>JAAXCT010000664.1:0-380207 GCA_012490785.1 Eragrostis nindensis | reverse complement strand
TGGCTTACCCTTAACGTGAGGGTAAGTTATTTACGATGGTTGCTTGTATGGTCAAGGAATTATTTCTAGACGTGAGTTTGCTCTACAGCCCACGGAGGATGGTAGCCGCGAGTACGTGTGACAGCCGTACCGGTCTCTGTAATCCACCACGTCCGGGTGATGGTTTTAGTAGGGAGGTCAATAGCACGTAGTTCCCCAAGGTAGTTGAACCTAATTCTCGGGTTGCTGCCTTGGCATGCGTGTGCCCCGATATGCAGGAACGTATCTGTAACGAAAGCTTAAGTAAATAGTTGTAGACTATCAGGAAATACTAAATGCTAACCCCTAGGCTAATTGATACCTTCTGCTCGTTGTTCTCCCAAACTAAATGCTAACTCCTTGTTAACTATATCGATGGATCTTTTTCCTGAGTGCCACACATATCACATACTTGTATCCCTGCTTTGGCCAAGTTTGCAAGTTACAAATAATAGATGTTTCCTTGATAATTCATGATATTCTTAGCCCTGCTTCCCTCAGGAAAATATAAATACGATAACCTTGGAATACTCCCGGGTGAAATGCTACAACTGTGTTCCGTGCGCTTGCGGAAATTGAATTAAGTATTTTTGCGTAAGAAACGCTAACAAGCATTTCTGGCGCCGTTGCTGGGGAGGCAATGGTTTAAGATATGTATGATTGACATCGAAAATCTATTATATTAATTTGCTGCTAGCCTAAGCATTCACCTGCATTTTATTTTAGCATATCACCACCACACCTGCATTGTTTTCTTCTCAAATCATCTGCATGTTTAATTTCCCTCCATCCCACCCCGCTGGATTTAGAAATTTTTTAGAAAAAGAACCCGAGTGCCCAATCGTAGGCCGCGGGCAAATAAAAAAATAATAAAAATAATAATAAAAAACCCGAGTGCCCAATCATAGGCCAGGGATTTTGCAAGAAAGGTTAGATTTTTATGACCGAAGGAAGGAAACATATGTGGCGGATCCAAGACGTTCATTGCAGAATTCTAAAAGCTTAGCCTTATATTCGATTGCAAAGGCTAAGCTTGGGAGGAACCGCCAGTAAATTTATTTCTTGTTTTCCTTGTCATATACTCTCTCCTTTCGAAAAATAAAAAAATATAAAAAAATAAAAATAAAAATGCTGCCTGAATCGTTCCATGCTCTGTGAATGCAAAAGTACTTTGAGTTGCTCTTTGATGAAAATAAACTGCAATTTCGACCATACCCTTGCTCTTAAAGTTCCTTTTCATACATGGGTTTTGGTTGAGATGTTAGTCATAAATCAATCGCCTGCTTCTCTTTCTGTTGCTCGGCTGCGGCACTTCTGTGTCTATAGTCTTTTTAGATTATGCCCGGTGCCCGTTTGAACAACAGAAAACACATGCCTCTATATTGCTTTCATGACAAAAGGAGAGTATCATGCCTCTGCTCTTCTTACACAGTTGATCAAATTAGAAGTGGTGTCTAGGTTGATTAATGGAACTATAGAGATGTGTCCAATGTATACAAATAGGTTTGCACTAACAATCCTTTTGAGAGCAAACCAAGTACATCAGGCAACATGAAAGGCAAACAATTCAAGAAGGAGAAACCAACAAGGCGGACCTAGTACTTTCAAATAAAAGATCTAATCGCTTAGCCTTGCACATGGTTCCAAGATCTAAGCTTGAGGAAGGACCGCCAGGTAAGTACTTCCATATATCATATACCCTTCTTGAATTGTGCCCTTTCTCCTTCAATAAAATTAAAAAAAAAAGTTAAAATACCAAAAATATAGGTTCCCGGCAATGCCCATTAGGGGCTGGACCCTCACTCTTTTCGCAGGATTGAGGAAGCGGACTAATCAAGCTTAAGTCTTACAAAGACTAAAGCTTGGGGAGGACCGTCAGGTAAGTGGGAGTACAGCACAAGCTTAAGTCTTGAAAAGACTCAAGCTTGGGGAGGACCCCCAGGTAAGTATCCCTAACCTCTTGACATAAATAATAAACTCCCTGTTTTGAATAAATGCTAGAATCTTGGTGCATGCTACACTTAAAGGAAATGATAATCGAGTTACATAATTAGTTCCCCATGTGTCGCATTAATGCAACTTCTATTCCTGACATACGTGTTATCTTTACTTGAGCATGATTACATCACAAAGTGTTGCCATATACTGTGGGTTGCATTTATCACACCAAGTCTAAGCATTGTGGATTATGATATGGCATGATTAGGACTTGTCGCAATGGCATGGTTAAAATCCAGAGATGTTTTTCTATTGAATTGCTGCATGTCCTAAAAACCCTTTCGTTTGGATAAACACTTCCCCTGTGAGGATTTATTTACCTACCAGAGCCATATCATGACAATATTCAAACAGCCCCACTCATAGCCAATTGTTCATGCGTTGAGTTTAGTTTAGGTTTAAATGCTTTTGAGAGTAAGCCACTCCTTTTTCCGGTCATAAACTCCTTCGCGTGTGTTTTTTGTTTTCTTTCCCACCCACCAAGAAATATTTGGAAAAAAACAAACAGACATATTCCCAAATTTTGCAAACTTTTGGTCCATTCAGAAAAGCTCAAGAATATTTCAAAATGTTTTCATGAACTGTGCAAAAGTAATAGCCTCTTGTACCATGGAGTAGTCAAAAAAAAAAACTCTCCATGGTGCACTCCAAAATAAATGGCTATTTGGTTCTTATCAGAAACATCTTGAGCAAAATAAAAGGACCAAAGTTTTTCAAAGTTCCCTTCCATAAGTGTGAGTTCATCTTCTCCCCCTCCATCACAATTTTCCCTATGACCGGAATAAAGGAGTGCTATGTCGCTTAAGATTTATTCTTTAGCTTTACAACACATGCATGGCATTTGTGCATTTTCTACCAAGCTCCACATAAAAGCCCCATTTGGTAGAAGGTAGGAATGAGTGAAGCTTTGTAGGGATAGCCTCATACGAGGGAGAGGGGAAGTGCGAACCAAACAAAGGAGAAATTTTACCTTGTCTTGCAGCACATAAAAACTCTGGATTTATTCCTGCTAGAATTGCATGACTCGTCCAAAAGTGCTGTTCTGATCTTCAATGCTATGTGACAAGGTGAAAGTATATAAGCCCCACGAATATGCAACACTTGTGAATACTTCCGTGCTCTTGTATCATTACCACTATTTAGGGAGTATGTCGTTGCGTCTTTATTACCCATGGGGCACTTCTTATTAACTCCTGATCCGCCGGCACCCTAAGTTCTGAATTTGCTCGGGACGAGCAAAGTTTAAGCTTGGGGAGGTTGTTGGCGGTCGTTAAATCATGTTTTGACCGCCACCCTACCGGTAAGTAAATGCATGTCACCAAGATTCTATGCATAGTAGATAGGATTAATGCTACTCCACAAGTTTTGGTGAATATTTGAACGCAGGAGGGAATTATGGAGGAAAGTGGGCCCAGTCGGCAGAAAACACAGGCCGGCCGCCCCACCATAGGCCGGCCGGCCCCACAAGGTGGCCCCAGGCCTCGGCCTTCCTCTAGTGGGCTGGAAACAGGCCCACAACGCAGAATCAAGAGCCTGTCCAGGAGAATTCCACCGACATTCTAGAAGGTGACCCAAATGGGCCTTAACTTGGCCCTCACTCCTCTTCTGCCGCCCCCACGAAGGAGCCGACCTTGGAACCGACACCAGGAGCAAATCTGGAACGTCCGCAGGCGAGGCTGTGGCGAACCGCCACAATGGGCGGCCGGCCAGCCCCCCTACTAGGCCGGCCGGCCTACCTTGGCGGCCCCGCCACTCAACCTTCGGGTATAAAACCCCCCTGTCCTAAGGAGGCTACAAATACCCCCCTCGGCTGCAGAAGCAATGGGCACCTCATGGAAGATCATTCCACTTGTGTAGTTTAGAATAGGATTAGTGTTTGTTAGTTATGGGAGGTAAGGAGAAAAGTGGGAGCTTCGCTCGGAGTTCCGAGTTCGCTCTTCGGAGTTTGGTAAAGTTCTCTTGTATCTTTTCTTTATTAGATTTTCTTTAATATAATTTTTTTTCTTATTTACTTCTTATTTATTTAATTTAGTTTTCCTTTAGTTTATACTTATTTATTCAAGTAATTATTATAGAGAAATTCTTGTGTTGTTCCACGTCTGTGCATGGTAGATTTATCTGCATGAGTTGTTTGCACCACAATGCTTACACAATTCACATAGATTTACTATGCATGGTTGGCTTACCCTTAACGTGAGGGTAAGTTATTTACGATGGTTGCTTGTATGGTTCAAGGAATTATTCTAGACGTGAGTTTGCTCTATAGCCCACGGAGGATGGTAGCCGCGAGTACGTGTGACAGCCGTACCGGTCTCTGTAATCCACCACGTCCGGGTGATGGTTTTAGTAGGGACGTCAATAGCACGTAGTTCCCCAAGGTAGTTGAACCTAATTCTCGGGCTGCTGCCTTGGCATGCGTGTGCCCCGATATGCAGGAACGTATCTGTAATGAAAGCTTAATTAAATAGTTGTAGACTATCAGGAAATACTAAATGCTAACCCCTAGGCTAACTGATACCTTCTGCTCGTTGTTCTCCCAAGCTAAATGCTAACTCCTTGTTAACTATATCGATGGATCTTTTTCCTGAGTGCCACACATATCACATACTTGTATCCCTGCTTTGGCCAAGTTTGCAAGTTACAAATAATAGATGTTTCCTTGTTAATTCATGATATTGTTAGCCCTGCTTCCCTGAGGAAAATATAAATACGATAACCTTGGAATACTCCCGGGTGAAATGCTACAATGGTGTTCCATGCGCTTGCGAAAATTGAATTAAATATTTTTGCGTAAGAAACGCCAACAGTCCACCACCGTCATCTTTCTAGATCTTGTTCTTGGGAGCCCACTCGCACTTCGTCGGCCTCTCTAGGTCAACAATGCATTTGGGCACCGAAATCCTCCTTATCGTCCTCCTCTTGTCCGGTGATCCAAGAGCTTTTGCCTTCACCTTGCCTGGCTTGTCCCTAAAAAGCTTGTAGTGTGTGTTCTCACGGAACACGTTAGCATTAGGCAACACTTTGGACTTCTCACCTTGGGGCAATTCTTACTAGTGTGCCCATCACGGTAACACTTCTCACAATAGTAGTCGTCCGTCATAAGAGGAGCCACCCAACAGGGAATGTTGTCATCCTTGCCGATGAGGTTGATAGCGGTGGGGTAGGACCCAAGTCCTTTTTGGCCGGAGTCGTTCACAAGGCTGCGACCAAGTATCTCCTTATGAATGGTCCTTCCTCTTGTGAGCCTCTCGAAGCCATCCATCACCGAAGCTCTTTCCTCCTTGAGTTGATGGTATTCCTTCAAGATTTTCTCATCAAGAGAGGAGTTCTCAAGAGAGGGGGTTAGTTAATCACAAGTAATATATGAAGTATCGGATATGGATGAACTAGACGAAGAAGTTTTACTCTTTTCAAGATTGGATTGATATGCATCTTCTAGCCCCTTGTACTTCTTGTGAAGCTTCATGTGATCAACCTTGAGCTTGTCATAGCTCTCATCTAGAGTTATGAGTGATTTAGTGAGACTCTTGAGCTCATCATCAAATGCCTTGCACTTCTCCTTGAGCTTCATGTGTTCTTCCTCAAGCTAATCATAGCTCTCTTCAAGAGTCTTGTGGGTGATGGAGATGTCCCTAAGCTCATCTTCAAGTTGGCGGACTCGGAAGGAGGCCACTTCATGTTCTTTTTCCAACCTAGCAATGGTTTTGTCCTTCTTCTTTAACATCTTGCCGGTTATGAGAATGCTATCCAAGAGCTCCTCATAAGTGGGTCTATCCTCCTCATCAAACTCTTCCTCGGGCTCACTTCTCTCGTCCCCATCATCATCATCACTACTATCATCTTTGGCCATCAAGCATATAGGTGGTGGCGATAAAGTCTCGGAGATGTTTGTGAGAGCTATACCGGCCATTTTCTTGCCCTTGGAAGATGAACTTCACTATCTTCGTCATCACTCACTTCTTCATCCGTGACCCACTCACCAACAAAGAAACCCTTGCGAGATGATCTTCTTTGTCTTTGCCTCTAGAATCTTCCTTCTTGACTAACCTCTTTCTTGTCCTGTACTTGCTTCTAGAGTCTTCTTCTTCATCATCGCTTGACTCTTGAGTCTTCTTCTTTCCTTTGGCTTTGTGCACTCCTTGGTCAAGTGACCTTTCTCCCCAAAATTGTAGCATTCGGCATCTTTCTTGTTGATGAACCTTCTCTTGAAAAAGTTACTTTTCTTCATGAGAAGTGCTAGGTCATTTGGATGGATTTGCAACAAGTCTTCATCATCTTCTTCAACTTCCTCATCACTTGATTCTTGAATCATCACCTTCTTTCCTTCTTCTTGCTTGACCCCTCGAAGCAAAGCGAGATTCTTGAAGGGGTTCTCATCAAGCTTCTTGTCGAGGTTTGTAGCTCTCGAAGGCGTGTGATCTTTCCAAGTAGTTCTGGGTTGTGAGGTCCTTCAAGTCGGTGTGAAGAGACATATGCTCCATACTTCTCCGCACAAGGTCACCATTATCAATCTTCTCCTTCACACCAAGCGAGTTGATATCCTCTACAAGCACATTCAAGCGAGAGTAAGTATCACTTGATTAGCTCATGTGAAGACATGGTAAAGGCATGATACTTGTCCTTAAGGACATTGTATCTCTCCTCTTTCACATCCGAGGAGCCTTCATGAACTTGTTGGATTTGAGTCCACACTTCATGAGCGGTATGTTGGCGGTCGTGAAAACGTTGTTTGACCGCCACCCTACCGGTAATAAATACATAACACAAGATTTATGCATAGTAGTTAGGAATAATGCCACTCCACAGGTTTTGGTGGAATTTGGATGCAGGAGTGAATAATGGAGAAAAGTTGGCCCAGTCAGGGAATTTCCTGGCCGACCGGCCCCACCTTAGGCCGGCCGGCCCACCTGGTGGCCGCAGGCCCCAAACTTCCTCCAGTGGGCTGGAAACTGAACCACAACACGTAATTCAAGCCCAGCCCAGTAGATTTGCACGCCATTCTAGAAAGTGGGCTATTTGGGCCTTAACTTGGCCCTCACTGCAATTCTGCCGACCCAGCAAGAAGCCGACCTTCAGACCGCCTTCAGGGAGTGATCTGGAGCGTCCAGGCGCAAGACGGTGGCAAACCGCCACAGGGGACGGCCGGACGGCCCCCCCCTAAGCCGGCCGGCAGACTTCAGCGGCGCCGCCTCTCCAAAGTCGGCCAGGGTGCTCCCACCGCCTTCACAAGCTATAAATTGGACCCCTCGGCCTCCGAGAGCAATTCGCACCATCACACTTCATCTAATTGTTCATTAGTTTAGTTGAGTAGTAGCTTGGGAGTTAGAGTAGAGTAGAGTAGAGTGAGAGCTCTCTCGGGCTTCCGGAGTCTTCTCGGAGTTCGGTATAGTTCTTTGTATCTTACTTTCGAGATATTATTTTTATTTAATATATAATTAGTTTTATCTTATTTTATTTCTTTTAGTAATTCTTTTCTATTTAGTTTATTTATTCGTTAAGTCAGTGCTCGTAGAAGTCTTGTTGTGGGATTCGTGATTGTTGGAGTACGCAAGTACGAGAGAGTGCCGTCGTCTAGATGACGTCGTGTGAAATCTGGCTTGTTTATTCTTAGATAGGACTGCTCCGTTGATCAAGAGTAGTTCCTCTAGGTGGGTTGTAAGCGTGGCGCTTAGATCTTTGCCTATGCACGTTTGGCACCCAGCCCCACGGAGGATGGTAGCCGCGAGTGTATGTGACAGCTGCACCGGTCTCTGTAATCCACCACGTCGGGGTTGGAACTCAGCAGGGTCTTAATTATAGCATACGGTTCCTAGGTTTGAACTAGCATCATCGGTTAACCTAGCACGTGTGTGCCCCGAAACTACATGACTTGTATGTGTATGAGCTTAGCTAGAGAGTAAATAACCTTTGTAGAATTGACTGCTAGGAAAAGTAAATAATAGATAAACATACAGGTAGCCTAAACTCTATCTCGTTGCTCTCCCAAATGTATACTACAGTTTCTTTTATTACCTTGGATTTGAGGATGTGTGTGCCACCCATATATATCATGCCTATCTTACCCCCGTCTCAAGTATAGTTGATACATTATTTCTTTCTCCAAATTATCCAGTGCATTGCTATTATTCAGCCCCCTTTTGCTCTACTTCCCTGCGGAAATATAAATACGATAACCCTGGAATACTCCAAGGTGAAATGCTACAATGGTGATCCGTGCGCTTGCGAATTAATGAATTTAATTTTATCGCATAAGAACCGCCAACACGGTACCGGCGGACTTGACTCGAGCAAAGACATCTTTAGTGATTGCTTCAAACAAGGCATTTTTAGCTTTAGCATTTGCCTTCGCGAGGTTCACATCTAGAGTACCAATGGGAGTTCTTATAGAGATACCCGAACTCGTCACATCCCATGCGATTAGGATCGAGAGCCTCGAGATAGACTTGCATGCGAACCTTCCAATAGGCATAATCGGTCCCATCGAATGGTGGTGGTCCACTTCCTCCCGGCATCATTACTCAAGGCGGTTAAGCCCTATTTGAGCAACGAGGCTCTGAGACCACTTGAAAGGATCAAGGGCACCGAGAGGGGGAGGGGGGTGAATTGGTGTCTAATTAATTTCTCCCAATTGTACTTAAGATATGAAGCAATCTAGACTGTATGTGTGATGACAAGAAGCTAGCGAGGCGCGCACACAATCTAATCTAGCAAAGAGCAACACCCTAACAAGCAATTCTACCAAGTAGCAAAAAGACAACCTATCAAGCAATTGTACTAGCAAAAGAGTAAATGCGGAAATGTAAATGCTAGTAAGTAAAGGAGATAGGGATAGAAATGCTCATGATGTTTTCCCGTGGTACCGGAAGGAATGCGCCTTCCCCTACTCCACGTTGGGTCGCTCCCGTCGGAGTCTCGACCCCGTCCCTCCGCTCATGGCGGTCCCTCCTAGAGCACACTTCAACCTCCGAGTGAAGTCGCGGGCATGTCCCGCCGGGCTCTCTCCCGGGTACTCTTCCGGAGGTAAGGCTCCGCACTTGATGCGTGCCAAAGGGCGCTCCACTAGTGATGCTTCTTTCGCACGGGAAGCTCCAAGACCATGTACAAACTTGTGTCGGCCTCCACAATCTTCTTGGACAGCTCAACACCAACGCCTAACCGGTCTAGGCCTTGCCATAGACCAAGTGTAACGAACCGAAGTGACTCTCTCAAGCTCACACTAGCCTAGAGATCAAATGGATGCAATTGCTACTCTCTGAAGCACTAGGATCACTCCAAATCCTTCACAAGTGCTTCCCTCCCTTGCTCTTGGCTTCCTCTGAGTTTCCTACACTCCCACAATGGCCAAGAGGGCCCTCAAGGGCCGAGCAACCAACTATTTATAAGCTACCAACCCAAAACTAGCATGGAAATATGATGACCGTACCATGGACCGTACCGTCCGGTCTCCATCTGACCATATGGTCCGGTCTTCATTTCCAGGCCGTCCTCCATCTTCTTCTCTTACGTCTGAACTTCTCCAATGAAGACCGTACCGTCCGGTCCCTAAGACCGTACCCTCCGGTCAATAGTCCGGTCTTCAATTCTCCAGAGACCCGAGAAACATCTTCTCTGTATAGAAATCCTCTAATGACCGTACCGTCCGGTCAACAGACCATATGGTCCGGTCAATAGTCCGGTCTTTATTTTCACAGCATCCCGAGACTTCTCTTCTCTGTCTGGATCTTTAGTGAGACCGTACCGTCCGGTCCTTAAGACTGTAACATCCGGTCTCTTCCGCAGAAGCTGAAACTTGATCCATTTCTTGATCCTTGCTTCCTACTTCTTCATTCTTGGTTCCTCCACTTCTCTTCTGTCACCCTAGCCCTCAAGAGACTCACAATGCATCCACATGATCTCTAAACTAGTGTGCTATAAGAGAACCAATTCGATCCCTCTTGACAGTCCGGTTTTTCCTATGGACTCAAGCTAACATCTAACCAAGCGACACTTGCTTGGATCTAGCATGTCCTTAGCCTTGATCCATCTTCAAACTTGACTTCATCAAGTTCTCGATCCGAATTGTCGAGGCAACCAATCACCAAGTCGTCGATAAAGATTTGGGTTTGTAAGACGACGCTTCTTTGACATGACCATCAATATATCCTATATGGGAATGTTAGTCACATAAATATGGTCACCCAATCACCAAAACATTCATACCTTTGGGGTTTCCAAACTCCAATGGGCCATGAAGCTTACAACTGGCGGCTGGCACCATTGCTTTGTCTTGTCAAGTTTTATTCAGGCAGTTGAAAATGAGCTGTAGTGCCACACAGGAAGGTCCGGTGATTCACCCATGTCACCCATGGCTTCGTCAAATGAGTTCGCGTGACTGACTGGTGGTCCAAATACTTTCTTGGACCCACATGTTGGTGAAAGGACTAGGGTTGGCTACAAGTCAACCATGGAAACAAGGGTCGCGCCGCTTCTTCTTCCCGAGTCGCCCCCTCTTAACCTGTATCTTTGGTTGGTTGCCACGCAGACCTCGACCGCCACACCGTGTTTGTCTGTCATTTTGCTCATTTTCCTTATCGATTAGCTTGTGGTGCGGCGCCGTAGTTGCGACGCGGCAGACGATGGAGGGGAAGCAAACACGCCCAAGTATACGTACTACGTAGCGTTTTGGAGCTCTTCCATGCGCGCGCGTGCGCTAGCCAATCACGGAGCATTTACTCGATCGGTTGGCATGCAACCAACTACCATATTTCAATGACTTGTGGGCCGAACTCGGTTGTCGGTCCCACTGGCAAGTGAGTTTATGATTCCGGAAGGCGTGTACATCTACGTCGATCCGGATGGATCTTGTCACACCCGGTTTTTATATAACCGCACATGTATGCCAGGATCATGTCTCATACATGTAGTGACTCAAGTGAATAATCAAGACAGTGCATATTTAAATATTACACCCTTACTTAAGCAAATGACTCAAAGTTCTCAAACGACTCGAAGACTTGATAACGCTAGCGGAAGATCTTCTAAACTCCATCACTCCACAGGGACGTCGACCGGGGGCTCCACAAGCTAGATGTAATCACCATATTCACCATCATAGAAGAATTCACCTCCATCTTCTGAGCAGCATTTCATGTTTATGGGGGAGATAGCAAGTGTGAGTACATATCGTACTCCGCAAGTGTGGGAAAAGTATGACATGCAAGACATTAATGAAGAAGGGCTACACATTGGTTTATTTGCTCAAATGCCAAGTTATAATTAAATACATTTTTAAAAGCAACCTATATTTCTAGGTATTATGATGCAAACAGAAATATTAAACCATAAAAGATCAACAACATAGTGTTCACAAAGCAAACCACTATCAACTAGTATTCTCACAAGACCACTATTCCAGACTGATGCACACAAAGCATCCCATCAGCCCTCCAGTGCACACTAAGCAAACCACTGGACACTCTGGTGCACACGAAGCATACCACCAGCCTAAAACACAAACAACCACTGGTGCACACTAAGCATCCCACCAGTCAATGATGCACACTAAGCATTCCATCATTGTCAAACAAACAACCACTGGTGCACACTGAGCAAACCACCAGTCCTAAGTTCCATGTTGCTAAAAGATTATCATCATTATTAAGTTGAAGTGAACCATTAGTCAAGATTAATTAGATTAGGTGAATGACTCCAAAAGCATGGCTAAGCATTTACTACCAACACATAGACAAAACACTCATTGGGCGACAAGGAATAATATGGAACATGGTATAGACTCATGGGATTCAGTATTAAACAAGCATGCATGTTTGCAAACAAAACATTTCAAACATGGGATAAATATGGTCAAGGACACTTGCCTTCCTCTTGCTGCTCAGTGATGACCTCGAACTCTTGATCTTGGAAGTTCACGAACTCGTCTCCTATTTAACGCGTCCAAAGGAGAAACACACAAACAAACAAAATAAGAAACAGTACACCAAACAGTACTAAACTAGATCAAAAACAGTACCAAAAGATAGTACTCGTTCCTACGGTCACGTGAGCGCAAGAATCGCAAAAAACGGAGTTATGAATAAAAAGTTATGCTAGTTTGAAGTTTTAGGGTTTAAAACAGAAAAAACAGAAACGTTTAAGGGTTAATTTGTAATTACAGAAAGGTTTGAGGACTTATTTGTAAATATGAAAAAGTTTAGGGACTAAAGTGTAAAATTTAAGGACTAAAATATAATTTATATAAACTCAGGGTTGGTTCTGTAAAAAGTCAGGACCTAAACAAAATTTTATAAAAGACCGAGGGCCTAACTGTAAAACTGCCTTTCTCTGGAAAATTAAATAGATTTAATTAAATCAGAAATTATTTTTAGAAAATAAGAAAATCCGTGGACCGGGTCCATAGACTGGGTCTACTGGTCCACGGTGGACCGGTTATGAAAGGGTAAAGGAGTTCTAATCTGAGCCGTTGATCTAGCGATGGATGGCTGTGGTTGATTGGGGAAAGTTTGGGCGGCGGAGGCTCGTCGCCGGCGAGCTGGCGCGGCGGAGGATCGCCGGAGTTAACGCGATCTCACTCTACAAGGCTCGGAAACTCGTCGCGCTTGGTCCAAACGGAAGATAAGAGAACAGCGAGCTCACCTAGGATGATCTCGAGCTTCGAAACGACTCAACGGCGGCTGGCGACGTGAAGGAGCGGCGGCTGGTCGTCGGCGTCGTCGAGGAAGCGGCTACGGCGTCGGGTTCACGTCGAGGACCTCCGGGATCGACTTCTCGGAGTCTCGCGAAGCGTCACGGCGACTCAGCGACGTCGAAGGCGGCTCCTGGCGGCTTCTCGTCGAGCTCCGATTGCCGGCAATGGCGGCGGCGGCGCGCTAGGGTTTGGGCGATGCGGCGACTTCGGGACGAGGGAAAAAGAGGGCGGCCGCGGCTCGGTTTTATAGGAGCGGGGTGGAGAACTCGTAGCCGATGCGGAGGAAGAGTCCCGGCGCGGCACGGCGATGGCGGCGGTGAGTCCTGCTCGGGCACGGCTGGAGGTAGGAGAAGGGCGACGGGCTGGGCTGCGAGCTAAGTTGGGCCGGGGAAGGAAAGGCAGGCCAGGCCGAGAGAGAAGAAAAGAAAAGGAAAAGAAAAGGAGAAGTTGGGCCGGAGAAAGGGAAATTTGGCCCAATGCGGCTGAAAAGAATTTTTCTTTTCTATTTCTTTTACAGATTTTGCAAAGCTAAACTAAATCGAATTCTACACGATTTTAAATTCATTTTTGCACCCAACAAAATCCTAAATGCAAATCTAAACAGCATGAATGCAACAAACACCTTAATAAATCCTATATTCATTTATTTTAATTTAGAAAATAACTCTTTTGCACAAGGAAGGTATTAACACCCTATTTTAATTCTAGCAAATTTTAAATTATTCAAAAATTTGACAAATCAGGGTGTTACAAGTCTACCCCCCTTAAAGGAATCTCGCCCGAGATTCGATAAGAAAGAAAAAGAGAAACGTTAGGAAACTAGGCTCTCACTTGAGTAGACTTCTTATGTCCAAAGGTAAGGATTCTGCAACATACTCCAACTCTATCCCACTTTCATGAGTCAACTTAACCGCCTTTCTAGCACAATCTATTAAACCCTTGTGTCTAGTTAACCAATCCATTCCAAGTATCACATCTATTCCTTGAGTCTCCAATACTATAAGATGTGCAGTAAAATCTACCCCTCTTAGATTAATGCTTAAATTCTTGCATCCAAATTCTGCTCTCACTTCCCCTCCAGGAGAACTCACTATCATCTTGTTCCTTAACAAGGTAATGGGTAGACTATACTTGGCTACATACTTGGATGATATAAAAGAATGCGATGCTCCAGAATCAAACAATACGATAGCAGGATTTGAGTTGACAAGGAACATACCCATGACCACATCTGTTGCATTCTGAGCTTCTTCAACAGCCACATGATTGACACGTCCTTGGACATGGTTCTGCTTGGATGGAGTAGAGGTAGTGTTCCCATTACGGTTAGACTGAGGAGTTGCACCTTGAGCGGGAGTAGTAATCTGACGTTTTTCAGGACACTGATTAGCATAATGGCCCCTTTCTCCACAATTGTAGCAATTCCTACTTATCTGCCCAAAGCTAGATTTCTGAGAAGCTTGACCAGTAGGAGTTTGAACATTCTGTTGCTGACTCTGCCTCTGCGGTGTAGAAAACCCTTGACCTTCTGTCTGGACCCTCTGTTGATTCCCTTGAGCTCCAGAACGAAACATTGATCCTGACTGAGACGAGTTATAACGGGGCCTAGAGTTGCTACTCCCTTGATTACCTTGGTTCATCTTGCGCTTACGCTCCATCTGACCTCTCCTATTCTCTAGGATAAGAGCTTTGTCCACCATAGCTTGAAAGTTCTGAAAGTCGCGAGACTCAAGAGCATAGGCAAGACCATCATTCAAACCACCTAAGAAAACACTCCTGCTTCTTCTCATCAGTATCCACCTCTCCTGGAGCATACCTAGACAACTGAGTGAAGCGTGTGACGTACTCATTCACAGACATAGCACCTTGCTTCAACTCTTGGAACTCCTTTCTTTTCAGCTTCATGACTCCATATGGCACATGATGAGTACGGAAACTATCCTTGAACTCCGCCAGTTGATGCTATCAGGTTCCTCATGAACATTGACATATGCTTCCCACCAATCAGCTGCGGGTCCAACAAGTTGATGCGACGCAAACAAGACCCTCTCTCTATTGTTGCATTGCGCCACTTGCAGCTTCCTCTCCACAGTCTTCAGCCAATCTTCAGCATCCATAGGTTCTACAGAATGTGAAAAAGTAGGTGGCTTGGTCCTCTGAAACTCTCCAAGTTTGCTGGGTTGGTGCTGAGGGGCTTGCACAGGACCTTGTTGCAGTTGAGCTAAGTTCTGGGCCATAGTTTGGAGGATCTGAGTCTGCAAAGCGATGAATTGCTCCATATTGGGTTGCTGTGGAGCATGCTGCTGATTGTCGTTGTCGTTGTTGTTGTTGTTGGTGGTGTTGTTGTTGTTGCTCCTTCGGTTTGCCATCTGAGAAACATTGTGGATATACAGATTAAGCCAAAGACCAAACTAACAGAAAAGTGAAGATAAGATGGTTTTGAACAAGATAGGTTAGCATAAGGCTAGAAAGAGTAAGATAGAGCCAAAGGTAGGAAATCTTAAATACAATAAAGAAAATAGAGAGATAACCCATATTATACTAACTATACTATGTTATGATAAAGATGTGTTTACAAAGACATGCTTCTTCACACATCGGCACACAAGCATAAATCCAACTCAAGCATGACACACTCAAACTTAAAGCAATCACACAAGACTCGCTCCCAGACGCTTAAACCCATTACAACTCAACGCACTAACGACTCTTAAGAAACTACTAAGGGACAACTTCCTAATCTTCATCGGATTTGGAATGTAAGCAGGGGGCGCGCGAGTAGCATGCTTGCGAGAAAGCGAGTATGGAGTGTCTTCATCCGTCTCTTCATCAGAAGAAGGCTCCCAATCTAGAGGAAAATGGCGCTTCATTCCACGTATGGTCTTGACGGCTTCCTCATACTTCTCTCTCCAAAACTCAACTTCCTCCGTAGTAGCATCCAAATCCTTAGTCAAAGCGGTAGTGAGCTCCACTTGACACTTCAGCTTGTAATGTCCTGGCGCACACACTGGCTCCACATGAATGTAGGTAGATCCACTTGCTCGTTGGGGAAAATGAGCATACTCCGTTGATCCAAGTCATCACGAAAACGAGAGCGCGTAACAAGATAGGCTTGGCGTGCAGCATCGCGAATCCCACTGTTGAAGCTTGCTCTTGCAGTAATGGCTTGATGTATCTTCTCCACCTTGTGAACTCCATTGATAGGACGCGGAGCAAAGAGGCGCACTTCAACATACCACTTGGACGAATCCTCTTCAATCACTTGAGTGCCAAGATACTCCGGTCGTCTCTCATATCCCAACTCTTGAAGCATCTCCCAAAGCATGGTTGGAAATCCTTGAACATTCTCTCCATCAGAGCTATGCACCAAGACCTCACGAAAGGGTGGAAGATTGGGCTGCACTTGTACTTCTTGCTCCTCTGGATCATCATCCACCATCATCATTTACTTGATTAGGCTCCTCTTGATGCTCTTCTCCTCATCATCCTCGCGGGATCCTCTTCTTCTTCCTCTTGGAGACACTACTAGATTTTCCCCCTAATGCAACACAGGAAATACGTTGCAATATGCCCTTTTTGGGTGCAATAGCCGCAATTGCACCCAAACAATTTGGTAAAAATATGATGCAATAGGTCATGTGGTATTAGCCTTCAACCACAATTGTCTTTTTTTGGTTGCAATTGTTTTTGTATTACAACACAAGGAGACGTTGCAACTAGCATGTATGGGCGCCCTGGTGTTGGTTGTAAATGATCCTATTGCGACGCACATGATGTTGCCAGAGGTGCAATTGCATCGTACCAAATGCGTTGCAATTTGTAAAATCTTTGGTTGCAAATCATTTTATTGCTACACTCTGGTTGTGGTTGTTATAGGGCAAGCACCTCTATTACCACTAAAGTATTTTGGTTGCTATATGTGGTTCTCTCTATTACCACGAAGTTAATTTCGTTGCCATAGGTGGTGTGCTCTATTGCCACTCGATTTGTTTGGTTGCTAGAGGTCGACAACTCTATTGCCACGAATTAGGGAATGGTCGCTATAGGTGTGCCATTCTATTGCCACCAACATCGTTTGGAGGCTATAGCAGGAGCATTGTATTGCCACCAAACTTGTTTGGTTGTTAGATGTGATCACCTCTATTGCTACGAAAATGTTTTGGTAGGAAAAAGTTCATCCCTCTATTACCACCATAATAGTGGGTTGCTACTTGTGGAACTTCCTATTGCCACGGCCCTTGTGACACCGAAAAAGCTGGGTTGCGATAGGATGAATTCTCATTTGCCACGAATGGTATTGCATCACCAATTTTTGAAACAATACAATATAGGATCGATAATAATTATGCATTTATCATTCATGATATCAAGATCAATTCAACCATTCAGTGTACAAATCCATGACACACGTAATAGTGAAATAGTAATAAGTTTGCAACACCAGATTGTTTTAACACACATAGTAGCCTAATTTGACAAGTACTGAATAAGTTTATCTTAAGCAAAGAAACTCCTAGACAGGTGATCCGATCACTTGATCAGCAACTAGTGACTTCATGATGGTCCCATCACTTGTTTCCTCCATTTGAACTGCCTTGGTTAGCTGAAAAGAAAGAATAGCATTTTTTATCATGAAGTATTATGAAATTATGAAAAGGAAGTAACAACAGCAGCCGTAATATGAAAGTCTGATGACAATTTAAATGCATGAGATTCTGGATACATGCAGGAACATGTGGACAGTTCAACGAGATGGTTTTTCATGTAGCAAGGAGATTAAAAAAATTATACTAGGGCAAATAATCACAAAGCTCCATGATTAATCAAGCTACCATTCTGACAGCCACAGCCACAGACAGCTAACAAAAATTTATGTGACAGCAAACTAAATTGTTCTAGCAGCAAACTAAATTGTTCTAGCAGCCCCAGACAACACCAATTAAATTGTTCTAGCAAACTAAATTTATGTGACAGCAAACTATATTGTTCTAGCAGCAAACTAAATTGTTCAAGCACTGCATATGCTCATGCTCTACTCAAAAATCTACGAGTTTTGCGTGTTCCGTACCTTAGCAGAAATGATGTCGCTAAAGGAAGATAGAGAGAAATAATTGAAGTGGTCTCAACTATGAAATTATCATGAACTAATATGAAATTATGACAAGTTTCACCTGTCTTTTTGGTGCCCTGTCGTCTCTTAACAGCATTATCTTTTAGCTGTTTTGTAGTAACGAATGCACGTGCCGTATTTGCAGAAGTACTTCTTGTAGTCCGAATGCCGGTTGCCCTTGATATATCATCCACTTCAGGTTGCTCTTGGTTTCTTTGAGTGTTTTCCTGGGATCGAAAAAGTTTGAAGGAAATAATTAGGCACCATTTTGTCAAGTATCTGATGATAGCACTAAACAGATGTTAATTCACAAACAACCTGTTGTGAAGAGACCTCATGTTGTGGGGTTGCCTCAACTTCTTCAGTATTCATGTTTGTTGCAGCTGCACCCACTTGTGCCATTTCAGTGACATTGTTGTTTGCCTGCACATTCTTGGTTAGAGAATATATGAAACGATGCAGACAACTAAATATAGAACCTAAGGAAAAAAGTCATTCTAAAACTAGCTTGACTAGTACCTGCTGAAATGCTGTTTGTCCATGTCCTGCTTGCAACATCGATAGGAACTCTTGCCTAAGCGCTTGTAAATCAGCCACCCTTGCCTTTTTAAGTTCATCAATTTCTCGTGCATGTTCTAACCTTTCTGCTTCCCTGTCAGCTTGCCATGTGGCCATTTGCTCTTGTAGCTGGCCAAATGATTCCATGAGCTCGGTGTGTTCCTGATGCAGTTGCTCCTCCACACGAATTTGTTCATGGCGATCCGCATTCAGCAGCTCCCTTCTAGTTGGGTTTCTCGCCAGGTACCCATTACCATGCAACCTGGTTGATTTGCACGCTGTGACTGCCTTGTATGCCTTCTGGAAAATCTCATTCTTTTCCTTCACGGTAATGAAATTTCCCTCTGAATTTGATTCCGCCTCACAGATAAGGCTGCTTGCTTTGTCCTAACATTTACAAGTCACAGATGGAGGAGTTAGTTGAAGAATAAATTGCATGCATTCCCTATTTGCATGGACTATAGTAAGTCATGTACAAATTAGATGAGAACTCACATAGACATTCCTGGATTCTTGGTCTTTCCATTCCCCATCCTTGCTGTGAGTTATAAACCAAAGTTCCATATCATTGGGCTCCTCACCAGTTTCTGGGTCTTTCTGATATGCCAACAAAAAAACAAATTAGTAATTCCTCCTGCAACAAAGCTTGTAGATGTGCACTTCCAGCTATTACCTTCTCATAGCTGCACTGAGCATAAGGCTTAGCGCCTGACAAATGTGTGGTCTTTTTTTGGCCTCGATGACGAGAATTCTGTATGCTCCTTGCCTACAGAAAGAATGCATAGTTTTGAACAATAATCTTAATGACCAAGACATATCCATTTATATGAAATTGGTATTGTCAGTAATAGTAACAAGTGGAACAAACCTTGAATTTTGCAGTCCTAAAATACTGCAACAGATAGTGCCATTCAACAATATCTAATTCTGCAGGCTTATTTAACATTCGCTCGCGGTAGCTGTTGTATGCCTTTGCCGTAGCACTGAAAGCTGAACGCCATCCTTTGTAACGCTCCCTAGCAATGGCCCATATCATTGTCCTTGTCTTGTAACTATCCTCAATGTCCCACCTAGCCTGTTATATTATAACCAAAACATGCAAATACTAGGTCAGCTGTTATGTTAGTCTAATAATAAAATATATACACAAGCAGACATGATTATTACCAATATATCAGATGCTATTGAATCTTTTACATCTTCATGGATCTCTTTCCACGACCTCACTCCAATGAGTGGCGCCCTTTTCCTCGTAAACATTACTATTTCATCAATGAAGGAGCGGTAGTTGTCACCTACCGGTCCTCCAAGTCTTGAGAACTCAACTTTCATCTTCTGATTGCCCGCCTTAATTCTCTTGGAGATTGCCTTCAAGCCTTTTAGAGGACCACGTCCTCTTTTCTTCCCATTTTCTAACATATTGCAGGGGAACAAAATTTAATAATAGATATTAAAAGACATAATGTTTATATATGGCCACATGAAACAGAAACAAGATTACTTCCTAATAAACACAACTTACCATTTCCTTGCCCCTGTCTCGAACGGCGAGCATGAGATGGTGCCTGCACTGGAGGTCTTTGGTTGCTGTCTTGACTAGAATGTATCTGACTGCTAGGTTGCAAAAGCGCATCTACAGACAATATAGACACATGATCAGCTAGCATATTGTGAAGTTTGACAGGGAAAAATGGTAATTTATTTGACAATTAGGAGAGGGATATTACTGATGTCATCAAGTTTTCCTACAACTTCCAACCATTCTTCGTATGTCTTGATTGTGTCCTCCCTGTATATATCTTCAAACTCTGAAAAGAAATGATAATATCAGTCATATATAAGTGCATTGAAAAAACCATGTATATATGTATTAATTGGGCTGCATCATAACTGACCCATGGCTTGGTCCCTTGAATGCAGATAACGTAGCCAATCTTTGTATGCATATAATTCTGATTCGTCCACTTCTTCTTCATCATCAGGATCTGAGCAAACTGTTTTGGATTTAATTGGTGTTATGGCCACACATCGTTCTGCTAATGGATTCTTCGACAATACTAATCTGAGCTCCCTCTCTTCCTCGTGACTATCTACCATTCTTAATGCATCAACATCATAGTCGATATCATGTAGTGTTGCTGCCGCAGGATCATCAGCACTTCTCTGCTTGTAGTACAGGTAGTCCCTGGACCCATACCCCAACCTTGATTTCATTGTTATCAAGTTACCAAGCGTGATATTACTCTTGTCAACTTTATATGACTTATTAACAACTTGTTCTCCCTCCACAGTCCCCATGCAAATGACATACACGATCCAACTATTGTCCGTTCTGCATATTTAGCAATAGCATTTAAATCAGCTAACAATGTATTGATAATATGGCAAAACAAAAAAAATATGCATGTATCACCAATTACTATCTACTCTAAATAGCAAAATGAAATAAAGCAGCTCATCACAATGTATTGCTTGCCATTACCACTTGCCATTACCAGTATAACAGTAAGAACATTCGTTCTTCAGGATTTGTTACATCAGGTGACTTGGGATCAGAAAAAGCAGAGCAAAATGGAGTATGGGGTAACGTATAACACCTACACTCAGTGCTAAGTCATGTGCATGGAATGGATAATTAATTTACATACGAGGCTATTTAAGTGTAGACAAGAGAAAAGACATCTGTTTTTTTTTTTTATATTTCTAAGTAACAAATTAAAGTCTAGCTTATTTATTTGTTTTAGTATTACCTGAGCAGAGTTGTTGGAATTGAAGAAACAAGAGCAGTACTGCAGTAGAAGTATATATGCATCCGTGCAAGCAATCAGTAACAAAAGAGAAACTAGCTAAGAGCTAGCAACCAAATGCTATGATGAGAAATTTTATGGGACCATCCCCTAGTACTATACATTGGCATTGCATTCGTCATCTGTCCGACAGGTAAACAGGTTTCCACTGGCAATATACAGTTAATCCAGTACAATGCTTGGAAATATCATCTTATTAGTGACATTTATTAGACAATTCATGCTTGCAAGCATCTGCTGGTTCATATCACTGCATCGTCCAAATGATAATAAAATATTAATGGAAGTTATATGATGACTAGCCTGATCAATGGAAATTCAATTATCTTCTAGAAATTTTCAGATAATAAACATGAGAAAGGCAACAAAGTGAAAGGCTATGAAAAGAACCAAAGCTTGAGGTCTCAAGCAATAGCAAAAGAGAAATCTTTAAGCCTTCTTTTGTTGCTTTGATCATTGCAGAGTGTACGTAATCAGGGGCAGGCAAACAGATGAAAAGAAACCTGAGCTAACATTGCTTTGATCATTGCAGAGTGTACGTAATCAGGGGCAGCCAATTCAAGCTATGATCGAAGGCAGAAATAACGTACCCGTTCTCAGTTTCGTTCTGAGACGAAGGTAGGAAATCTTTTGGATCTTGGCAGTCGTCGCCGGCATCTTCGGCGTCTGATCTGCGTGGTGACCTTCCTGACGACGGCGACCCAAAGAGCGAAGCCGCCGCCCTAGGCCTGCTGGACATGACCGGTGGAGTCGGCCTCCCAGATGTTGGTGGTGTGAACATCGGAGGTAGCATCGCCGACGCCGTCGATGGTGTGTGCAATGATGAGGACGAGGACTTGGTTCCCCTTGACGCCTCGCTCGACGTCGGCAGCCTCTGCGCCATGGTGGTGGAAGGCGATGGCGAGAAGCACCTGCCGCCGCCTGGTGGACGTACGGCGATCGCTAGAACCCTAACTGACCGATGACGATTTGTTTTGCGATGGGATTAGGCAGCCGTAAGTTGATAACGCGGCTTTTAGGCTTGGGCCCAGGGATGGTGTGGCGCGGTCGTATGGCGCGGAAACAATTTTCGGATCGGGAAACATTTTCGGATCGGGCGCCAGTTGTTTTCGGAAGGAGAACAGGGACGCAGGCGTTTGAGAGCGAAACTGCTCGATCACTCACGGACTCATGGCCCCGGCATCACTGGACCCACGCACTAGAGAGCCAATTTGTTCAATCAGTAGAAAAGTTTTACAACTGCTCTGGTATTTTGGTCATTCCCCATCCGAGTTAGATTGAACTCTTCAAATTTAAAATTTGAAAAGTTAACAAAAAATCACATAGTTTTTTAGGGTAATAATTCATTTCAAATAAAGAAGTCATCAATAACAAAGTTGTAGCACTCATCAAGATCTACAAAGTTTATTTAAGTCAATAATCCATTTGACAAAGTTTGAATTATAAAAAATTTGGATTTCATAGATTGTTAACTAAAAGCTAGATTTTATTAACAGTATATGATTTCATCTGGAAAAGTCATCAATACCAAATTTTAATAACTCATCGAGATGTACAATATTTATTTAGGACTTTTTTTCATTTGACAAAGTGTAGTGTACATTGATCATCAATTATCCATTTGACATCATTTAGTGTACAAACATATTGCTTGTACTTGTCAAATTTGCACTACATGATACTACCACTTGTGAAAATGACAAAATGACCTAAATAAATATTGTAGATCTTGATGAGATATGAAACTTTGGCAGTCATCAATTATACATTTGACATCATTTAGTGTACAAACATATTGCTTGTACTTGTCATTTATTTAAATTCAAAAATTGGCTTGTTGAAACAGACTCACACGAGAATATATTTCAAAATAATAGCATTAATAAGTTTCATAAATGACAATCTCAATCTTGGTGCTGCATAGACATCCAAATATATCTTCAGGTTCACACGTTCGTAGAAACACAAGAAGAGCTGTATAAGAACTGAAAATCCTCTTTTCAAAAAAAGAACATATTTAGTTAATTAATTCACGTGATCTGTGAGAAGGCATGACTAATCAGGTATGGAGAGCATATTTAGTTTGGGGAGTTTGATCAAATAAAATATTTGAATTATTAACATCACGTGAAGGGTACTGCTAATCAGAAGAAAATAAAATATCTGAGCTGAAAATGATACACTAAGTCCGTACATTACATTGCATCAAATCAAATTGATACGCACAAGCATCAACTCTGGAGATCAAAGCCATTGAAACACATACGACGCAACAGATAACACGAACAAATAGATACCCAGCAATTCATGAAAACACAGATACTAACTCCACCAGTAAACAGAAACCAATATTAGCTACTGCCACAATAGTCCTTAAATAATACTGAGTGGAAAGGTTACAAGTTCATCTAGATCGACATTCTAACTTGTTGCCTCGCATTTGACCAAAATAAACTAGAGGCTTCCATTGCACACAGATTCTAGCTTCATACTTATATATCTACCTAGTCTAATTCATGCCTCCTGAAGTTCCCTGCTACTTGCCCTTCATCACGATTCCCCATTCTATTTTACTCTTCGTCTTCCTCTTGAGAACACGCCGAAGATCCTCCACCTTAGCCCTGATCTGACATTTCACGAAAAAAAATCTAGTAAGAAGAACTGAAATAACAGAGATAGCTATTTACATTTTTTCATGCTGGCAAGACAAAGAACTTGGCACAGATAGAAGGATTCATCAAGTATTATTCAGTTCATGAAAAGCCCATGAACAAATGATCATTTCCGTTCATCCCCTATAATTAAGTTATTCAACTATTATTCAGAATTCCAGGCAGCAATGAACAAATGATCATT
The DNA here is from genome assembly GCA_012490785.1 of Eragrostis nindensis. Classification (NCBI taxonomy): domain Eukaryota; kingdom Viridiplantae; phylum Streptophyta; class Magnoliopsida; order Poales; family Poaceae; genus Eragrostis; species Eragrostis nindensis. Next base: position 356,176 of record JAAXCT010000664.1, on the reverse strand, counting down.
TCAGGCAGCAATGAACAAATGATCATTTCAGGCAGCAATGATCATTTCAGGCAGCAATGGGATTCAAATTACAACAAGTACCAGGCAGCAATGTCTTCAATTTTGTTCATTATTAGCAATGTTTAAAGATAACATGACAAAGAAAGCAATGTTTAAAGCTTCCATGTTGAAGGACCCTCACCTGCTTTCCACTTAGAAGCGGGGCTTCGCTGTCGCTGTCGCTGTCACTGTCAGATATGTATGACATGGTCACTTTCATCTTGTGAAAGTTTATCCGAACTTTAGTTTCTGCCCCATACTTCGTCACTTTCATCTGTGTATAATAAGGTTACATCCAGCTTGTAAACAAAAATGGTATGAATATAAATGTAAGTAGTACTATTGAATTTGAAGCTATTCGGCTGAATCTGCATGTTGATTAATTATAGCCATACTCAACTCATAGACATAGCAGTGATAATAGGATGCAAATTCCAACCAAATTATCAAATCAGGTCTACATTAGTCAGTTCACTCATCAAAATTAAGTTATTCACCATCCACTCATCTTGAGAGCTGCTACTCTCTTATTGCCATTGCAGTTCATCCCCTAAAATTAAGTTACTCAACCAGAGTAACCCTTTCTAATTAAACAAAAAACTTATTATATGCATGCACCGAACTAGTACAGGATTTTCCAAAACATCTTACTAAATTACCCTAAAACAACAGTTTCACCCTTTACTTGCTGCAAATAATCATCTGATCTTGTCCAATGAATAATCATCTGATCCTGGCTAATCAACAAACCATGCTAATCAACAAACCAATGAACAATTACTCACCACATTGGCACGCGATGATGAGGCTGCCGCTACCTTCACCTTGTCCATGGCGGCCGGCGTCTCGGTGGAAGTCGACGACGACTCCGAGGTGGTGTACGACGACTCCGAGGTGGTGGAGGGATTGCGGCGGGTTGACGACGGCCCCGCGATGGTGGATGCACGGCGGGTGGACGACGGGCCCGACGGTGTCGACGCCGTGCTCCGCGAGAAACGACCGAACTCGTCGCGCGCCTGCCTCTGTGAGATGTGGCTGCTGTGCTTCCGCCCCATTGCTGCGACCTGCCGACGACTAGGGAAGGCGATGGGGATTGGCGATCGAGGAGATGAGGATACGAGGATTGGGGAGGAGATGGAACTGGAGGAACCGAGGAAGGCGAAGGGGCGCCGGTTGGACTAAATAACGAAACGATTGCCTGGTGTTGCCTTTCTCAATGACTTGTGGGGCCAATGGCAAATGTTGCACTGTCCAGTGGGACCGTGGGACCCACATATGGGATGAACTGCGGTTAACACCCCGGTTCGTCTCCTGTTATTATATGATCATCTTATTTTTCTTTGATTTAGACTAAAAATATTGAACATGTATAGATGTGGCATATGACGTCCAAATCAGGTGTTTTTTTTTTCTAATTTCTTAGAATAATCTTATCTTTCACAAACATTGAGTTAAGTCATGTTGCTATACTTTGATGTCTTACTTTTTGAACCAACCCCTTTTGGCCAATCTTTCCTATTTTCTTCACTATTTTCTAACTCTCCATTGAAGATGTATTTGGCACTGAGATTTGGACCATATGCTCACCTTACAACTTCGTAACTATACAATTTTTTACGGAATTTTTTAAAAAACTTACACTTGGTTATGTTCGTTTCGCATCGAATTTGACTTCAAGGACCATATGACTTGTGCCATAGTCACCTTTCAACACACGTTCATCGAAATAATCCATTTGAAAAATTTTAAAAAAATTTAGATAGGTTGTATTTGAAATGGAACTCTATGAAAATAAATCATCATTCAAAAATTCAATCTTTGTTTGGAGAAAAAAAATCGTTAAATAAAAGGAAAAGTTTAGAACCTCAACTTTTACGTCTTCAAGCAATGAACGCGTATTTCTGAGTACCCTCCTGTCTCACCGACATGTGGGCCCCTTGAGTTTTACGTCTTCAGTTTGTGAACACCTAATCTGATCAAGGAGAGTACGCCAGCATAAAAAAAAAGGAAAGGCCTGTCCGGCTAGGGGGATTCGAACCCAGGCCTCCAGGATGGTGACCCATTGCCTTTACCACTGCCGCATGCAACAACTTGTGAGCAATGTCGTAGTCACTTGTAAATATAAATGTTGCCTAACGAGTACTCTTAATGTGCTAGTACATGTATGCAGGGGCATTTGAACTTACATGCGGGTCCCGCATGTCGGCGCCGTGCTGAGGTGTAATCCTCTTCGCCAGGCGCAGAAGACCGAGTTCTAATCCTCTTGATGATCACCTTATTTTTCTTTGATTTAGACTAAAAACTTTGAACATGTTTAGTAGTCGCATATGGTGTCCAAATAAGGTGTTTTTTTTTCTAAATTCTTAGAATAATCGTATCTGCCACAAATGCTCACCTACATCATGTTGGTCTAACTTGATTTGTTACTTTTTTAGCCAACCCCTTTTGGCCAATCTTTCCTATTTTCTTCACCTATATTGAAGAGATTTTGAAATGATCCATATGAAAGTTTATAAGAAATGGTTTAAGTCATTAATCCATTTGAGAAAGTTTGAATCACACAAAGTATAAATGGTTTACTGTACATTGATCATTAATCCTAGATTCACTCACATGGTATAAGAAACTATGTTGAGACTTGTCACATTTGCACTACATGATACTACCACTTCTGAAAATGATAAAATGACCTAAATAAATATTGTAGATCTTGATGACATATGAAACTTTGGTATTCATCAATTATCCATTTGACATCATTTAGTGTACAAACAAATTGCTAGTACGCCAGGCATAAAAGAAAAAAAAAGGCAAAAAAAGAAATCGACTCCGGATAGGGGAATCGAACCCACGCCTCTAGGATAGTGAGCAAGTGCCTTAACCACTGCCGCATGCCACAACTTCTGATCATTATCAATTTAGAACATATACAAAATTCTTTTGTTATGGCACTTGGCCCCACATGTCAGAGACCGAAGGTGTTTGCTGGAAATGGAAATAACCGGTCCCCTACCTTTCGCCGCTTGACATTCCAATTTTTCCCCAATTCGTCCCATCGCCCCTCCCATCCCCGGGCGAACCGCCTCCCCATCGCCGGCCGCACCGCCTCCCCATCGCCCTCCCATCGCCGGCCGCATCGATGCGGAGGCGCAGCCACATATCCCGGGCGAACCGCCTCCCCATCGCCGGCCGCACCGCCTCCCCATCGCCCTCCCATCGCCGGCCGCATCGATGCGGAGGCGCAGCCACATATCCCGGAGGCAGGCGCGCGATGCGGCTGGGCGCTTCTATAGGAAGGTGGAGCGCGGGCCGCGCGTCGTCCACACGCCGGCCGTTGTGATCGCAGTGGATTCGGACAGCGACATCGAGCCGGTCGTCGACCCTGTGGATGCGGACAATGGCATGAAGCCCGAGGTGGAGCGCGGGCCGCGCGCCGTCCACAAGCCGGCCGTCCTGATCCATGTGGAATCTGTGATACCTCTGACCTTCCTAATTGTGATAACTCTGATCTTGCTTATTTTCTGAGCTAGTCCTAAATTGCGAATTGTTTACTTATGTTCTGAACAATGTTGGCTCCTTCCATAGCTAATAGCCTGCTACTACATTTGTTTGGTTATGAACAGAACAAAGATGGAGAGTCATCCTCGCATCAGAGGCTTAATGTGACTAGGATCATTTCGAAGGTTACACGTCCGAAGTATCTCGTGACATTCGATAAAGTGGAAATCAAGTGCACATTCACGGATGAAAGCGATGACGAGGACCCTGGGGTGCTGCTTCCCACCAAAGAGGTGATGGTCCTACCCTTAAGTTAGCCATACATCATTTATATATGACCATACTGATTCCCTTCAAAAATAATGACAGATCACAGAGAAGGCTGAGGAGATGCGGCTTGCTATCAAGAGCAAGCTGAAAGGAAGGGGAATTAATTTGAAGTAGTTTATGGAGCACGAATGAATGTCTCAACGTAGAAGCATGTAAAGTTTACCTTAGTGTTACTGGAAAAGCTGTAGTTTATCGAGAACTGGAACCTGCTAGTAGTTTCATGTCGGAGTCATTTGTAAATATGGATGGTACCTTTATAAATGGATGTTGCCTATCTAGTAGTTTGAATGTGCTATCAACATGTGTGCAGGTCTGGTTTCCTATTTTGTGCATGTGCTGCTGACGTTTTGGCATGGGCCAGATTTAAATTGGAGTAATGATCAATGTGTGTCATGCCTTTTTTTGTTCAATATTGTTATCTGAAAAGTGTAAATCTGGATAGAAAGCCTCTTTCTCAGATTATTTATGTTTTACAAGTTAAATAAAGCTAACTTCTCAGATTGTAATGTCGACATCTCAATTTCTCAGTTTGAGCTTTTGGATTTCTGAAAGTTCAATCAGGTCATGTTATCATACTTGTACTCTGCTACATGGTAGCCGTGCAAAGAAGAATTAAGACAGGCTGCTGTAGGCGTGCAAAGAAGAAATGTAGCGCATAAATCTCTGCTTTCATGAGAATAAATTCTTAATTGTCACAGGAAACAAAACTATCTCTTGATACGCCAAACAAAATCATACAAAGCATCAAATAAAAAAGTCATCATCTTCGCCTTGTACCACAGATGCAACTGGTGCAACAACTCCATCATCAATGTACGTGTCATCTTCATCATCTTCATCATCACAATCAAACACCGCATCGTCTGGTTCATCAACTGCTTCGGTCTGCACCTGAGCAATAACAGAGACATCCCCGGTTGTGCCTTCCTTGTCAGATCTTGTCCAATTTGTCAAATCCTGTTGTCCACCAAAAAAATTACTGACTTCGATACCCACGTCGATTGAGTCCTCAAGTTCTAATTCAGGCATGGCGAACAAGTCCCTTGGTTTCAATGCAATAACACTGCTCCAACCAGGTTTGTTTACTAGATTGACATAAAACACCTGTTCTGCCTGTGTTGCCAGAATATAGGGTTCATTCTTATACCTGTACCGGGTAGTATCGATATCAATAACCCCAAATTGATCCTTATTGTATCCTCTGCCTCTGTTGCTAGTGGCAGCAGGCACATCATACCAGTCGCACTGGAACAAAATAACTTCTTTTTGTCCAGGGAATTCTAGTGAGATCATTCTTTTAATCACCCCATACCAGTTCATGTTGCCAGTAGTACCGTCGCCCTTGACAAGCACACCACTGTTTTGTGTTACGAGGCTTTTCTCAATGTCAACGGTTCGAAACAGCCAATTATTGATATGGCATCTATGCAATGTACGAGCTCGATTGTCCGGTCCTTGAGCAAGTGCAAACATCTCTGAACTTACTTCCCCTGTAGCATGTAGATCCCTGATCTTGGCCTCAAACCATCTTACAAATTGTTCCTCGTGTCTCTTTTTAAGGTTTCTTGTACCATATTTTTTAAGTTCTTCCATATGCGCACTGCAAAGAAATGTATATTACTGTTAGTCTACAAAATATAATTTTAAAATATTGATTTTCAGTAGCGTAACTTACTCGATCCATTGGCTAGCTTCATTACAATTTGAAATTATGTAGTGCCTCATCTTCCGCATCTCATCTCCTTGAATGATGTCGACAGTCTGTCCTCTCCTCTTGTAATCCATGTCAGCAAATATGCTCAGACCAGATGGTGGCTCATTCACAGCAATACTTTCATGTCGATCAACACGATTCAGTTTGGTGTCCACGTCCAAGAATCTTGAGCAAAATGTAAGGCACTCCTCGAGTATGTATCCCTCGGCTATTGAACCTTCAGGGTACGCCTTGTTCCTCACATATCCTTTCGCAGTACGTAGGTACCGCTCCACTGGATACATCCATCTATAACACACAGGCCCACCAAGTTTAGCCTCTTCAGCTAAATGAACAGGCAAATGCATCATGATATCAAAAAATGAAGGTGGGAATAGCATCTCAAGTCGACAAACAGTCTCCCTAATTGAACTGCTAAGTTTGTCCAACTCTGCTTCCACCAGCTCCTTGGAACATAGTGCATCGAAGAAATTACTAAGCTGAATCAATGCGATGACAACTTGTTCTGGCAAAATCCTACGCACCACTAAGGGTAACAGTTTCTGTAGAATTAGATGGTAATCATGAGTTTTCAAGCCAGACACCTTACATGATTTTAGGTCAACACATCTTCTTATATTAGAGGACACTCCATCAGGCATCTTCACTCCATATAGAAATTCGCATAACATTTCCTTATCCTTCTTATCTAACTTGTACAAGGCTGGTGGCAAGATATACTTATCATTCTCAATCACAGGATGCTGATCTGGGCGTATCTGTAGATGCTCCATGTCAAGCCGGGCCTTCTCGCCGTCCTTACATTTACCAACCAATTCAAGCAGAGTGCCTAATATGCTCTCGCATATATTTTTCTCAATGTGCATGACGTCCAAATTATGCCTGATGAGCAAAGAAGACCAGTAAGGGAGCTCAAAAAAAATGCTCTTCTTCCTCCAGTTGTGCCATCTTTGGTCTTCGTCACGCTTCCTTTTTTTTGATGCATTCTTCCCAAGTATCACTTTTTCAAAACTTTCAAACTGCTGAAGTACCTGTGCACCTGTCAGTGGTACTGGTGCCTCCCTGGTTTCGACCTCATTGTTGAAGCTGACCTTGTTGTTGCGCCATGGATGGTCCGAGGGCAAGAAACGTCGATGTCCCATGTAGCAGTGCTTCTTCCCATGTTTCAACCACAAATATTCAGTATCTATGTGGCAGTATGGACATGCAAACTTTCCTTTCGTGCTCCATCCAGAAAGCATAGCATAAGCTGGGAAGTCATTAATTGTCCAAAGTAGAAGAGCATGTAATTTAAAATTCTTCCTTGTAGCAGCATCCCATGTTGGAACACCCTTTTCCCAAAGCTCCTTGAGCTCCAATATAAGGGGCCTCAAATATACATCAATATCCATTCCAGGAGATTTCGGACCAGGTATCAACATTGACAACAACCAGTTAGATTGTTTCTGACACAACCATGGAGGCAAGTTGTAAGGTATTAGCATAACAGGCCATATGGAGTATGTAACATTTTGCATCCCAAAGGGATTGAAGCCATCAGAAGCAAGACCCAGCCTAATATTACGACCTTCTTTTGCAAACAATTTATATTCTTTATCCACATGCTTCCATGCAGGTGAGTCAGCAGGGTGACGCATTTTTCTATCGTTGACCAATTCTTTCTTATGCCATTGCATGTCCACTGATAACTGCTTGGACATATACATTCTTTGAAGCCGAGGAATAAGAGGAAAGTAGCGTAAGATCTTCACTGGAAACCTCTTCTTTACACTAGCACCATCAGCAACCTCATTATCAGCAAGTCTCCACCTAGACTCCCCACAAACGGGACATGTCTCCAGCTTTGCGTTTTCCTTAAAAAACAACACACAATCATTCTTACATGCGTGTATCTTGATATAGTCCAAGCCTAAGTCTCGTACCACCCTTTTCACTTTATCCAAGGAGTCAGGGATACAATGGCCTTCAGGGAGAACCTTTGAGAACAGATTAAGTATGGCCTCCAATGCTGAGTTACTAATTCCGTACAAGCACTTTATCTGAAAAAGCTGCACGATAAAAGAGACCTTAGTTGCATCTTTGCATCCTGGATACAATTCCTTCTTTGCCTCCTCTAATAGTTTCAAAAATATCTCTGCATCCTTATTTGGCTCTTCACCAGCATCTATGCTTTCTCCATGTATATAGCCACTGATAATGTTTCTAATCAGAGTATTAGTGGCAGCAGGGTTATCACTTGCGTCTTCATCATCGTCTTCTCCAAAATAAGGTGTTGCGTCAGCTGTAGGTTCTGCATCTTCAGGTTCTCTTGTAACAGCATTGAGATCAGGACCGACACCATGATTCACATGACCATCAGCTGATGATGAACAATTTGGGCCTTCCAATTCATTATTGATGAAGCAATCAGCAAACCCTCTAGTAACTAAATGAAGCTGAATCTTAAACACATCTGAATGTCTTATCATGCATTGACATGTAGCACATGGGCACGCAACAGATCCACCAGCCCTTCGCGATGATGATGTGCCAAAGTTTTGAATAAAAGTCCTGAAATTCTCCTTCCACACCTCTGAATGTCGAGGCAGCCGCATCCAACTCCTATCTTCGTGTGACGCCATTAATCTGCATGCATGTTTGCAACGAGACAGATCATGATCTAGCAAGCATATGTAAAATATTGCTATTCAAAATTCGCAATGGCAAAACCTTTTTTGACACTATTAATTATGTAACCATAACACATTGGGTTATCACATAAATGTACCAAAAAATAGGTTAACACATACATGAAAATAATTGATAACATATCAAAGTGTAGCAATTTGTGAAATAAATAGGGCATAACACAACACAAATTAATATAATAGTAGCTAGCACTATTCTTCCTCTAAATGTTTCACACCTAAAATTAAAACCACACAAGTATGAGCAATTTTCTTCCATGCATCACACAAGCTAAATAATTAAACCAAATATGACAAGACAAATCAGTGTGGTGTTGCTCAAATAACCAAGTATCTAAATTGACATCACAATACCTGAGAAATCGATCAGTGTGGTGTTGCTCAAATTTGTGCCTCTGGAACTCACATGAACCTTTTGTCCTTACCAACGAAACCTGCATAATTAACACATAACAAACATGAGCTTACAAAATCAGTTTTCCTACTTCAAGCGCCTGAATTTTGTCTTTCGTTCAGTCGATAGCTTGCCCTCTGAACCAGACTATTTGCGGGCCTGCTTGTTTAGGCAGCTAGTCAAAGCAAACTAAGACAAAAGATAGTGGATCGATTTGCATCCTATGGTCAGCACTGTCGACTGAAAATTTTCTTGTTTACAGGCAACTGACAAATAGCAATTTCCTTTGGTCGATCAAGCAATGGAAGAACGACAGGGAGAGTCTAGTTAAAAAGACTTGAGCCTCACCGGGGATCAGGCAGTCCACACGATCGGGCAGGGCGGCGCCGCGGATTCCACTCAATTGGAGTTCTCGGGGGATGGCAGGCAGGATCGATCGAGTCGCACTTGGGCGGCAGCGGCGGCGAAAGCTGATCAGGTCGACGAGCGCCGCCAGGACACTTCGATTGATGATCAGTTCGACGAGCGCCAAGGCAGTCCACACGGGCTTGGGATCGATTGATGCCGAAAGGGCCAGTTCCTCAATTGGGCCAGCGTGGGTAAAAGGCAAGCCAGAGATCGCGAATACGTTCTGAATACGTTTGTATTCACAGGGAATTTAAACTGAGTTCGATTCGGATTAGAATTTGAATTGAGTTCGAGTTTCTTTTTAAATAAACCAATCGTAGAAGGTTACATATAGCTCGTCGTGCTGCAGTGGTAAGCTTGCTCAATCTCTATCAAGAGACCCAGGTTCGATTCCAACTCCCCTGTGCGCTCGCCTTTTCTTTTATTTTTTAGCGCCAGCCAACTCTTTTATATATTTTGATGCTCATTCACCAACTAGCTAGAGTACCACCAATGAGTCTGTTATTGCAACGACTATGACCAGTATGACAACCACGCAAATTTGTGGCAATACATACATGCTATTGCATCTCGCGGCAACAAAGGATGCAATAGCCACCTAGCTATTGCCACAACGCACCAAGTAATTTGCAACCCAAATCACTGGTTGCATTATAGCCGTTCAGAAGCAACCAACGATAATATGGTCGCCATAGCACCTTTCTATTGCAACACAAGAAATGCTAATGCAACTCAGATTTGGTGTAGCATTAAATCTAATCAATTGCAACATGAATCGTAAAAAAGGGTGCATTTGCGTCACCCTGTTGCAACACAAAAAAAAAATATCGCAACACAATTTATGTGTAGTAATAGGCACACATATTACTACCAAATCACTATTTCGATGCCATAGTACCCCCCTATTGCATCCAAATGTGTGGTGTTGCATAAAGGTTTCGTGGTTATAGGGGGGAATTCTAGTAGTGCAAGAAATGGGCTCTTCCTCTTGCACAAGCAACTCTTCAACAATCACCTCCTTGTCCACTTCACGCTCAGGCGACGGCGTCGGTGTGTAGGAGACTCACAGAAACAACCTCCACTGCAGCACTTGCGAGCGGTCTGCTTGGTACGGCCATCTAAAGAGATTTAACAAGAGTTGGATCAAAAACCATAAGAACAGAAATGCCTTAAAAGAAAACATTTCAAGAGAAAGAATAGGCAAGAAGAGAATACAAGAGAAAAGAATCCTAAAAGAAGTATAAAATTTCAAATATATTTTAGTTTTAAAACCAAATTAATCCTTAAAGGCGACCATTCTATCTAGGCTTGCGTCCTACGGTCAACACGGCTCTGATACCACTTTGTCACACCCGGTTTTTATATAACCGCACATGTATGCCAGGATCATGTCTCATACATGTAGTGACTCAAGTGAATAATCAAGAACAGTGCATATTTAAATATTACACCCTTACTTAAGCAAATGACTCAAAGTTCTCAAACGACTCGAAGACTTGATAACGCTAGCGGAAGACTTCTAAACTCCATCACTCCACAGGGACGTCGACCGGGGGCTCCACAAGCTAGATGTAATCACCATATTCACCATCATAGAAGAATTCACCTCCATCTTCTGAGCAGCATTTCATGTTTATGGGGGAGATAGCAAGTGTGAGTACATATCGTACTCCGCAAGTGTGGGAAAAGTATGACATGCAAGACATTATGAAGAAGGGCTACACATTGGTTTATTTGCTCAAATGCCAAGTTATAATTAAATACATTTTTAAAAGCAACCTATATTTCTAGGTATTATGATGCAAACAGAAATATTAAACCATAAAAGATCAACAACATAGTGCTCACAAAGCAAACCACTATCAACTAGTATTCTCACAAGACCACTATTCCAGACTGATGCACACAAAGCATCCCATCAGCCCTCCAGTGCACACTAAGCATACCACTGGACACTCTGGTGCACACGAAGCATACCACCAGCCTAAAACACAAACAACCACTGGTGCACACTAAGCATCCCACCAGTCAATGATGCACACTAAGCATTCCATCATTGTCAAACAAACAACCACTGGTGCACACTGAGCAAACCACCAGTCCTAAGTTCCATGTTGCTAAAAGATTATCATCATATTATTAAGTTGAAGTGAACCATTAGTCAAGATTAATTAGATTAGGTGAATGACTCCAAAAGCATGGCTAAGCATTTACTACCAACACATAGACAAAACACTCATTGGGCGACAAGGAATAATATGGAACATGGTATAGACTCATGGGATTCAGTATTAAACAAGCATGCATGTTTGCAAACAAAACATTTCAAACATGGGATCAATATGGTCAAGGACACTTGCCTTCCTCTTGCTGCTCAGTGATGACCTCGAACTCTTGATCTTGGAAGTTCACGAACTCGTCTCCTATTTAACACGTCCAAAGAAGAAGCACACAAACAAACAAAATAAGAAACAGTACACAAACAGTACTAAACTAGATCAAAAACAGTACCAAAAGATAGTACTCGTTCCTACGATCACGTGAGCGCAAGAATCGCTAAAAACGGAGTTATGAGTAAAAAGTTATGCTAGTTTGAAGTTTTAGGGGTTAAAACATAAAAACAGAAACATTTAAGGGTTAATTTGTAATTACAGAAAGGTTTGAGGACTTATTTGTAAATATGAAAAAGTTTAGGACTAAAGTGTAAAAGTTAAGGACACTAAAAATAATTTATATAAACTCAGGTTGTTTCTGTAAAAAGTCAGGACCTAAACAAAATTTTATAAAAGACCGAGGGTCTAACTGTAAAACTGCTTTCTCTGGAAATAAATAGATTTATTAAATCAGAAATTTTTTTAGAAAATAAAGAAATCCATGGACGGGTCCATAGACTGGGTCTACAGGTCTACGATGGACCGGTTATGAAGGGGTAAAGGAGTTCTAATCTGAGCCGTTGATCTAGCGATGGATGGCTGTGGTTGATTGGGGAACGTTTGGGCGGCGGAGGCTCGTCGCGGCGAGAGCTAGCGGGCGGAGGATCGCCGGAGTGGAGTTAACGCGATCTCACTCTACAAGGCTCGGAAACTCGTCGCGCTGGGTCCACGGAAGATAAGAGAACAGCGAGCTCACCTAGGATGATCTCGAGCTTCGAAACGACGCCCCTGCTGCTGTCGATCTTCGACCAGTGGGCTCTGAAGACGTCCAGCACCGAGAATAATTAAAGCCCAAGTGAAGAATAGCAAACATTCTAGAAGATGGGCTACAATGGGCCTAAACTTGGCCCTTACTCCATTTCTGCCGACCCCAGCAGGAAACCGACTTCGGGACCGACTCCACCAAGCGATCTGGAGCGTCCACAGAAGAGGCGGTCGCGAACCGACACTGTGACGGCCGGCCGGCCACCCTGCCAGGCCGGCCGGCCGAGCTTAGCGGCGCCGCCTCTCCAGCTTCGGCTAACAGGTCCCACCGCCATGTACAAGCTATAAATAGGACCCTACGGCCTCAGAAGCAACTCGCACCTCATTGAAGAATCCATTTACTCTTCTTGTTTAGTGTTAGCATTAGTTGGGAGTTAGAGTTAGAGGGTGAGCTTTGCTCAGGGTTCCGGAGCTGTCTTCGAAAGTGTGGTAAAGCTCTCTTTGTATCTTTACTAACTTTTGAGTAAATATTATTATGAATATCTTTTCTTATTTATTTAATTCAGTAATCTTTTAATTTATATTATTGCTCTGAGTAATTACTTCGGAAATATTACTGTGTTGGATCCACGCCTGTGTGAAGTAGATTTACGTGAGTTGTCAGCTGGTCTATGCGTAAACAATTCATTTAAGTTCACTAAGCATGGGTGGTCTGCCCTGTTAGCTAAGGGTAGATTATTTAGAGTGATTGCTTGTATGGTTCAAGGAATTATTCTAGACGCGAGTTTGCACCCAACCCCACGGAGGATGGTAGCCGCGAGTGTATGTGACAGCTGCACCGGTCTCTGTAATCCACCACGTCCGGTTGGACCTAGCAGGGTCTTAATTATAGCGGATGATCCCCAGATTATTTAATCTTATTCTGTTGGTTGGGTGGGCCACTTCTGTGCCTCTGTTCTGTTGAGATTATGCCCGGTGGTAGTTCGACCATCAGAACAAGTTTATTATTTTGGCACATCCGTGCCCCGATGCACAGTGATATGACCGTTGTATGATCTTGAGTGTATAATTGTAAATTCTTAGATTGCTGAATATAAAATACTTAGGATGGATATATTTTAGGAAAACCTTTTCTCTACTCGTTGCTCTCCCAACCTTTTGCTGATTATTCTTTTATGGTTTACTTCATGAGTGCCACCTTTATCAAACTTTCCAATGTTTATCGTGATTTAGTTACGATCGATTTAGACAGCACCTTTGTGGAATTTTCTACTAGCTTCCTGTGGAAATTATAATACGATAACCCTGGAATACTCCATGGTGAAGTGCTACAATGGTGATCCGTGCGCTTGCGGAATAGAAATATTTAGTAGAGCATAAGAACCACCAACAAGCATTTCTGGCGCCGTTGCTGGGGAAGCTTAGCTAGAAAATTTCCTGGTTTTCATTAAACTGTCTCAATCTCGTTTGTTTATCACGAACCTATCACACGCGTGATCTTTTAATCTTAACCCATTTGGAAATAAAAGAAAATCCTATCGCGAGGAAAAGATAAAAACGTAACTGCCATGGCGATCGTTACGCGGAAAGTTGTGAGGCCAGAGGGAATAACCGCAGAGAAATCAAAGGTTGCAAAACCCCCTGCCGTGCCTCAAGGAAGAAATGTGTTGGTACAATGACCAACAAATGGGGAGACACCTTTTGTTATCAATTCATCGAGAAGCCTCCGTACGCCCCTCCGAAGTTGACGAATGGAAGAGTGACGATAACGGCGACATAAACAAGGAGGCCCCAAGAAAGAGGAGAAACCAAAGAAAACCCGCATTCCGAAGAGAGAGAGAGCCAAAGAAGACTGCCCCGAAGAAAAAGGAACCCAAGACGGCTCTCGCTAAGAAAGTGCGGAAGATTTTGTCCACACGGAAAATTTCAAGATGCCAACGCTCGACCGTTGGACAAAAGTAGAAGCGTCAAGGGCGTTAGAAAATTCGAAATAATTTTAATCCGAGACGCTAATACACCTCTGGCGGGAGGATTTAAACCGTCGTTATCCATGAATAAAATTTATTTTTTGCTCTAATAAATTTTACGCGCTGCGCAAAAATAAAAAAAAAAAAAAAAAACGATTTTGGTTTGACCGGGACCCTTCGGGCCCGGCCAACCCCACCTGTCATTACTTTGCTTTGGACAAAGGAGCTGCAGAGAAGCGTACAGGTGCAGCACTACAAGCAGGAGAAGGATGCGCCAAAGTGGGCGCTCGGACCCGCCGGCCGGCCGGCGGGCCCGCCGGCCGGCCACCTCCTGTCGTCGCCAAGCACCACCGACGCCCTACGCTGCCTCACCTGCTCCTCTACATCGTAGCCTGCTTGATTTCCTCAGACGCTCGCGTGAACGGAGGAAAAATCGACGACAACGGAGGACGGCGTCCCATCCTCCTTCCTGTGCGAGCATGTGCACCGAAAAGCGCACCACGGCGCCACTCGACGCCACTCCTCCACCGCTGCCGTCCCGTCGCGAGAGGACGCCGGACCCGCCGGCCGGGCCACCATGTCCGCCGGCCGGCCACGCCCGGCCTCGCCTCGGCGCCCGCGCGCGCCCATAAATGGAGGCCAGCGCCTCCATATTTTCTCGCACCACAGCTCGACGAGCTCTTCTTCCTCCCTCGCTTAAAACTTTCTAATCAAGCAATTAGTGATAATTAGGTAATAAAAAAAAAAATAAAAAAAAATGTGTTTATTTCTATTTTCTTTCTGCTGAGTGGTGGTCCTAATAAACCCCACCTTGGACGACTAACCTCTGAACGACTGACTCTTGGACAGCTAACCCGCTAACATTTATTCACTATCCCTTCGGGTATTTGCTGTCTAATCATTTGTGCAGGTCACCATGAGCTTCTTCACTTCGCTCAAAAGGAAGGTTAGTAGCAAGAGTCGTGGCAGCAGCTCACACTCTGGGTCCGATGCTGGAACTCAGCAACCACCGGAGCCACTGAGCGTGGAGCCGGTCGGCCCGATCGTGCGCTATATGGAGCACGAGCAGCACATTGTGGCACACAACGAGGATGAAAGGAACCGCATCGCCGGGTTAAGAGACCGTGAGTTTCAACACTCACGTGTTTTTGACCCTCAATTCCTCACCGACATCGGCATCAAAGAGGATTTCGACCAAGCTCTCAGGTACACAGGCCTTACTGACTTCTCTAATACCTTTGAGCTAGGTGCGAAGTGGCTTTCTATTGAGTTTTTAGTCACCTTGCAAATTGTCCTTGACAAACCCATAGCACGCACACGAATAAAATTTCGCTTGTTTAATCAGGAGTTTGACTTGCCTTTTAATGACATGAGTGATTTGCTGGGCTTGAGCGTAGTGGTCAGACAGCTCTAGATAAACTTAAAGGCTTTAACGAACTCACCTTCTGGATTAAAATATCTGGGGAAACGGGGAAAACGGAGTGCACCGCCGCACTGGCGAAATTCATAATCCTTCCCTAAGATCCTGCATCGTTGGTGTGGTTTCGTTTTGTCACCCCGTCATGAGAATAGGGCTGTCACTAGAACCGATCTGTGCTACCTTTATGCTATGGTAAAGAAAATCAAAATCAACCCTCTGCTTTATGTGCTTAATCATTGGTTGGGTGTGACGTTTACTTCAAGTGCTCCTATCTTGTTCACGTCATACATCACTAGAATTGCACGAGGCTTAGGATTGTTAAACCAAGCACGCGTAGCCTTTTTGCCTGGGACCCAAGTCTCGATTGGGTTGATCACTTTCGCCAAGCCCACATGATCAATAGAATATCTGAGGGGCACTACCGCATGGTCTACCATGGGTACAGCACAGAGATTGAGCTGCCCGAGCCGAGGCTAGGACTCTATCGCACCAAAAGCCTTACCATTGATCTGAGGATAGCCGAGCCAGCCCGCCACAGCGTAGCAGAAGGACCTGTGACCCGGTCTAGAGCCAGGGGCGCAGGAACCACTGCTGGACCCTCCACTGCTGGACCCTCTGTCACACCTTCAGCCATACCCACTGCTGCACCCAGAGCTGAGAGCTCAGGATCCCATCACTCAGGTGACCCCGACAACGCAGCGACTCTCCTATTTGGCCCCCCCGCAGGGTGTGCAGGGGATTCACCAGTTCCACTATCCTCCCGGTGGCCATGCAGCCGCAGGGGGAGTGCAGTTTCAGCCGGGAGTGCAGTTTCAGCTGGGCCCATACCCGCAGAGCTCTCACGCTCCACGGTTTATGGGTGACCCACGCATGGGAACCTCCGCTCAGCCGATTTGCACCTAACTGGAACTACTGGTACCTCGAGAAGGAAGTTGCACACTCCAAGAAACCATGCATGACACCGCCAACCTCGTGACCGACCTCCAAGGTCAGGTCTACTACCAGGGCGGTAGGATAGATGACATATAACCTCTGCCAGCAGATCGCCTCAGGCCTGAACATCGATACTCCCAGTCCCAGCAGCAGCAGTACGGGTCCCAACCCGTGCCGCAGCCTGAGGCACAGCCACCACCTGAGCAGCACACTGGCTCTGTTCCCTTCTTTGACCCGCCTTCCCAGGGGGAGTGGGACCCCTGGACAGCTTCTTATCACTAGATTTGGGTCAACCTTATGCCTTGCTAAGGCCTAAGCTTGGGGGGGGGGGGGGGGGGGAGGGAGTTTCGGAGTTCTATGTTGTTCTGTCTGTCTTGCATGTTGTATCACCTTGCCCGACCGCGCTTGACCGTCAGTTGTATCAGTCGTTCGTCCGTCCTGCAGTTGGATTGCTTATCTTTGTTTAAAAAAAAAAAAATTTCGGGTTTGTTTTTGTTGCCGAGTCTTGGTTATTCTACCCACGCTTAAAGGATATGATGTATAGTTACTCTATTAGTTTTCTGCTTGTATCTTTATGCAATCGCTACTCCTTGTATATGTAAGTGAGAAATAATCTGGCACGATTACACTTCAAGTATTGCTATGTCTGTGTGGGTAGCACCTGTTTTACCAAGTTTAGGCATTGACTTGCATGATATGGCTGCATTGGGTTGAGTTAGCATGTTTCTGCAATAATAGTCCAGAAATGTTTTAATTTTATTAAATGCTGCAACTAAAACCCTTTATGTCCTGCACTTCCCCTGTGAGGAATCAATTACCTACCAGAGCCATATATTGCAAAACTTATAAAAACAAACCTCGCTCTTAGCTATCTTTTATATATTGAGTTCGGTTAAATTTTGATCTCTCGGAACACTGCTCTCTTTTATGTCAGTCATCCTTCTTCTGGGAATTTGAGAAATTCATTACCACTCATCCTTCAAAATTCTTTTGTCTTCCTTCAAGAGCTCAAGAAAATTCGAAAATTATTGTTTAGGCCATCTAAAAATCTTCCTCACATGCTGCAGTTATGGGAGTAAAAAAAAACGAAAAAAAAAAACTCCCGTAATGCGCAGCAAGGATTGTATAAAGGTGATGGCCACCTTCAAAAATTCTCTTGAGCCAAGAAGACAGAAAAATTTATGAGTGATTTCTCTTCCCATGTTTATCATTGGACTGATTATGAAGAGTTGCTTTGTTTCCTTGAGATCATCCTTTAACCTTACAAAAAATATGTGAAGGATATGCGTATCCAAACCGAGCTCCACCAGAATGACCAGCCTTTGTAGCATTAGGATATGAGCGATGTTCTGTAGGGGAAATAGCTTCCACAAAAGAGAGACAAAAAGGGGAAGTGCAAAAGACTTAAAGGAGAATTCTTGAAGTTTTTCTTACGCAGCAAGCAAAAACTCTGGACTTGTTAATTGCAGAATGTGTTTAAAAGCCTAATAATGCTGTTCTGCTTTTCAATGTCACATGACAAAGTAATCAATAAGCCCCACCGGATGTATGCATGCTTGATGAATAAATTGTGCTGGTTTATGGATTACTTGCTGTCTTGGAGTATGCTGTTGTTTATCAGGTACCTACAGGAAATTAATATTGATGCAACTCCTGATCCACCGATTGCCTAAGTTTTTATTTTGCTCGGGGACGAGCAAAGTTTAAGCTGGGGGGTTTGTTGACGGTGTTAAGTTATTAAATTACCGTCAACATATCGGTAAATAAAAGGGTAAATCACCAAAATTCGGCAATGTTTTATTTATTAATAAAGTTCCACGAGTTTTGGATGATTTATGAGTGCAGGAGTAAATACAGAAGAAATGGGCGCCTGTGGAGGGAAACACAGGCCGGCCGGCCCAATCACAGGCCGGCCGGCCTCATCTGGCCCCTGCTGCTGTCGATCTTCGACCAGTGGGCTCTGAAGACGTCCAGCACCGAGAATAATTAAAGCCCAAGTGAAGAAATAGCAAACATTCTAGAAGATGGGCTACAATGGGCCTAAACTTGGCCCTTACTCCATTTCTGCCGACCCCAGCAGGAAACCGACTTGGGGACCGACTCCACCAAGCGATCTGGAGCGTCCACAGAAGAGGCGGTAGCGAACCGACACTGTGGACGGCCGGCCGGCCACCCTGCCAGGCCGGCCGGCCGAGCTTAGCGGCGCCGCCTCTCCAGCTTCGGCCAACGGGTTCCCACCGTCATGTACAAGCTATAAATAGGACCCTACGGCCTCAGAAGCAACTTGCACCTCATTCAAGAATCCATTTACTCTTCTTGTTTAGTGTTAGCATTAGTTGGGAGTTAGAGTTAGAGGGTGAGCTTTGCTCAGGGTTCCGGAGCTGTCTTCGGAAGTGTGGTAAAGCTCTCTTTGTATCTTTACTATCTTTTGAGTAAATATTATTATGAATATCTTTTCTTATTTATTTAATTCAGTAATCCTTTTAATTTATATTATTGCTCTGAGTAATTACTCCGGAAATATTACTGTGTTGGATCCACGCCTGTGTGAAGTAGACTTACGTGAGTTGTCAGCTGGTCTATGCGTAAACAATTCATTTAAGTTCACTAAGCATGGGTGGTCTGCCCTGTTAGCTAAGGGTAGATTATTTAGAGTGATTGCTTGTATGGTTCAAGGAATTATTCTAGACGCGAGTTTGCACCCAACCCCACGGAGGATGGTAGCCGCGAGTGTATGTGACAGCTGCACCGGTCTCTGTAATCCACCACGTCCGGGTTGGACCTAGCAGGGTCTTAATTATAGCGGATGATTCCCCAGATTATTAATCTTATTCTGTTGGTTGGGTGGGCCACTTCTGTGCCTCTGTTCTGTGAGATTATGCCCGGTGGTAGTTCGACCATCAGAACAAGTTTATTATTTTGGCACATCCGTGCCCCGATGGACAGTGATATGATTGTTGTATGATCTTGAGTGTATAATTGTAAATTCTTAGATTGCTGAATATAAAATACTTAGGATGGATATATTTTAGGAACCGTTTCTCTACTCGTTGCTCTCCCAATCTTTTGCTAATTATTCTTTTATGGTTTACTTCATGAGTGCCACCTTTATCAAACTTCCAATGTTTAACGTGATTTAGTTACGATCGATTTAGACAGCACCTTTGTGGAACTTTCTACTAGCTTCCCTGTGGAAATTATAAATACGATAACCCTGGAATACTCCATGGTGAAGTGCTACAATGGTGATCCGTGCGCTTGCGGAATAGAAATATTTAGTAGAGCATAAGAACCACCAACAGACCGTACCATACGGTCTCATGACCGTACCGTCCGGTCAATGCTACGGTCTTCATTTTCTCAGCATCCCGAGAGTTCACTTCTCTGTCTGGATCTTCAATGAAGACCGTACCATACGGTCCCTAGGACCGTACTGTCCGGTCTCTTCTGCATAAGCTGAAAACTTTGATCCACTCTTGATCCTTACTTTTAACTTCTCCATTCTTGGTTCCACTTCTTCTCTTCAGCCACCCTAGCCCACAAGAGACTCACAATGCATCCATTTGATCTCTAACCTAGTGTGCTCTAAGAGAACCAATTCGATCCCTCTTGATAGTCCGGTTTTTCCTATGGACTCAAGCTAGCATCTACACCAAGCCAACACTTGCTTGGTCTATCATGTCCTTAGCCTTGATCCATCTTCAACGATGACTCCATCAAGTTCGCAATCCGAATTGTCGAGGCAACCAATCACCAAGTCCTCGATAGAGATAGAGTTTGTGAGACGACGCTTCATTGACATGACCATTTGAATATCTACATGGAAATGTTAGTCACATCAATATGGTCACCCAATCACCAAAACATTCATACCTTTGGGGTTTTCAAACTCCAATGGTCATGAAGCTTACACCATTTATAGTCTAGCTCGCTTCACACCTCAAGTACGTTTGGGAGAAATTATTGAGAAACCGATTCACCCCCCACCCCTTCGGTGCCCTTGATCCTTTCAACGTGGTGTCTAGGCTAGAGGTTATCTTTGTTTGCAGCGTGCCCCACGGTTTGTAGAGGTAGGCGGCAGGTGGTGATAGCCCTGTCCGTCCCTAGTAATCCTCCACGTTTGGGTTCGTCGTAGAGCTACAGGCTGACGTGACTTGGCAGACCAGGTCTATACCAGTGCCCAAAGTAGACAAGTAGAACTTGAGTGCGTCTATCCTAAGGGATAACTAGATCTTTATTCATCCTCTCAATCCTATACTACTATCGTTCTTGTGTGTCCTTGGGTAAAACTAACCTTGCTGCAGAATATCTCCGTTCCTTGGGGAAAACAAATACGATATCTTGGAATACTCCTGGGTGAAGTGCTACAATGGTATTCCGTGCGCTTGCGAATTTATTTGCGACGTAAGAAGTACCTAGAGTAGATAGGATTAATACTACTCCACAAGTTTTGGTGAATATTTGGATGCAGGAGTGAATAATGGAGGAAAGTGAGCCCAACCAGGGAAAACCCCTGGCCAGCCGGCCCCACTTGGTGGCCATTGGCCCCGGACTTCCTCCAGTAGGCTGGAAACAGGTCCACAACGCATAATTCGAGGCCCAGCCCAGCGGATTCCACCGCCATTCTTGTAACACCCTAATTTTCACAATTTCGCAATAGTTTAAAGTTTCCATAATTTAATTAGGGTGTTATCATCTTTCCCAGGTAAAAGAATTATTTTCTAAATTAAATAAATTAATTTAGGTTATAAATAATTGTTTGTTGCATTCATGCTGGAGTAGCCTGCAGTAGGGATTTTATTGGATGG
The DNA here is from genome assembly GCA_012490785.1 of Eragrostis nindensis. Lineage (NCBI taxonomy): Eukaryota > Viridiplantae > Streptophyta > Magnoliopsida > Poales > Poaceae > Eragrostis > Eragrostis nindensis. The sequence goes on along the minus strand of JAAXCT010000664.1, from coordinate 334,841 downwards.
AAATTGTATTAAATTCGTGTAGAAAATCGAATTCGTTTAGTATAGATTTTAGAAAGGAAATAGAAAAGAGAAAAGAAGAAATAGTTGCTGTTGGGCCGAATTTCTGCGGCCCAGTTTCCCTTTTCTTTTTTCTTTCCCTTTCCTTCCTCTCTTGGGCCGGCCTCCTTTTCTCTCTTCCGCGGCCCAGCTCGCCCGCCGACCCACGCGCCAGCCGCCCGGCCCTGCGAGCCCGCGCGCAGCCCGCAACCCCGCCGCCAGCCGTACGCCGCGCCTCCATCTCGGCGTCCGAGCCGGACCCACCTCGGTCTCCGAGCTATAAGAGGCCGTGGACCCCCTTCCGTGACCCCTTTCGCCCTTTTCGCCGCCACGTGTCGCCGCCGCAAACCCTAGCCGCCGCATCGCCGTCGCCTCCTTACGCTCCGGTGGCCGCCGCCGCCGCGAGCCGTTCCGCCGCCTCTCGACGCCCCCGGACGACGCCGACTCACCGTCGACCTCGCCCGTGACGCGCCGCCCCTTCTCCGCCCGTCCGAGACCCGCCCCGACGCCCCGACGCCCGTTCTCGTCGTCGCCGAACATCGCCGTCTCTCTCCTCCGACGAACCGCCGCCTCCGTCCATCGTCTCGCCGTCGCGACCCCACGGTGAGGTTCCCCTCACTCTCTGTCGAAGATTCTCATTCTGAAGCAGGTGCCTAGCTCTGGAAGGAAATCCGGGGGCATGAGGAGAGCGTACTCCTCTTCCTCTTCTTCTTCCTCCCCAAGGAGCCGTGGTCAACGACTTCTTTTGTATTCGCTTCTGCTTTTACTTCCTCCCGCCTCGTGTTACTTACTGTGGTATTTGCAACATTTTGATGTACTTTTTGAAAGCCTCTCAAACCTGTACTCTCTCCCCGTGCCCTCGCCGTCCCGAATTGCGGCCGGGAACTCGTTTTTGCCGAGCTCCGGCGAAGCGCCGCCATCGCGCAGCTCGCCGCCGGCAGCCCGGTCCACCGTGGACCCGTGGACCGGCATTTCCCACCGGTGCACCGCCCCCATGGACTTAGTCCACCGGGTTTCCTATTTAATTTAATCCTTTTCTCTTTACTGCATCAGCACGATGTCACGCTTACGCAATAACTAGGTTTTTCCAGTATAAGAATATTTCTCGAAATGCTAATCTTACAGTTTAAACCCTACTACTTCAAATGCTTATAACTTTTTACTCCTAACTCCGTTTTAAGCGATTCTTGCACTCACGCGATCGTAGGAACGAGCTCTATCTTTTGGTATAGTTTTTGTAGCAGTTTGGTACTGTTTGGTGTACTGTTCCTTATTGTTTGTGTATGTGTGCTTTGCATGTTACCGTTATTAGAAGAGGAGCCGTTTGAGAATTTCCAAGACCAAGAGTTTGAGCAAGCAGCAGCAGGGGATACAGGCAAGTGTCCTTGACCATTCTGAACCTATGTTTTTAAATGTGTCTTTTATAAACATGCATGCTTGTTTAATATTGAATCCTATGTGTCTACTTTACCTGTCCCATATCTTTCCTTGTCACCCTAGCTTATGGTGGTTGTCTTTGGGTAGTTGTTGCTTAGCCTTGCTGTTGAGTCAATCACCTTATCATGTTAATCTTGACTAATGGTATACTTCAACTAAGTGTTAATCTGCTAATCTGTTTAGCAACATGGGAAGCTAGGGTCTGAGCAAGGGGATGGTTTGGATGGTTCTCGGTGAACATTTGGTTTGAGAATAGTTCTTGCTCGGATCAGCTAAGGACCGGTTCGTGGAACGTGTAACCATGACAACAGTACCATCACAAGACAGATAATGGGTAGGCTAGCCAAATAATTAGGATGTTCTTAATTGTGTGCTCGCTATTGGTAGAGTGGGGAAGGGATGCTTTGTGATCCTGGGAACCACCTGGCATCAGAGGGGGCAGCTGGGGTGTTGGCTCTTGAGTCATGGTCCTGTGTGAACTGTGGGTTCTGTGAACCAACACTTATGTACGGCTGTGGATCCTTAATGAGCGAGTTACATTGTTGGGAGCATTCTTTGTAAAGGCTAGTAGAGAAACCCCGGTCATCTACCTCGGAAGTGGAATGGCTCTACGGGAATCTCTATCTTGTGGGTAAAGTGGTGCCACCTCTGCAGAGTGTAAAACTTTCATGAAAGCCGTGCTCACGGTTACGAGCGGCATGGCCCTTTCGCACGATTAGTGGGTGTTGGTTGGTTGGGTGGTTTCTGGGTGAATCATATGTATCTTGGTGATCTTTTCCCTCACGGTCCTGTGTGAACCGTTGTCCTCTGTGGACTGTCTCCTGTGTGGAGTTTGGTTTAATTTACTTAATTTAATTAATGGGTAGCCTCAACACACCTAGTAATGTAGGTTGCTTTATAAACTGTGTCTTATGTTATAGTTGGCATTTATGCAAATGAACCATGTTATAGCCTTTCTTCTATTAAGCTTACATGTCATTTATTTCCCCCACTTGCGGAGTACGACATGTTCACACTTGCTATTCCCCATTCTACATTGAAATGCTGCTCAGAAGATGAAGGCGCCATGGAGTACTTCGATGAGGAATACTAGGCGTGCTGTCTCCCAGTCGACTGCCTGTGCGTTTGGGTGTCTTCCGCTGTCGAGTTATTTAGTCTTATGAGACATTTTATTCGGATATTGTAATAATGATACGCTGAGACAATGTAATAATGACACTGGTTATACTGTTTACTTCACTATTGTCTCTATATGTGTGGAACTTGATCCTGGCACACATATAGCTATGCATTCAGTTTTTGTCCATAAAACTGGGTGTGACAAAGTGGTATCAGAGCCGTGTTGACTGTAGGACGCAAGCCTAGTTAGAATGGTCGTTTCTAAGGATTATTTGCTTATATGAAACTATTTTCATAAAAACTATTAATTTCTTATTGTTGTTCTTTGTTAATGCTTCAAAATCTATTTACATTGAAATTGTTTATTGTCTATTTACTTTCTCCTTGTTATACTTTCTCCTTGTCCTTGTTCTTTTATTACTCTTTGTTTACTTCATCATTCTTTTACTTTACTATCAGTCCAGTTTTTTTTTATTATAAATTTTTACCTTGCTGATACTCTTCTTGTTTCAAAATGGTAGTGATGGTGCGCTCTAGGCTTACTGCTCGTAAGCGTGTGACGGTTCCACCGCCACCTGTTCCGTTGCTGGTGTGGGATGAGCAGCCACCGCAGGAGAACCGCAGCGATGGCGATGGCTACTACTTCCCTGACAAGCTGTGGGAGGTTCAGCAGTGTTTAGGCTCTCATGATCGCCCGGAGTTCATTGGGATCAGGACACCTGGAAGAGATGGCACCTACATCTGGAAGGTTTATGTCGTCATGTTTGAGAGGCCTGCTCCAGATTTGATTCTGAGGGTTCGTCGCATCTGTAAGGATCGTGTGACCGAGAGGGGGGGGGGGGTGAATCGGTGCACTCTAGAATCTATTTCCAAACACTTACACCCAAGCAACTCCTAGCGAGTAGTTCTAGTAACAAGGTAAAGCACACTAAGGAGTATCCTTAACCTATATAGCTAGTGCATATAGATAACACAATCACACCACACTAGCAGCCTAGCACAAGATAGATAGAAAGCGGAAGACTTAAGCTAGGCAAGGCAAGGTAACAAGGTAACTAGAGACAAGGCAACCAAGATACTAGGCACACTAAGTAGAGACCGTAGAGCTACTAGATAGGCTATAACAAGTAAGCATACGAGCAAGGCAAACAAGCAAACCTAGTGAAGCTAGTAGGTACCAAGGTGAACACACAAGCAAGATAAGAGCACAACTCAAGTACTACAAGCAATCATATGAAGTGCGATAAGTAAATGCGAGTAGTAAAGGAGAAGGGATAGAGAATGCTCATGATGTTTTCCCGTGGTCTCGGAAGGATGGCGCCTTCCCCTACTCCACGTTGGGTCACTCCCGCCGGAGTCTCGACCCCGTCCCTCCGCTCGATGGCGATCCCTCCTAGAGCACACTTCACCCTGCGAGTGAAGTCGCGGGCACGTCCCGCCGGGCTCGATCCCGGGTACTCTTCCGGAGGTAAGGCTCCGCACGTGATGCGTGCCAAAGGGCGCTCTACTAGTGATGCTTCTTTCGCACGGGAAGCTCCAAGACCGTGTACAAACTTGTGTTAGCTTCCACAATCTCCTTGGACAGCTCAACACCGACGCCTAACCGGTCTAGGCCTTGCCATAGACCAAGAGTAACAACCCTAGATGACTCTCTCAAGCCCACACTAGCCTAGAGATCAAAGGATGCAACTTGCTACTCTCTCAAGCACTAGGATCACTCCAAATCCTTCTCAAGTGCTTCACACTTCTTCCTCTTGGCTTCTTGGCAGCACCTCCCCTCTTTCCTGGGTCCAAGAGCACCTCAAAGAGGTAAACAACCGACTATATATAGGCCTCCAACCTCAAACTAGCCGTTGTCCAAAAGTGCCCAGTCTGCGTGATGACCGTACAGTAGACCGTACTGTCCGGTCTCCATCTGACCGTACTGTCCGGTCTTCACCAGACCGGCATCCAGGGAGTGCTGCAACTCATCTCAGACCAGACCATATTGTACGGTCCCTAGGACCGTACTGTCCGGTCTCCATTCTTCTTCAGCCAACAGAAACTTCTCCTTCTCTGTTGCTCTTCGCCTGTAAGACCGTACTGTCCGGTCCTCGACCGTATTGTACGGTCAAACTGTCCGGTCTTCATTCTTTGACTTCCAGAAACTTCAGCTTCTCTGTCTGGAACACTTCAATAGAGACCGTACTGTCCGGTCCCTAGGACCGTACTGTCCGGTCCACTGTCCGGTCTCTATTCTTCAACTTCCAGAAACTTGAGCTTCTCTGTCTGGATTTCCTGTAGACCGTATTGTACGGTCTCCATGACCGTACTGTCCGGTCTCTTCTGCCTTCGCAGCTTCGATCTTCTTCTTGATCTTCTTCTTCAACACTTGATCTTTTTGGTTCCTTCAACTCTCTTCTGCCACCCTAGCCCCTGAGAGACTCACCATGCATCCAATGATCTCTATAACTAGTGTGTACTAAGAGAACCACCTCGAACCCTCTTGATAGTCCGGTTTTTCCTATGGACTCAAGCTAACATCTAACCAAGCAACACTCGCTTGGATCTAGCATGTCCTTAGCCTTGATCCATATCTTCTCCGCGACTCCATCAAGTCCGTTCTTGTGTAGATGAAGGCAACCAATCATCCTTGTCATTTAAGTTCATGGTGTGTTGGCGTTCACCACCAACGGACGGAGCTTTCTTCATATGTGACCTATAAGATCTCACAAAGAGTGTTAGTCACATTCATGGTTCTGATCCTATCACCAAAACATTCATACCTTGGGGTTTCCCTAGCTCCAATGGTCATGAAGCTTACAGCATCCATCATGCCTCAGCGCCCATGTCTACATTTGCAAGAGGGATGGAGGATGCAGCTCGCCGTGCCCTTATGGTGCTACGCCATGAGGAGTCAGCCGCCCTGAGGAACACTCAGTTCAGGTATCTTATACGCCGTCCCAGTGGCAGCTTGCAGGAGCTGATGACTGCACCCCGTGGAGAGGAGTTCACATTCAGAGAGACTGTCCGCTATGCCAAGGCTCTGAATGATTCTCTTAATAACGCTCTGGATGACCTCGATGATGCTGAGGAAAGGATCAAGGACTTGGAAGAGGAGAACAGACAGTTGAGAGCTGCTCTTGCAGGAGAGGATTTGGAGGAGGACCCAGTGTAGGCGCCACCCCCTGTTCCAGCGCCGCCTCACTCGCCTACCCGTCAGGAGCTCCGTCGTGCTTGAGCAGTTTAGAGTGTCTTAGAGTTACCACATAGAGTTGTGAGGTCGATAGCTTCGTTTAATATCTTGAGTTGAACTTGTAATAGGGATGTCTTATCATGTTCTTTGCTTTTGTGTGGTGTGTGCTACTTTACTATCAGTGGTGTGCTATGCTTGAGTTGGATTTTTAGTTGAGTGCGATGTGATGTAAGACTTGTCCTACAGACACATCTTAATATAGTTAAAGTTAGAGACTTAATACTTGGGTTTTTAATCTTTTGGGTTTCTTGAATCTTTATCTTTATGCACTACCTTGAGGTCCTTATATTATCTATCTTATGATCAATCTTGTTATATTGTTGGACTATCTTATATCATGGCTATGTCATATCTGTCTTGCTATCTTGGATCATTGTGGAATTCCTTTGGTTCTGCAATAGTTGATTATTGTTCTTGATGCAATATTGATATATGATTCTTTTATTTTGTTATATCTATCTGTCACTTGGATATATAACATTTTACACCATGTTGCTGCCGAAATTTTCTACTGTTCCAGTTATTCTTTTACCTTGGTCATTGCTAATTATCCTACACCGCATCTACCTTTCATATTCATCTAAGCTTTGCTATATCTTGTTTCAATTCACTCCATGATTCCTTTATACCTTGATAATCTGTTCTACCTGCTTGATGTTGTCTTACCTACCACACCTTTCTTATCATATCTTTTCCTCTTATCAGATGTCTCGGAGGGGAGGTAACAATAACAACAACAATGATGCTGCAGCGCAACCTACCTTGGAGCAGTTTCTGACAGCGCAGACCCAGCTTCTCCAGACCATGCAGCAGGCTATGGTCAACATGCAGCAGCAGCAGCCCCAGCCACAACAGCCGCAAGCCCCTCCAAGAGACAAGCTTGGAGAATTACAGAGGACCAAGCCACCTACCTTTTCTCACTCTGTGGAGCCAATGGACGCTGATGACTGGCTGAAGACCATTGAGAAGAAGCTGCAGGTAGTCCAGTGCACCAACAGAGAGAAGGTCCTGTATGCTTCTCACCAGCTTGTGGGTCCCGCTGCTGATTGGTGGGACACCTATGTGAATGCTCATGAGGAGCCAGACAGTATTAACTGGCAGGAGTTCAGGAACAGCTTCAGGTCTCACTTTGTGCCACAGGGCTTGATGAAGCTGAAGAGGAAGGAGTTCCAGAATCTGAAGCAGGGTTCCATGTCTGTGGGAGAGTACCTCACACGTTTCACTCAGCTGTCCAGGTATGCTCCGGGAGAGGTTGACACTGATGAGAAGAAGAGGGATTGTTTTATGGAAGGTCTGAATGATGGACTTGCATATGCACTTGAGGCCCGTGGATTCCAAAACTTTCAGGCTATGGTGGATGCTGCTCTTGTTCTGGAGAACAGGAGGAACAACATGGAGAGGAAGCGCAAGATGGAGCGTCAGAGTCAGCAGGGGAGCAGCTCAAGGCCTCGCTTGGGATCTTCGTCAGCTGGACCTACATATCGCGCTCCACAGCAGAGCAGCCAGCAGAGGACTCAGCCTACTAGACAGGGGTACCAGACTCCTCAGCGTCAGGGTCAGAATCACAACTCTCAGACGCCTCGCAGTGCACCTCAGCCTTCTCAGAGGCCCAATTCCAACAACACACCCATGGCTCAGAGAACCTGCTACAAGTGTGGTGAGAAGGGTCATTATGCCAACCAGTGCTCCAACCCAAAACCAACGCCAGACCCCTGCACAAGGTACCACCCAGCAGGCAAATCGCAATGTGAACACTCCTACAGCAGCTAAGCAGAATTATGCCCGGGGTCGTGTCAATCATGTGGCAGTGGAGGATGCTCAGGATGCCCCAGACGTTGTTCTTGGTATGTTCCTTGTCAACTCTGCAAATGCTATTGTGCTATTTGATTCTGGAGCATCTCACTCTTTCATATCTGCTGAATATGTTGCTAAAAACCAATTATCCATATCTATGCTTAAGAACAAGATGATCGTTAGCTCCCCAGGTGGAGAAATGAATGCAAAGCATGTATGCTCTAAGGTAAACCTTAATATAAGGGGGGTAGACTTCTCTGGTAATCTTATTGTGCTAGAATCCAAAGGCATTGATGTAATTCTTGGCATGGATTGGTTGAGCAAGTACAAAGGTATCATTGATTGTGCTAAGAAGGCAGTGAGGCTAACAGCTAGTAATGGAGAGGAATTGGAGTATGTTGCTGATCCACTTATCACTAGCAAAGGGGCAACCAACAGTATTGTGCTGAACCAACTGGAAGCGGGTACTGTTCAGGAAATCAGAGTTGTCAGCGAGTTTACTGATGTGTTTCCTGAGGATTTGCCAGGTATGCCACCAGACCGTGATGTTGAATTTGTTATTGAATTACTACCTGGTACTGCTCCTATATCTAAGAGACCTTATAGAATGGCTGCTAATCAATTAGCTGAACTAAAAGAACAGTTACAGGAATTGTTAGATAAGGGTTATATTCGTCCTAGCTCATCACCTTGGGGCGCTCCTGTTATCTTTGTTCCTAAGAAGGATGGTACTCAAAGGATGTGTGTTGATTATAGAGCTCTTAATGATGTTACTATCAAGAACAAGTATCCTTTGCCCCGCATTGAAGATTGTGTTGATCAACTCAAGGGAGCTTGTGTGTTCTCTAAGATTGACCTCAGATCGGGATATCATCAGTGAAGATCCGTGCAAAAGACATTCCCAAGACTGCCTTCAGTACACGGTATGGTTTGTATGAGTATACAGTGATGGCTTTTGGGTTAACCAATGCCCCTGCCTACTTTATGTATCTGATGAATAAAGTGTTTATGGACTACTTGGACAAGTTTGTGGTGGTGTTCATAGATGATATTCTGGTATTCTCTAAGAACGAGGAGGAACATGAGGAACATTTGCGCCTGGTATTGCAGAAGCTCAGAGAGAATCAGTTGTATGGTAAGCAGTAAGTGTGAATTCTGGTTGAAAGAGGTATCTTTTCTAGGCCATGTTATTTCAGCCGGAGGTGTGTCAGTTGATCCAAGCAAGGTTCAGGATGTGTTGAGCTGGAATGCGCCTCAGAGTGTTTCAGAAGTTCGAAGTTTTCTGGGTTTAGCAGGCTACTATCGACGGTTTATTGAGGGGTTCTCCAAGATAGCGAAGCCCTTGACAGAGCTACTTGTAAAGGGAAAGGAGTTCAAGTGGACATCCAGTTGTGAGGCTAGCTTTCAGGAGTTGAAGACCAAGCTGACCACAGCGCCGGTGTTGATCATGCCAGATATGGAGAAGCCGTTCTCAATCTATTGCGATGCATCTCGTCAAGGTTTAGGATGTGTTCTTATGCAAGAAGGTCATGTTGTGGCCTATGCCTCCAGACAGTTGAGGAAACATGAGTTGAACTATCCAACGCATGATTTGGAGTTAGCAGCAGTGGTTCACGCACTCAAAATATGGAGAGACTACCTCATCGGCAAGAAATGTGAGATATTCTCAGACCATAAGAGCTTGAAGTATATATTTACACAACCAGACCTTAACCTTAGGCAGCGCAGATGGTTGGAACTCATCAAAGACTATGATCTGGGGATCAACTATCATCCAGGCAAGGCAAATGTCGTTGCAGATGCTTTGAGTAGAAGGTCACACCTGAATATGCTGGTAACACGCGAGTTTCAGCCAGAGTTATGTGAAGACTTTGCAAAGCTCAACCTAGGATGGGTGTCGAATACTGAAGTGGTTGCCATGGAGGTTGACTCGACACTTGAGGAGGATATTCGTAAAGGGTAGCTTGAGGATGAGAAGATCAAGGAAATCAAGCAGCAGATCAAAGAGAACAAGGCCCCAGGACTTGTGGAGGATGATCAAGGGATCTTGTGGTTCGAGAAGAGGATCTGTGTACCAGACAATAAACACATCAAGGAATTGATACTTAGAGAAGCTCATGATTCAGCCTATTCAATTCATCCAGGAAGTACTAAGATGTATCAAGACCTCAAAGACAGGTATTGGTGGTATGGTATGAAGAGAGATGTGGCCGAGTACGTTGCACTATGTGACACATGTCAGCGTGTCAAAGCAAAACATCAAAGACCTGCCGGACTTCTACAACCATTGAAGGTACCTGAATGGAAATGGGAAGAGATTAGTATAGATTTTATTGTGGGTTTGCCTCGTACTCAGTCAGGATATGATTCTATATGGGTTATTGAGGATCGCTTGACGAAGGTTGCTCATTTCATACCAGTAAAGACTACTGATAAGGGATCGAAGCTTGCCGAGCTGTACGTATCCAGGATTGTGTGCTTGCATGGAGTGCCTAAGAAGATTGTGTCTGATAGAGGGACCCAATTCACCTCACATTTCTGGGAGCAGTTACATGGGTCAATGGATACAAGATTGAATTTCAGCTCAGCCTATCATCCGCAGAGCGACGGACAGACTGAAAGGGTAAATCAAATTCTTGAGGATATGTTGAGAGCTTGTGCTTTGAGGTATGGTGGCAGTTGGGACAAGAGTCTTCCTTATGCAGAATTTCTTACAACAACAGTTATCAAGCCAGTTTGAAGATGTCACCGTTTGAAGCTTTGTATGGAAGGAAGTGTAGAACTCCTTTGTTTTGGAATGAGACTGGGAGAAAGTCAGGTCTTTGGGCCAGAAATTCTTAGAGATGCAGAGAGGCGAGTTCAGATCATTAGAGAGAACTTGAAGATTGCACAATCAAGGCAGAAGAGCTATGCCGATCACCGACGTCGAGAGTTGACCTTTGAAGTAGGAGACTTTGTGTATTTGAAGGTGTCACCCATGAGAGGCCTCCGCCGATTCAATGTTAAGGGTAAGCTTGCACCAAGGTACATTGGTCCTTTCAAGATCTTGGAAAGGAAAGGTGAAGTTGCTTATAAGTTAGAGTTGCCCTCGCAGTTGTCTGATGTGCATGATGTGTTCCATATATCCCAGTTGAAGAAATGTCTTCGAGTTCCAGAGGAACAAGTGCCTTTAGAGGATTTGGATGCTAGCGAGGATCTCACATATCAGGAGTATCCAGTAAAGATCTTGGAAACATCAGAGAAGGTTACTAGAAATAGAGGGGTACCGTATGTGCAAAGTGCAGTGGAATCATCACTCAAAGGAAGAAGCCACTTGGGAGAGAGAAGATGATATGAAGTCAGAATTCCCAAACTTCTTCTCCGTTCCGTCCGAATCTCGAGGGCGAGATTCATCTTAAGGGGGGTAGGTTTGTAACACCCTATTTTCACAATTCGCAATAGTTTAAAATTTCCTTAATTTAAATAGGGTGTTATCATCTTTCCTAGGTAAAAGAATTATTTTCTAAATTAAATAAATTAATTTAGGTTATAAATAATTGTTTGTTGCATTCATGCTGGAGTAGCTGCAGTGCAGTAGGGATTTTATTGGATGGAAATTGTATTTAAAAATCATAGAAAATCGAATTCGTTTAGTATAGATTTTAGAAAGGAAATAGAAAAGAGAAAGAAGAAATAGTTGCTGTTGGGCCGAATTTCTGCGGCCCAGTTTCCCTTTTTCTTTTTCTTTCCCTTTCCTTCCTCTCTGGGGCCGGCCTCCCTTTCTCTCTTTCCGCGGCCTAGCTCGCCCGCCGACCCACGCGCCAGCCCGCCCGGCCCTGCGAGCCCGCGCGCAGCCGCAACCCCGCTGCCAGCGTACGCCGCGCCTCCATCTCGGCGTCCGAGCCGGACCCACCTCGGTCTCCGAGCTATAAGAGGCCGTGGACCCCCTTCCGTGACCCCTTTCGCCTTTTCGCCGCCACGCGTCGCCGCCGCAAAACCTAGCCGCCGCATCGCCGCACTCCTTATGCTCCGGTGGCCACCGCCGCCGCGAGCCGTTCCGCCGCCTCTCGACGCCCCCGGACGACGCCGACTCGCCGTCGACCTCGCCGTGACGCCGCCCCTTCTCCGCCCGTCCGAGACCCGCCCCGACGCCCCGACGCCCGCTCTCGTCGTCGCCGAACATCGCCGTCTCTCTCCTCCGACGAACCGCCGCCTCCGTCCATCGTCTCGCCGTCGCGACCCCACGGTGAGGTTCCCCTCACTCCCCTCTCTCTCCCCGTGCCCTCGCCGTCCCGAATTGCGGCCGGGAACTCGTTTTTGCCGAGCTCCGGCGAAGCGCCGCCGTCGCGCAGCTCGCCGCCGGCAGCCCGGTCCACCGTGGACCCGTGGACCGGCATTTCCCACCGGTGCACCGCCCCCATGGACTTAGTCCACCGGGTTTCCTATTTAATTTAATCCTTTTCTCTTAACTGCATCAGCACGATGTCACGCTTACGCAATAACTCGGTTTTTCCAGTATAAGAATATTCTCGAAATGCTAATCTTACAGTTTAAACCCTGCTACTTCAAATGCTTATAACTTTTTACTCCTAACTCCGTTTTAAGCGATTCTTGCGCTCACGCGATCGTAGGAACGAGCTCTATCTTTTGGTATAGTTTTTGTAGCAGTTTGGTACTGTTTGGTGTACTGTTCCTTATTGTTTGTGTATGTGTGCTTTGCATGTTACCGTTATTAGAAGAGGAGCCGTTTGAGAATTTCCAAGACCAAGAGTTTGAGCAAGCAGCAGCAGGGGATACAGGCAAGTGTCCTTGACCATTCTGAACCTATGTTTTTAAATGTGTCTTTTATAAACATGCATGCTTGTTTAATATTGAATCCTATGTGTCTACTTTACCTGTCCCATATCTTTCCTTGTCACCCTAGCTTATGGTGGTTGTCTTTGGGTAGTTGTTGCTTAGCCTTGCTGTTGAGTCAATCACCTTATCATGTTAATCTTGACTAATGGTATACTTCAACTAAGTGTTAATCTGCTAATCTGTTTAGCAACATGGGAAGCTAGGGTCTGAGCAAGGGGATGGTTTGGATGGTTCTCGGTGAACATTTGGTTTGAGAATAGTTCTTGCTCGGATCAGCTAAGGACCGGTTCGTGGAACGTGTAACCATGACAACAGTACCATCACAAGACTGATAATGGGTAGGCTAGCCAAATAATTAGGATGTTCTTAATTATGTGCTCGCTATTGGTAGAGTGGGGAAGGGATGCTTTGTGATCCTGGGAACCGCCTGGCATCAGAGGGGGCAGCTGGGGTGTTGGCTCTTGAGTCATGGTCCTGTGTGAACTATGGGTTCTGTGAACCAACACTTATGTACGGCTGTGGATCCTTAATGAGCGAGTTACATTGTTGGGAGCATTCTTTGTAAATGCTAGTAGAGAAACCCCGGTCATCTACCTCGGAAGTGGAATGGCTCTACGGGAATCTCTATCTTGTGGGTAAAGTGGTGCCACCTCTGCAGAGTGTAAAACTTTCATGAAAGCCGTGCTCACGGTTACGAGCGGCATGGCCCTTTCGCACGATTAGTGGGTGTTGGTTGGTTAGGTGGTTTCTGGGTGAATCATATGTATCTTGGTGATCTTTTCCCTCACGGTCCTGTGTGAACCGTTGTCCTCTGTGGACTGTCTCCTGTGTGGAGTTTGGTTTAATTTACTTAATTTAATTAATGGGTAGCCTCAACACACCTAGTAATGTAGGTTGCTTTATAAACTGTGTCTTATGTTATAGTTGGCATTTATGCAAATGAACCATGTTATAGCCTTTCTTCTATTAAGCTTACATGTCATTTATTTCCCCCACTTGCGGAGTACGACATGTACTCACACTTGCTATTCCCCATTCTACATTGAAATGCTGCTCAGAAGATGAAGGCGCCATGGAGTACTTCGATGAGGAATACTAGGCGTGCTGTCTCCCAGTCGACTGCCTGTGCGTTTGGGTGTCTTCCGCGGTCGAGTTATTTAGTCTTATGAGACATTTTATTCAGATATTGTAATAATGATACGCTGAGACGATGTAATATGACACTGGTTATACTGTTTACTTCACTATTGTCTCTATATGTGTGGAACTTGATCCTGGCACACATATAGTTATGCATTCAGTTTTTGTCCATAAAACTGGGTGTGACAATTCTAGAAGGTGGGCCATTTAGGCCTTTACTTGGCCCTCACTTCGTTTCTGCCGCCCCCAGGACCTCACCGACTGTACAACCGTCATCAGGAGGCAATCAGAGATGCTCAGGAGCAAGACGGTGGCGAACCGCCACATCGGGCGGCCGGCCGGCCCCCGTACTTGGCCGGCCGGCCAGACTTGGCGGCCCCGCCACCCAATCTTCGACTATATAATCCCCACCGTCCTAAGGAGGCTATAAATAGCACCGGTGGCCAGAGGAACAACTCGCACCACACTTCATCCAAGTGTTTACTTCTTGTTTAGTAGTTACTTTGGGAGTTAGAGTAGAGTAGAGTGAGAGCTCTCTTGGGCTTCCGGAGTCTTCTCAGAGTTTTGTTATAGCTCTTGTATCTTAAGTCTTATAGAGATATTATTTTATTTAATATATTTATATTTAGTTTTATCTTTATTTATTTCTTTTAGTAGTTCTTTTCTATTTAGTTTATTTATTCCGTTAAGTAAGTACTCGTAGAAGTCTAGTTGTGGGATTCGTGATTGTTGTCTAAAGAGTACAAGAGAGTGCCTCCGTCGGAGATGGCGTCCGCGCTTGGTGAAATCTATGCTCTATTCTTAGATAGGACTGCTCCGTTGATCAAGAGTAGTTCCTCTAGGCGGGTTGTAAGCATGGAGCTTAGAGCTTGGCCTATGCACGTTTGGCACCCAACCTCACGGAGGATATTAGCCGCGAGTGTATATGACAGCTAAACCGGTCTCTGTAATCCACCACGTCCGGGTTGGACAGGCAGGGTCTTAATTATAGCGGACGGTTCCCTAGGATGAACTAGCAGCAGCGGTTCATATGACCTAGCACGTTCGTGCCCCGAAATGACATGACTTGTATGTGTATGAGCTTAGCTAGAGTAGATAACCTTTGTAGACTTGACTGCTAGGAAGAGTAAATAATAGATAAACATATAGGAAGTTTTGTCTCTATCTCGTTGTTCTCCCAAATATATACTACGTTTTTATCTTTTATCACTTAGGATTAGATGGTGTGTGCCACCCATACATCATGCGAACCTAACCCCCGTCTCACGTATAGTTGATATGTTATTTTCTCCAAAGTATACAATGCATTGCTACTCTTCAGCTTCCTTTCGCTCTACTTCCCTGCGGAATTATAAAAACGATAACTCTGGAATACTCCCGGGTGGAAATGCTACAATGATGATCCATGCGCTTGCGGAATTAATGAATTTAATTTATACGCATAAGAACCGCCAACATTGCCTCCTGGTGACGGTTGTTCAGTCGGTGATGTCCTGGGGGCGGCAGAAGAAGAGTGAGGGCCGTTGAGGCTCAAACAGCCCACCTTCTAGAACGTCGGTGGAATTCTTCTGAACAGGCTTTGAATTATGCGTTATGGACCAGTTTCCTCCATTATTCACTGGCCACCAGGTGGGGCCGGCCAGAGGTTTTCCCTAGCTGGGCCCACTTTCCTCTATTATTCACTCCTGCATCCAAATATCCACCAAAACTTGTGGAGTAGTGTTATTCCTATCTACCATGCACAGAATTTTGGTGACATGCTTTTATTTACCGGTAGGGTGGCGGTCAAAACATGGTTTAACGACCGCCAACAAACACCTCTCTTATTTCTAAATTCGAAGGGGAAGGTCAGGTGCATCCTTCATCTCTGACATCTGAATGATGATCTTCATTTCTAGTCTGATTAGTTTTGGTGTGATTACTGAACTCTTCTGTGTGTTGTTCATGGGGCACCATTTTGTAGTGTGGCATGATTTTGTGGTCTGGATGGAATGTGATGTATATCTGTCTCATATATGTAGTTAATAGCGGATAAATTCGGCATATGTTTGTCACGATCCAACCTGATATGAATTGTGACGAAATAGTTGGATCACAAATGGGCCCGCGAAAGGCCATTCAACAAAACAAAACGTGGATCATTTGGGAGAGGACGCGCGGACGAGTATAATAATGGCACGCGAACCTCTCGAAGCGCGACACGTGGACAATCTGAAAAAATGACACGTAAACCAATGGCACAGCGACACGTGTGCAAATCACGAGGGGACAAGTGGACCTGTGAAAACACGACACGTGGACAAATTGAAGGCCGACACATGGACCAGTCAGGAGAGAACATGTGGACAGGTAGAAAAGTAACACCAATAGAATAATGGCACGTGGAACAACAGAAAAACGACACGTGTGTAAGCTTCATGACCATTGGAGCTAGGAAAACCCAAGGTATGAATGTTTTGGTGATAGGATGAGAACCATGAATGTGACTAACACTCTTTGTGAGATCTTATAGGTCACATATGAAGAAAGCTCCGTCCGTTGTTGGTGAACGCCAACACACCATGAACTTAATCGACAAGGATGATTGGTTGCCTTCATCTACACAAGAACGGACTTGATGGAGTCGCGGAGAAGACATAGATCAAGGCTAAGGACATGCTAGATCCAAGCGGGTGTTGCTTGGTTTGATGTTAGCTTGAGTCCATAGGAAAAACCGGACTATCAAGAGGGTTCGAGGTGGTTCTCTTAGTACACACTGGTTATAGAGATCATTGGATGCATGGTGAGTCTCTCAGGGGCTAGGGTGGCAGAAGAGAGTTGAAGGAACCAAAAAGATCAAGTGTTGAAGAAGAAGATCAAGAAGAAGATCGAAGAAGCGAAGGCAGAAGAGACCGGACAGTACGGTCAAGGAGACCGTACAATACGGTCTACAGAGGAAATCCAGACAGAGAAGCTCAAGTTTCTGGAAGTTGAAGAATAGAGACCGGACAGTGGACCGGACAGTACGGTCCTAGGACCGGACAGTACGGTCTCTATTGGGTTTTCCAGACAGAGAAGCTGAAGTTTCTGGAAGTCGAAGAATGAGGACCGGACAGTTTGACCGTACAATACGGTCGAGGACCGGACAGTACGGTCTTACAGGCGAAAGAGCAACAGAGAAGGAGAAGTTTCTGTTGGCTGAAGAAGAATGGAGACCGGACAGTACGGTCCTAGGGACCGTACAATACGGTCTGGTCTGAGATGAGTTGCAGCACTCCTGGATGCCGGTCTGGTGAAGACCGGACAGTACGGTCAGATGGAGACCGGACAGTACGGTCTACTGTACGGTCATCACGCAGACTGGGCACTTTTGGACAACGGCTAGTTTGAGGTTGGAGGCCTATATATAGTCGGTTGCTTACCTCTTTGAGGTGCTCTTGGACCCAGGAAAGAGGGGAGGTGCTGCCAAGAAGCCAAGAGGAAGAAGTGTGAAGCACTTGAGAGGGATTTGAGTGATCCTAGTGCTTGAGAGAGTAGCAAGTTGCATCCTTTGATCTCTAGGCTAGTGTGGGCTTGAGAGAGTCATCTAGGGCTGTTACTCTTGGTCTATGGCAAGGCCTAGACCGGTTAGGCGTCGGTGTTGAGCTGTCCAAGGAGATTGTGGAAGTCGACACAAGTTTGTACACGGTCTTGGAGCTTCCCGTGCGAAAGAAGCATCACTAGTGGAGCGCCCTTTGCACGCATCAAGTGCGGAGCCTTACCTCCGGAAGAGTACCCGGGATCGAGCCCGGCGGGACGTGCCCGCGACTTCACTCGGAGGGTGAAGTGTGCTCTAGGAGGGATCGCCTTCGAGCGGAGGGACGGGGTCGAGACTCCGGCGGGAGTGACCCAACGTGGAGTAGGGGAAGCGCCATCCTTCCGAGACCACGGGAAAACATCATGAGCATTCTCTATCCCTTCTCCTTTACTACTCGCATTTACTTATCGCACTTCATATGATTGCTTGTAGTACTTGAGTTGTGCTCTTATCTTGCTTGTGTGTTTACCTTGGTACCTACTAGCTTCACTAGGTTTGCTTGATTGCCTTGCTCGTGTGTTTACTTGTTATAGACTTTCTAGTAGCTCTAAGGACTCTACTTAGTGTGCCTAGTATCTTGGTTGTCTTGTCTCTAGTTATCTTGTTACCTTGCCTTGCCTAGCTTACGTCTTCCGTTTTCTATCTATCTTGTGCTAGGTTGCTAGTGTGGCGTGATTGTGTTATCTATATGCACTAGCTATATAGGTTAAGGATACTCCTTAGTGTGCTTTACTTTGTTACTAGAACTACTTGCTAGGAGTTGTTTGGGTGTAAGTGTTTGGAAATAGATTCTAGAGTGCACCGATTCACCCCCCCCCCTCTCGGTCACACGATCCTTACAACGTGGACCAATAGGAGGGCGACACGTGGACAGCTGAAAACGGTACGTGGACCTTTAGAAAAACGACATATGGACCAATCGAAAAATGACATATGGACCAATAGGAAGTTGACACTTGTATCTGCCATATCATCCTGCCACCGTGGCAGTGCTGCCACGTTGGATGCCATGTCATCCAGCCACCGTGGCAGTATACGTATACGAAGAACTGTCACGTACAAGGAAGTTTATAACGTTGGAAAAACCGTCACCGGAGTCTAGGAAAAGGTCATAAATCACGACTGACCACGCTCAACTGCTGACGAACGCTAAAAGGTTATAAATCGTGATTTATGACAAAATTTTCGTCACTAGCAGCAGTTGGTGACACCTTAAAATCGTCATTAATCAGCATATCCATTCTAGTGCGATCATAGGAACTCAAACAACCAAATAATCATATACTGCATGGTTACTATCTGGACTAGCACACTAGGGTTAACTCACAAGCTTTCTATTAATCTCTCTCGTAATTCATAACACGCAACCCTAGATCAGCCTTTGTGCCGATCGGCACACTTCTGCGTCGGTCGGCACCACCGTGATTTCCTCACAAACGCTTAGATACTCAAAGGGAAAAGCTACAATGTACACCATCCACACTTCTGCGTTCGTTCGCTAGAAGGCTTAATCTGATATTTGATCCTAATAAAATTACTTAATTCACACTGGTCTCTGTGTATTCGATTTAAACCTTAGATACTCAAAGGGAAAAGCTACAATGTACACCATCTATTTTTGGTATATAAATTAGGTGCGTACAAACGACCAATAGCTACAATAGTGCTCCGTGCGCTCGCGGAATTAATGAAATTTAATTATATGCATAAGAACCGCCAACAATTAGTAGGGACAAATTAATTCTTTGGTACAGTCATATTCGTTTGAATGTGTTAGATGATGTCTTTCGACGGGATTTACATCAAAGTGGCATCTTTTCTTTAAAATCAATGTATAGTGCTCTAATTTGTAATGGGAATGTTATACAAAATCAAATGCTATGGAAGGCTAAGATCCCCCTAAAAATTAAAAAATATATGTGGTACTTCATAAAGGCGTAGTGCTTACAAAAGGCAATCTGGTTAGACATTGGCATGGTAGTAAAATTTGTGCTTTCTGTTCACATAATGAAACTATCTGACACCTCTTTTTTTATTGTCATTTTGCTAAATCTCTCTGGAGAACGGTACAGTTTACTTTTTGATGAAGATATGGTGGCCAAGTATAGTTTGATTGTGAAATAGGCCGATCTTCTCGACGTAGGATCTTATGATAACTATTGAACCCTCAATCCCCAACGAGAAAGCAAGCTCAATCGTGATGGTAAACATCATACCCTCTAATCCCAGCGGAGAAGCAAGCATGATCTTGATTGGTAACCATCGAACCCTCTAATCCCAACGTAAAAGCAAGAACGATCTAAGGCAGAGCGCCCAATTCCCCCTCTATGTTGGCTGCGCCAAATCATCATGTGAGTAGCAAATAGCTAATATCAATACATAATGCAAGTCTGAGGATATGTGGACGCACACCCCTAAATTCAAGCAGAGACTCCTAACACCAAATAAAAGACGAAACAATCTCTATTACACAACTTAGACTCTAGAAACTTTATGCCATCGGATTCTCTGCAATATTACATTGCGTCTGGAACGAAATAGGGCGTGCAACCTGAAGCATTGTGTGGGACATCAAATAAGCTTTCCAACAAGTACTCACACACCCAAAACGGACTCCATATGAGGGAGATATGGACTTTTTATCGAAGGTATGTCAGTCTGTCACGAAATCAATCCGAATTTAATCCAAACCTTCCTAATATTCAAACTTCATGTTAGGAAAGCCTTAAATCCGTGAATATTTTGAAAAGGAAGTCTCTAAGATGTTTAGAAACCTGTAGATATACCATACTTGTTCCAATAATGACGTGGAAACCAAAAACTTACTTTCTTTAACAATCCTCGCGCGTCTCCCTTGACAGCCTGCGCAGTATCCATTGAAATTACCATAACTCCTCGAATATAGCTCCAAATTACATGAGATTTGATCCGTTAGAAAGTAGATTTAATAAAGTTTCTAAATATCTACATTGTAGGGTCCAGAATCCTCTTAAACGACGCACACACATTCATGTGGACGGACAGAACTGAACACAATCAAACTATACTTGGCCACCATATCTTCATCATTTTTGTTTTACTTCCTCCGCCTTGGTGTTGATCAAATGTTTAGTCATTGGGTTCTAAGGTTTGATTCTGAATCAAAAGAGAAACTGTTATGTGGAGTTTCTGCTTTATGCTGGGCTCTATGGTTAAGTAGAAGTGATATTGTTTTTGAATGCGTATATGCAGGTACTCTTCGGAGACACACATTAGCTTCGAATGTGGACAAAACTGCAACAGTGTGATGAAGACACCACCATGATGAAGCATGCATGCCAGGCTTTGGAGACAGCCGCGATGCAAGTGGCCAACCATGGAGGGAGATTTAGCAATATGATTGTTGCTCAATAAAATTCGGTTATCTAAATCTAGTACCCAAACAATTACCCAAAGATCAGAATTTCGGTTTTTACTGTTTTGGTTTTTTCAGTTTCGGTGTTTCGGTATCGGTTTTTTTGCCCACCCCTAGTTGAGAGTTGAGACGCAGTGTTAGACATATACACTAGTGTCTCATTACCTTTGGGCCATGTGCCCATGCAGCCCATGCACGGCTTGTACTAGGGCTAGCCTCCGGCTCCCCTATATATTTGTACAACTCTTATTGCTTTGGTAATCAATCTATTATGTGCGTTAATACGCTTTCATGGTAATGAGAGGGTTCAATCCCTCACCTCGCTTCCGCTAACCCTAGCCGCCGCCGCCACCCCCCGCCGCGGCTCTTCCTTTTTCCCGGCCTCACGCCACCAACCCGATCGCCCTCTCCTGTGTGCGGTCGCTATCCTTTCTACTCCAATCATGACCATCGATGATCAAGCTGCATCGGACAAGGCCTGAGCCGAGGCCGCCGCGGCCGCCAAGGCCAAAGCTGAGAAGGCGAAGGCCGTCGCCGCCGCGGCTGAGGCCGCGATCACTGCTGCTCGTGAAGCTAAAGAGGAGGCCAACGAGCATGAACGACAAGCGGCGGAGCTTTCACGCGCTCAGGAACGCGCTCAACTTCACGCACAAGCCGTCACCGTCCAGAACGTCAAGGCCATGGTTCCATTTGTCCTCGATCAGACCTCACCAACTATTCCCGCTGGCACATGTATTTCCTCAACATGTTGGGGAAGTATAATCTGCTCCCCCTGGTTCACTCCGACGACTACTTCTCCGCGGGTCACCACTGGCTCACGATGGATTTCACTGTCAAGTCGTGGCTGTTCGGCACCGTCTCCCCCGAACTCGTGGAAATCAGTGTCAATACGCTTTCACGCAGCCATGCAGTGCAGTAGTGCTCATGATCCCTTCTTATTTTCCATTTGATACATGTTATGAAACTTCCTATATTACATATGAGAGAAACAAATATATTCCTTTTATTTGACCCTCAAGTCCTTGAACTCTCATTTGTAGTGCACACGAATGGTTCAATAGATTTAATTGTAATAGTTTTCTTCAATGTAATCTATGCCTACCGAATCAGATTATGCCTTTGTATCATGGATTAGGTGAAACCATGTTAGATGACTGTATGACAGTTATGGGGCCAGGAGTGATGCATGTTAAAATTATATGATTACCATTTCTAGTGTTGGTAGGGTGTTACAATGCTTCGTATGTATATATCATATATTAATGTTGTTTAAAATGCCCACTTCTCATTAATTAGTCATAGTCCTGATTTTGATCGGTGATTTGTATCTACATCCACTTCGTTGATTAAAGTCCTGATCCACTTTGTTAATCAAGACCTGCCAGTATTCCGATCCATGATTCATGATCGAGGCAAGAGACCCCTTCAAGCATAAAGTTTAAAATAAATATAGTATGTTGTATGAGTAAGATTAACAATTATATTAAAACAATATCGAGAGATTTCTAAATCCGAACAACCTGTGGCAACGCACGGCACTAGGCGGCTTCACCCCCAGGGTAGACACCCGCGAGCTTATTTACTAGGCAGGTAGTCAGAGGATGAGGAGTGTCCGTTGAGCTAATTAAGGGTCGGCAGACAGCGGCCTCCTTGACGTAAATAGGCCCTGTTTGTTTCCGATTATAAGCCGCTTATGGGTGAAAAAAATCGAAAATCCCACCCAAACGCCGCGATTAAGATTCGCTTACCAGAAACGCAGCGTCCAGGAGAAGCGGCCCGCGCACGTAAGGTTCGATTTTCTCCACCGCGCTTCCAAGGCCGCTTACCAGAAAATCCTTCGCGTTTTCCCTCCGCTGCCCTCGCTCTCCCCGCTCCCGTGCCCGATACCGACCTCCCCTGCAAATCGCGCCGCCGGCCCGCTCCTGCGAATCGCTCTGCCGGCCCGCTCCCTGCAAATCGCTCCGCCGCTCCTCTCCCTGCCCGGCGCCCTCGTCACCAGCGTCGCCGCCGCCCCACCCGCCCATCCTCACGCCGCTGCCCAACTCCGAGAAATCGAGGAAGAGTGCCTCAGATTGGGGCGAAGCAGCTGGAGGGAGCTTCGTGCTGGCTGGAATCGAGGAATCGGCAGCTAGTTGCTTGATTTGCAGAGAAATTTCTAGGCGGCAGGAGGAGAAATTACTGCCGTATCTGTGAAGGCGTGCTTGAGTCGTGTTGCTGGGAGAGAGAAGAGAAGCTTTTTTGCAGGACCATGTGCTGCCGGATTTGCAGAGCTGCGCATGGCGAACTGGCGACTTGGCTGCTGCTGTGAGATTGGAGGAGCAGATTGGGGAGAAGAAGAAGCTCCGGGTGGTGCTTTACGTGTATCCCTGCTGTGAGGATATTGAACTTTGTGTAATTTGTGAAGTTCACATGTAGTAGATCATATTTTAATATAATTAGTATTAACAAACTCGAAATAGAATAAAAATGAGCTATTATCAGCCTCAGGGGCATTTAGGTCATTTCGGCACTCTAGACAGACAATGCAACAAAAATAATCGGATTGCCAAACACCTAGCTTATTCAGACAGCGATTCTCCAGACAGCGGCTTATCAGAAAAGCTTGCTTCCCAGATAAGCGAGTTCCAGATAAGCGGAAACAAACAGGGCCATAGTAGAATATTTATTGGCTCGTTTTTTTCGATCAGCATGCAACGCGCAGGCACTTTTGCTAGTGATACCGCAAATGAAATTTGACTGGCTGAAACATCTTTTTTTTTTCTTGGCGATACAAGAAATGATTGAAACAATCCCCATAATGATAATATGACTCCTTAATTTTGTGGTGCTGAACTAACGTTGATAGCCAATATGGAAAGTTGGCTCCACTAGTAACTCAAGCTGCCGCCATTTTTCACGCTCATTATGATCGTGAAAGGGGGGGGGGAATAATTAGATCTTTGGTACTAAAAAAATGCGGAGTCAATCTCAGCCTTTATTGCCTAAGAGATTTCCTTCTCGGCACACCAGAATTCGTTGATTAAGCTTGATTGGCCGCGAATCGTAATTAGAGTAATTTTGGAATGAGCCCTTCCGCAGTCCTTAATTAGTGCTTGGCGCAATAATAAATATGACCAAAAATCGTCCATCCCGGAAAGAAAGAAGGACAACCTCTTCACTGGCCATGCCTCGCAAAATCAGCAAGATGTCACGTCGCAAGCGTCTCTCCTTTGACGTCGACGAGGCGAACCCTCCGGCGGCACCCGTGGAACAAGAGAGCTGCGGCTCTGATGGAGACGACGAGAAGGAGGACGGCAACAAGGTCAAGGCATCCGGAGACATTGCTGAGAGTACGGTGGTCTTCAACCGTAAAATCCCTTCGCCTCCGGCGCTGCAGCAGGAGGAGGGTTCAGACGAGGAGTCGGTGAATGCGGCGGCAGCCGTGTTCGCCATGTTGCCCACTCCCAGGGCAACGGCGCCGGAAAAGAAGGGCACCGACGACAAAGATGAGGAGTCCGAGTCTTCGGAGGAGGACTCCGACGATGAGGAGTTCGAGTCTCCTAGGACACATGCGCCTCCCGCCGTGGCCGACAAATCATCCTCGCCCAATGCGATGGTGGCGGCGGAGGAGGGCTCCGACGGCGACGACTCCGAGTCCGATCCCCAGAGCCCGTCGCCGGCGAAGGGGAGTGCTCAGCCGGTGGTGGCCGCCAAGTCTGCCCCGCCCAAGGGGCCGTCAGCGGCAGCGGCAGAGGAGAGCTCTGACAGCTCCGATGACGACGACTCCGAGTCCGATCCCCAAAGCCCGTCGCCGGAGAAGGGGAGTGCTCAGCCGGCGGTGGCCGCCAAGTCTGCCCCTCCCAAGGGGCCGGCAGCGGCAGCGGCAGACGAGAGCTCTGACAGCTTTGATGATGACGACTCCGAGTCCGATCCCCAGAGCCCGTCGCCGGCGAAGGGGAGTGCTCATCCGGTGGTGGCCGCCATGTCAGCCCCTCCCAAGGGGCCGGCAGTGGCAGCAGCAGAGGTGAGCTCCGACGATGACGACTCCGAGTCCGATTCCCAGAGACCGCCGCCGGCGAAGGGGAGTGCTCAGCCGGTGGTGGCCGCCAAGTCTGCCCCTCCCAAGGGGCCGGCAGCGGCAGCATCAGAGGAGAGCTCCGAGTCCGATTCCGATGAGACGCCGGCGAAGTCCCAGAGCCCGCCGCCAAAGATGAGTGCGCCGCCCAAGTCAGCCCCTCCCAGGGGGCCGGCAGCGGCAGAGGATAGCTCTGACAGCGCCGAGTCCGAGGATGAAGACTACTCCGTAGACGACGAAGATGAAGACTACTCTCCATCTCCAGTTTCCCAGATCAAAGCGCCACAGGAAAATGCTGCCGCCCTGCGGAAGAGGAGCGCGGCGGCAGCAGAGCTCTCCAAGCCACCCTCGGCAAAAAGGGCAGCGATTGTGGCCACCAGCAAGGAACAACCTCCTGCTGCTGCTGCGGCCACCAAGGAGGTGAAGCCAAAGGCCGCTGCGGCCACCATCTTGGAGACGCACCTCTCCAAGATGGTGCATGATCTGGAGGTTGAGCATTCCCTCTCATTCCAGGAAGCCGTGCTCAACATGGACCAAGCCACAGCTGCCACTTTAGAGTTGAAGATTAAGAGCCTTCATTCCGAGGAGACGAAGAACCATGCCCGGTGGATGGACGTAGAAATGCGCGTGACCAAGGCGCTGGTGGCCAAATTGAATCAGTGAATCGAAGTATCCATCTATCTAATAAATAGATTCAACAGAGCGGATTAAGTATTTAATGTCACCTGCTGCTAGCTCTGCTGTTTAATAATTAAATTCATATATGAATCAAACCAGTTAATTTGTGAATATGCTGTTTTCTTTTATTTTATTCTGCTTTTTTCTTTGACAAGTCACCGGGAGGGGAGAGGCCGGAGCCCATCCATCAATATAAGGTTACAAGCAGCATTCTTTCTAAGACTCATGAGGAAGAAAAAAGATTCACACCACACGTTCGCTACATCAGCCTCTTCTACCGGCCATCTTTGTCGCCATAGATTAGCATCAGTTTTGCATGCAAGTCTCAGGTGCTCCTGTGAAGGGGGAAGTGCTCTGAATACCTCGTCGTGGCGGTGCTTCCAAATATTCCAGCAGCAAAGGTGGAGGAAGGTGGTGTAGTACTTCTGTGGCACTCTGCATGGAGCAATCCCACCGGGCACATGCTTTGCCTAGCTAGCTCCCCAACTTTCTACTACAAATAGCATGAGACCCGGGCGTTGCCCCGGGATGCGAAAATTCAAGCAATAGTAGTTGTATATATGCAAGCAAAACAAAGACTACAACCGTAACACTGAAAAATGACGACCATTATTTATCTCATATAGCCATGCAAGAAAAATAAGGATGTGGAATTATATATTCAAAAAATAAATATTCTAGCTGGCCTTATCAGTAGCATGATATTTTTAACATGCATAAAGTCGTCTTTAGAGAAGCATCTACATCTGTAAAGCACTACACAAAGGAGGTGCCACCTACAATTATATTACATCAAGAAATATGTAAGAAAAAATCAAGGAACTGTTCTGTCCTACCTCATAAAACATCCAAAACAATCTACTCGTGGAGGTAGCTGTCATTGAAGTTTGCAATAAATTGAACTCCGACTTCAAAAGTACAGAGAGGCCAACAAAATTTGAAAATAATGCATACACGTGGTTGTAAGATTTATACATGCAGCTGATTCAAATATTAAGGAATTTTTGCATCACATATGTGTATATATAGGATAACACCACTCGAAGGGGACAATCTTCCTATCAGGCTGCCAAGTGGTCATATATGACTTCCTTGGGAAAGTTTATTTCCACAAAACAATCAAAGAGCTCCTTCATCTTGTCAACACCTGGTTCAAAAGGTATTGAAATTATTATCCATAAATAAATATTGTCTTACTCGAGAAAAAGAAAAAAAGAACGAACCTGAAAAGATACCACAATATGTAGTTATAATGTATTATAAAAAAATGTTATGAACTTACTCATCCGTTTTCTGGTAAATCAACTAAAAGAGACAATAGAAAATGTCTTAACAAATTTTACAAAGCGATAAGGTCGTATACAACAAAACAAAAATGATTGGAAGACATACCCTTGTCTTTAGCAAGCCAGGTTTCAGAATTGTGAAACTACAAAAATTCCATTGGGAAGCACTTACCTATATGAACTGATCTTAGGGGATTGTTTATTCTGATTATAGCCCCAAAAGAGCATATGTGATCTGCATTTCTTACAGGATCAAATAGAGACGTACTGTTTAAATGCTGCAAATCTGATAACGTAGGATTATAGCATCAACAACATGTAACAAAGGCAATGGAAACAATCATCACATGGAGGACACTGGCCTGCTGCCTCTATATGCAAAGATGGCGATCATTACAGGCAATGGAATGTATAGGTGAGTAGGGTGACTGGGCAGCAAATGCATTTGATAGCTGATATAGAAGAGAAACAGTATGTGCCATCAGAGGGAGAATACTTGCATATGCACAAAACAGGTACATTTGAAACTGAAATCTGTGGAGAACCTTTGGCAGAGTTGGGCAGCACTTCATTTAGCACATTATTGTCCTGTCCGTTGGTGCCACCCCTGCAAAGACATGCGGAATGGAAAATTTTAGAATCTATTGTACAGGAGACACTGAATCAAAAGCAATAATCAACTTCTAGACCACATAAATGGCACCAGGCACAATGCGCTCAGCTATACCTGAGCATAGTGAAATAAACTTGTTGTGAGCCTAGAGGGAGCGACAGCGATGGGTAGTGAGTACGATGTGGGTTTGGGGACCGGCATGGCGACGGGAGCATTCTGTTGCCTGATCTCAAGTGGATAAAGAATGGCGACGGGAGCATCAATCGATGCAGAGGCTGGAATATTGATTTAATATATTCCCTTTTCTAAAAAAAATTATTGCCAAAAATCACTTGCGCAAGGGTTAAGTGCTAGAATGGCATAATAGGTGAAAATTCAGACATTTGCGCCATCAAACTCATAAGACATGCATACCTCCATGAAATTGTGAAATTGGGTGAACATCTTGAACATGAGCTTTAACAATGATATATATTCCCCCTGAAACATCAAGAAACAATTCAAATTACACTAGTACAAAAAGGGCCTTCAGTGGCGAGCCTTTTGGGCCAGCAGTGGCGGTCAAAGCGTGCGCCACCGAGCATCCACCACTGCAAGCCCGTCCAGAGCGGTGGCGCACAGACCGTCCGCCACTGATATAGAGAATCAGTGGCGGACGGTGACGTCATACCGTCCGCCACCGCAACCACCACATCAGTGGCGGAAGGTATGACGTCACGCCTACCGCCACTGATGCTGGAGCCTTCAGTGGCGTTCACTATAACGTCACCCCGTCCGCCACTGCTGTTTCAAACATCAGATGCAGACGCTGTGACGTCACTCCGTCCGCCACAGGTACACACAGTCCAGTGACAGACGATGACGTCACGCCGTCCGCCTCTGTTGGTACACACTTCAGTGGCGGTTAGGGTGACGTCATGCTGCCCGCCACTGGTTCTATGTATCAGATTCAAAAATCATGCTGAAATTCAAATACACCCAGGATTTAAAATTCAAATATCCTTCACAAACCAATATTCATCACAGATCATCATCACATATCAAATATCCATCACATAACACATAACCAACATTGGAAATCAATAATAACAACAGAATACAAGTTACAAGTTCATCCATGCATATATATTACAAAAATATGTCAAGTATAGTGTACACAAGCTATGGAGCAACATCATCGCTTTCATACGGCCAACTATAGTCTATCAAGTCCCTATGAGCGAGATCATCCTTCCAATTGTTCTCAATGACGGTCTGGTGGTGGCTTGTAGATGATTGTCCGGTCCAAGTGCATAAGTCGATGTGCTGTGCCAAATCACTTGTAGGATCAAAATATGCTCATTCGCGATGGACAAGATGATGCATAATGAAGCGACATATCCTAGATGTGAAGCTATAAAGCTCAGAGTCGCTATACCCACTAACGCCTTTTTTCTTCGTGTCCTGCCCACATGACGAAAACAAACATCAAGATTGCGTCAACGAAACATAACAAACTATAGCAACTATATATATATGTGTGTGTGTGTGTGTGTGTGTGTGTGTGTGTGTGCGCGCGTGCAAATTGCGTGATTTAATGTACTTACGTGTTTTGTAGCCTCTTCGCGAGGCAAGTGTAGAAACTTGTTATGCACGCCCATGGACATCCATGCAAGCACGTAGTAGCCACAGTGCATGGAGCCCTGAGGCTGTTTTCGACACTGGGTAACCATGAAACGACGTTAGCGTTAGGCTCAATCTCCGACATAAGTACCTATAGAGTGATAGAAATGAGAGCCCATTCTATAGTAGTACCGGATAGTTCCACCGCCATCCCATATGCTTTTCCCACTTCGCCGAGTGTTCGCCGTTATAATCATGAATGTAATGCCGGTACCCGCTGTTGCAAAAGTAAACGATGGCGAGTCAGCTTTAGTGTCAATATAACTATATGAATATTGACAAGAGTCCCTTAGATACGAGTTCTTACCGCTCTATGACTTTCAAAACATCATGTAGTCTCTGTGGTCATAGTCGAGGGAGTCAAACACCCAAACCCTTCCTTGCTTCGGATATATCAGAAAACATGTCCAGTGGTTCCTACACAAAGAATTATCTATGTTACTCTCCTAGCTTAGCAATGAACAACGAAATAAATGACGACGTGATTGAGAAAACTTACTTAAAATTGTAAGGGGCCACGATGCAATGTCTGTCTCGCCATTCGTACATGCATCTACCAATATAGACCGAACATGCTTCCCTCACATTTGTGGTCATTTGGTCGCACTACTAGATTTTCCCCCTAATGCAACGCAGGAAATGCGTTGCAATATGCCCTTTTTGGGTGCAATAGCCACAATGCACCCAAACAATTTCATAAAAAAGTGCTGCAAAAGGTCCCGTGGTATTAGCCTTCGACCATGAATGTCTTTTGTTGGTTGCAATTTTTTTTTCTATTACAACACAATTAGGCGTTGCAACTAGCATCTAAGGGCGCGCTCGTGTTGGTTGTAAATTATCCTATTGCGACGCATCTGCTGTTGCCAAAGGTTCAATTGCATCGTACCCAACGCATTGCAATGTGTAAAATCTTGCGTTGCAAAGCATTGTATTGCTACACTCTAGTTGTGGTTGCCATAGGGCAGGCACCTCTATTGCCACTAAAGTGTTTTGGGTGCTATATGTGATTCCCTCTATTGCCACCAGGTTCATTTGGTTGCTAGAGGTGGACAACTCTATTGCCACGCATTAAGGATGGTTGTTATAGGCGGGACATTCTATTACCACCAAAATCGTTTGGAGGCTATAGGTGGAGCACTCTATTGCCACCAAACTTGATTGGTTGTTAGATGTGATCTCTATTGCTTCGAAAATGTTGTATCACTAATAATTTAAAATAATATAATACGGGATCAAAAATAATTAAGCATTTATCATTCATGAAACAAGATACAACCATTCACTGTAAAATTCCATGACACACGTAGTACTGAAATAGTAATAAGTTTGCCACACGAGATTGTTTCAACACACATAGTAGGCTAATTTGATAAGAAATGAAGAACTTGATCAGCAAAGGGTGACTTCAAGACGATCCCATCACTTGATCAGCAAAGGATGACTTCAAAACGATCCCATCACTTGATCAGCAAAGGGTGACTTCAAGATGGTCCCATCACTTGTTTGCTCCATTCGAACTGCCTTAGTTTGCTGAAAAGAAAGAATAACATTTTTTTAGCATGAAGTAAATTGAAATTATGAAAGGAGGCAACAACAGCAGGCAGTAAACCAAAGTTGGAAGGAAATAATTAGGCACCATTTTGTTAAGTATCTGGTGATAGCACTAAACAGTTGTCAATTCACAAACAACCTGATGTGAAGGGACCACATACTGTGGGGTTGGCTGAACTTCTTCAGTACTCAAGTTAAACGAAGACAACATTTAGCTAGGATTCAATTAAACCAGTACAAACAGTTAGTACTTTATACTTTATTTGGGGCAACACAAACGGTTTTCAGTTACTTATAGGCAAAGAGTCTACTCTAATATGCATAGACATCATTTTCTTTTCAGAAAGACAAACCTATGCTGGTGTATCCTAGTAAAAGATTATCGGAATCAATCAACATCTACAGCTAGCCAACTTTGATTGGGGATGTCAGCCATACAATGGATATATCAGCAATCATTTTCCTTAGAAGATTATAGGAATCAATTATAAACTTTGACTATGATGTCAAGTCCTTTGTCTGAGAGAGAAAATAACGGAGATAGGAGGTAGTAGAAGATAGTAGCTGACCCGATCTGGAGAGCAGGGGAGCACACAGGCGACCTTGATCAAGTGCACAGGCGGCAATCTGCATATATGCCATACTTGTAGCACTAAGAAATCAAGCACTTGATAATAAGAAGCATGCAACTCTCTTTCACAGGCTACCAGTTAGTGTTCCATGCAGTGCAAAATGTCCTAGTTAACAAAATGGCAGTAGCTGACTAGCACTGGCCTAATTAACTAAGGTCATTGACTCGTTGCAGAATGGCGCACAACTAACAAGTTAGTTGGCTAATAACATTTTAATTAAGCATAAATCAAGAATGCAAGTAGCATAGCAGCAGAGATTAAAGTATCCCTCCGCTCAGGCCTCCAAATCCACATCTCAATCCAGATCTAAACCAAATTACTCGCATATGAAAGCACTACTTGTTCAGAAACTGATAGGTAGAGAAAAGAAATCGCATTAGACGCATTATGTAAAGGGGATAGAAGAGAATGGCATGGTACCTGCATTTGCACTCTGCTCCTGCTGGTGGAAGGAGACAACGACTACTGCAGGTGGAGGAAGCACATGAGCAGGTCCGCAGGGGAGGATACGATGCAAGCATCGGGTGGGCGATTTGGAAGGCCGCCGCGAGTAGGCCCTCCGCCGCGCCGTGCCAACAGGCCACTAGCCGAGCCGCCGTGCCACACGAGATCATCGGTCCGCCGTGCCGCCGCACCACACGAGCTTGCAAAGCCACGGGGAGCAGGCTCCGGCCGGTGTGGATCACACGGAGGGTGCGGCCATGGATCTCGCGGAGGGAGCGGCCGCCGTGGATCTCGCGGATGGTGCGTCCGCCGTGGATCTCGCGGAGGGGTCGGACGGCGTGCTCGGGGACGAGGACGCCGAGGAGCAGGTTGGGGACCGTCGCAACCCCTCGGCGCCGCCGTGCCGCAGTCCTGCTCCTAGCTCGCCACCGCTTATCTCCGTCGCCACAGACGCCCGACGCCGTCGCCAGCGCGGATCCTCATCGTCGCTGAGACTTGGCCGCAGATACAAAGGGAGGCGGTGATGGGGGTCGCGTCTGGATCGAGAGAGGTGGAGAGCGGAGGAGGCTGAGAGTGCTGCTAGCGTATTGCAACGTTAGGGTTTGGGGAGGGATGGGAGCGGTTTATGTTTGGGACGAAAGTTGGGTTGGGCTGGTTGGATTTCGGCCCATTTCGATCCCTGAGCTCATGCTCCATACTTTTTCCTGGACGGGATCGGTAAACCCGTCTCAAAGTATTTCCAGCTCGGCAGCTCGTGCATGTTTCCAAGAAAAATAAACCTGCTCATTCCGCGCTTGGCCTGATAGGCCTATTGAGACCAACTGGTCGTATGTGTGCAATATAAAATAAATGACGCAAGTATATATAGGATTTTTTTGAGTATATACGTTGTTTCTGTAGTGGTAAGAAATCAACAATCTTTTTTCGACGTATTGAAGTGCAGTTCGACGGAGACCCTCATCGCCTTCCTGCTGCTTGGACGTGCAAAGTTACCATGACATCGATGGTGCCGGCTTACGGGAGCGGTGCAAGAAGACAAAAAAAAAACAGTGCCGGGCAAAATTTAAACTTGTTTGGATAATTTTTTGAAGCCGTAAACGAATTCAATAAAAAGTGTTGAACTACAAAGTTGTATAACTTCTAAAGATCTACAACTCTTATTTGGATAATTTTTTAATTCAACAAAGTGATAGTAAAATTGTTCACAAAATCTACATCTCTCATATAGTTTCATGAAACCTATAAGAGAGATATAAGATTTTTGAAAAATATTACTATCACAATGTCGAATGAAGAAAGACCAAAATAAAAGTGGTAGATCTTCAAAATTTATACAACTTTGTAGTTGAAAATTTTTAATTTTGATTTAATTTTGTCAACAAAAAAATTTGTTTGAATTTCGTAAATTTGAAAATTTGAATTTTTCAAACGACC
Organism: Eragrostis nindensis; assembly: GCA_012490785.1. Taxonomy (NCBI): domain Eukaryota; kingdom Viridiplantae; phylum Streptophyta; class Magnoliopsida; order Poales; family Poaceae; genus Eragrostis; species Eragrostis nindensis. Next base: position 301,940 of record JAAXCT010000664.1, on the reverse strand, counting down.
TCGGATGGAGAAACAGTAAAAATAAAAGTTGTAGGTATAGAAAAGTTATGAAACTTTGTAGTTGACAACTTTTTTATTTAAAATCATCTTGTCAACATAAACTAAGTTTGAACAAATTTGAAATTCAAATTTTGTAAACGACCTCGGATGTAAAAACTAACAAAATAAAAGTTGTAGATCTCAAAAAGCTATGAAACTTTGTAGTTAACAAATTTTTAGTTTGAATTTGTTTAGGGCCTCAAACAAGCAATTTACACTCAGTAATGTATAATATGTAAGGAATCAAAACGGAGTATAGGCACATGCGAGTGTGTGGTGCAGTGGTAGAGGAGGTTTCATGTGAAGAGGAGGTTGTCGGTTCGAATCTCACCGGAAGCATAGTACGCAAAAAATGCTGCAACTTGTGCTTTGATAACAGAGAACGGGTGTGGCTGGCTGGTGGGGGCCTCCTCTCATTAAAAATAAATATTTGCTATTTTTTTCAGCGGATTTCCGGTAGTGGATCTTATAGTGGAGCCGCAGATGTATATTGATGTCCAGGGTAGCCTGTCGATTATAGAGGCCCACCTGTAAGAACAAAAAGCATGGTGATAGACAAATTTAAGTACAACCAAGGAACACTTCGTTGCAATAAGTCTGTTATAGTTGCAACGACTACGACTAGTAGGACAATCACGCAAAATTGTGGCAATACTCATGCTATTGCATCTCGCGGAAAGAAAGGATGCAATAGCCACCTATCGTTTGCCACAACGCAACAAGCAATTTGCAACACAAATCAAGGGTTGCAAAATTGATGTTCATAAGCAAACCAACGCTAATATGGTCGCCGTAGCACCTTTCTATTGCAACACATGAAGTGCTAATGCAACTCATAATTGGTGTAGCAGTATTCCCAACCAATTGCAACACAAATCCTAAAAATGGGTGCATTAGGGTCACCCTGTTGCAACACGAAACATAAATATCGCAACACAATTTATGTGAAGTAATAGGCACACATATTACTACCAAATCACTCTTTCGGTGCCATAGTACCCACCTATTGCACCCAAATTAGTGGTGTTGCCTAAATGTTTCGTGGTTATAGGGGGGAAATCTAGTAGTGTCGACTATATTACGCCGCTCTTTTCGAGACATGCCAGCGTATTGTGGCGCATTTTCATCGATCTTCGGGGTGAGGTGTAATTCAGATATGAGATGCGGGTGGAGGAACCCAACATGCTTTTGGTCATTGTGGGAACAAATCCTACACAAGAAATTGCATTAGTAATGCTTAGTAATCATTTCCATAGAGAATGAAAATATGGGAAGCACTTACAAGCACCAAAGATCGTCGCGTCGATCCGATCGAGACGATAGATGTGATGGATATCCTCAAAAGGCACCTACATCTCAAAATCAGTGGAGTTGAAAATCTTCCCAGGAACGCGACATGGGATATTCTCAATGCTTCAGGAACACGCCTCAATGTACCACTTGTGAAATCTATTCTTTACCCAATCACAGTCATTGAGCTTATTCCTTGGAAGGAGTGGCATGCCGTGCACGTACTGCGGGAAATCATCTTGTTCATAATCCCAAGACCCTTCCGCGACACCTGGCTTCATCATACATTTTGGTGCCTCAACGGCCTGCACCGTAACATTCTTCGTCGTCCTGTCGGCCAAGGTGCGAAAGAAAGCTGCACATGCAGGATCAAGTGGTTTAGCCGGTTGCTCATCGTTATAAAGTCTTGTCTTCTTAGGGATAATTAAGCAAATAGGCTTGGCTTGGACAATCCCCTTAGCATCATAGGGCTTCTCTTTTTGTTGCTTCTTTGCCTTTTCCCCCTCAGTCGCCTTATCATTTTTTGGTGGTGGTGGAGGTGAAGGGTCGCGCCTTCTTGTCCTTTTCCGGTGATCGCGGAGGTGAAGGAGCACGCGCAGCCTTGGTACTCGGCCTCCTTATCATTTTTCGGTGATGAAGGAGGCGTAGGATTGCGAGTATCCTCTTGTTCATGGGCCTGAGAAGCTATAGGTGAACGAGGTGAAGCTTGAATATCCATCTCTGGCTCTCGAGCCAGAGACTCCACAGCTAGAGCTGGAGCTGGAGACTCCGCAGCTCGACCTGCACCCGGAGCTAGAGAGTCCGCTACAGGAGGCGGAGGCGGAGGCGGAGGCGGAGGCGGAGATGGAGACACGGTGTGTACAACAATGTCCTTCCTGTGCCATGCCACGAAATTGTTGATGGCATCTTCGAGAGTCTCAATCCCCTCTTCCTCATCTGGGTAGTCAACCTCCTTGAGAAATTTATCATCTATGACCCGGCTAACAAACACCCTGGCACACTCTTTTGGCAATTCCTTTGCGTTGATCTCGCGATCAACATATGCAGTGCCTTCTGCAACCTTGAACTGCCGGCTCTTCCCTTTCCTCTCCATTGTCAGAAACAGAGAGAATGGTGTAGGCTCCTTGATATCATCCACTGGGTACCTCTGAGTATCGGCAGTCGTGGAGCCAGCGCTGCTTTGGGGCCTTTGGTTCGCTTTGGCTACATGTTGGTGTCGGTGTCTCGATACTCAAAGTGAATTCAGGAACTTGTATTGGTGCCGCCAGGTGTGGGTTCTCCTTGATGAACCTGAACATGTTCCTCTGAAATTCCTCGAACGATTGATCCACGGAGGGACGCTCGTCCTCGGGCTCGACAACGCACCGTGTGATGGAAGAGAATCCTCATGTGCGACCACGATGTTCCTTGGTCCCGAGGGCAACGCTATGCTGCTTATCTGCTTCCTTTCCCTTTAGCTTCTTTGCTTTGTGGGACGCAGCAAAGTCCCTGGCTCTCTGCACCACTTCACTAACCTGGGAGTTTTTTGGCACCAACTTCCCGTTAGCGAGTTTCTTCAGCCGTGCGAAGAGCCAGTTTCGAGTACGGATAGACATGTCTCCTCCATACTGGGATCTTGCCTCTGTAGCCTCTGTAGCCTCCAGGCCCTAGGTTATGATGCAGCTGGTTCTTTTTATTCAGAGCAGTGAATATTTTGCTGATCGATTTGAACTCTTCAGAGGACCTGGAGTTGACGAAGGCTTTTCAGTCATTGGGTGGGATAAACCCAAATTCCTTCAATGGGTCTCGACCAATTTTGATGAAGTCCTTGTCCAGGTTATACCTGAACGTGCGAAGGCACTTCAACATGGTCTTTAGAGTAGCCGCTTTTGCGGCTTCAAGAGAGTGGGCAGGGAAGATGTACTTGGCCTCAATGAGACTCCACAAACGATCTTCCTCCGTGTCGGGTACCTTCTTCCAATTCGACCAGGTGATCTTCCCTTTCTCTCTAACGAAACACCCGCAATCATTGCACCAGTTTGCCAAGATTCCCTGCGGCTCGATTGGCGACCCTTCTTCGCTGACCCTATCCACTCTGTGGATGCCAGAACTTAGCTTGTTCCGCTTCCTTTTTCCTTTATTTTTCTCCTTCTGCATAGAGCTCGTTTCAGGAGCGGATACTTGGTCTGCCGGCACTATAGCAGCTGCGTCTTCCACAAACAACCGTTTTCGGTTACTTCGCCGTGGTCGTGGCTGTGAAGGAATCTACGAAATAGGACCCCATGTGTCAATTTAATGAAACATTTAACTCCTGACGTAATAGGTGTTGATGACCCGATACCTCATCATTCGGATTGTAATCGGGGTCCGGGGGTCCCTCAGCGCGCTGCCTTTTACCGCACGGAGGAAAAGGAGGGGATTCAGCCTCATAGGGATCAGCCTCTTCCTCTTCGTTATCGCTAGGAAGTACCTCAGTAGTTGGGCTCCTGTCTGCTTGATTCCCTTCGTCCATTCTTTTATACTATTAAATGATTACTGTGTAATAACCGAAATCTTGTTAGGTTATTCATCTAATAAATATTTATGTTAAAAAAAACATGCGTCGGCATCAGAATGAGGATAGCATTATCATTATGCAAAAGGTGGACTTCCCAGAGCCGCGCGGCATGTCAAGCCAAATGATTTTCACTTCGCATCGACATGATTTTCACTTCGCATCGACACGACACGTCGACTCTGGGAAGTCTACCTATGGCTATCCTACCTCATCATTTGCCGAGAAAGAAAGTTGTCAAATAAACAAATTAAATTGCTCTCAGTGCGGGTTGCCGAATTAACAGCCATCCAACGCTCTAAGGTCCTTGACTCGAGTGGCAACATGTATCCAATATCTTAAGATATGGTCCAGGTTGCCACACCCGTCTCGCTTAGTCCGCACTCATCATCGAGCATTGGCCTCAGCATACAACTTCAACTTTGAAATCATCGCAATAGTACAAATGTCTCAGCGCAAATAGGTAGATAGATCATCGTACAAGTAGCACATAAATAGGTAGATAGATCATCATAGAAGTAGCACATCTATCAGTGACAGAGAAACAAGAGGGAAAAAGGAGAAGAATAACAGTGCAGTGGCGGGCAATGACAACGAGCCATGTAAATCAGTCAAAATGAATCACTAGTACAATGAGAGGCTTTAGTGGCGGGCGGGTAACATCCAGTGTGCTACTTCTCAGAGTCAGTAGATAGTGAACAAAATCATGGAAATAAGCATCATCGGGCATTGTACTACTGCTCAGAATAAAAACCTTAGAAATTGCATCATTGGCCATGTTCATAAGAAACAACAGACTATCAAGGCAAAATTGGAAAGAAGCTCATGGCCAAAAGTGAGATTCATCATGTCTGCAGAATTAAAAAGCAGCAACAAGCTGAGGACATGGCATACAAGCTCAGCACATGGCATACATGGCAGAAATAGAGCAGCCATATGAAAAAAAAACTAGCAGGAAGTGTGTAATTTCAGAGCAATACACATGACTATAGCAAATATGACAGGCACATGATAACAGCTAAAGGCATAATCACAGCAGTATAACAGCAGCACCACAACAGCAGGTTGTCATAACAGTGGCAAAAGAAAAATATTCAGTGGCAAAAGAAAAATATTTAGTAGTATAATATAAGCAAGTATATGGCATATATGATTGACCACATACATAACAGTAGTATAATAGCCGAAAATAACAGCCAAATCATATGGCATATAAGGTATGGAGCTTTTAATGCTCTATACAAGATCTGTGGCCATTACGAGGCGAATATCTAGTAAGTGATAGGAGCTAGTTGCAACCGACTGTTTCATATAGAGCAAGAATGGTCCATATGCCAAAATCAGTCACCGCGTACTAAACAGAGACAGAGTAACCCTCCTATCGTTTATCAAATATTCAAATGAAAATGCAATTAGACAAACAAACACGACATCCAGTCTGGGATAAAACACCCACAACATTATCATGCTAGAGTGCTAGACGATCGCTACAGAGATAAATTAGTCGAGCAGACATGCTAGTATGCTACCAATGGGGTTGACATAGACATGACATGTATTTCAGGATTATATATTCACTTCATGTCAGTAGATCATCAGTACTAATTTCAGAAACTTGTCATTTCTTGGAGGATTTCAGAAACATATATATTAAGGCTCCATACCTTGGAACAAAATCCGGCAGCATTATACAAATATTCAGAGCTTATCTGGATGAGTTCAAGCACGACATTACTAGGAGAAGTAATTTCAGCACAAGGACCAGCAGCACTTCAGCACAAGAAAAAAAACCTAAATTTCAGCATCTCTGAACTTCAGCAGTAGAAGCATATAGGGCAGCAACAATTTATCACCAGGACATCACTAACATAGGGTCCTTATTGACCCCACGGCACGATCACATATTATTGACCACCAACAGCAGGATCACAAACAGGAGCATCACTAACCAGAATCACAAACCAACAGCAGGATCACATATTCTTGACCACCAACAGGCGCATCACTAACCAGTAACAGGAGCAGAGGGGAAGAGGGGTAGAGGGAAGAGGGGCAGAGGAAAGAGGGGCAGAGCAGAAGAGGGGAAGAGGAGAGGGGGCGCAACTGGACGGCGAGGTCCACGAGGTCGGGGACGGGGAGGACGGCGGCACTAGCTCCGGGACGGCGGCACGAGATCCGGGACGGCGAGGTCGACAACGGCGGCGGGGACGACGAGCTCCTGGAAGGCGAGGTCAACGATGGCGGCACGAGCTCCGGGATGGCGAGGTCGAGGAATGCGGCGGGGACTTCGAGCTCCGGGAAGGCGAGGTTGATGACGGCGGCACGAGCTCTGGGACGGCGGCGGGGGCGACGCTCGAGGGCGACGGGGACGACGAGATCCAGCGGCGGGGACGGCGGTTCGGGGGCGACGAGATCCAGCGGCGTGGGGAGGTGGGTTTCGGCGACGAGGGTTGCGGCGAGGAGGGAGGCGGCGAGGAGGGAGGCGGCGGAGGAGGGCGGCGCGTAATTTTGCAGCCTGACGGCGTGGCGCGCGAAATCCTCCAAGTTAGGGTTTTGTGGCGGCGCCGGCTGCCTTATATAGGGGCAGACAGTAATGGCGGGCGGCGCCGACGCCACCATCCGCCACTGAACGGGTGACGTCATCCCGTGCGCCACTGAGAAAGGTCACGGTGGCGGACGAGGTGACGTCACCCGTCCGGCTTAAGAGACACAGCACTCAATACTTAAACAAAAAATCCTCTTTCCTTCACGAACGTCGCTGTGTCTCAGTGGTAAGCCGTCTGCCTCATATGTTGGACGTGCTGGGTTCGAAATCTGCCTAGCACCATTTTTTTGAAATCCTTTTTTTTCAGTTCCTATATTGATATAATATTTTTTGAATAAAATTGTTTTTTCTTTTCACTTCTTGTATTGAAATAGTATATGTAAATACCACTTTAAGTTTAATATAGTACGAAATATATTTTACAAAAATTGGAAATATAGTAATTAATATACCATTGTAACTTTTTTTACTTCATATATATAATATTTTGTGATAAATTTGTATAACTATTGTTTTCATTTTCTTTTCACTTCTTATATTACAATAGTATTTTCAAAAAGAACTTAAATATAGTACTTAAAATATTTTACAATAATTAGAAAATATAGTACTTAATATATTACAACGACACGATATTTTACAATAATTAGAAATATAGTACTTAATGTATTACAACCACACGATATTTTACAATAATTGGAAATATTGTACTTAATATATTACAACCACACGATATTTTACAATAATTGAAAACATTGTACTTAATATTTAGCCTTTGACTACTTTCCCTTCGCAATCGGTGCGCAGGTAGGGCACCACGGATGAATAGGTGAGATCAAGTTCAAGTTGACTTATCCGGTTTGTATCAGCAAAGAAGGGCACTTCATCAAACTGGTTGTATTCTTCTTCATCCGTGGCACCGTCAACTCCGATGATTCTTTGTTTTCCATAGACAACAACATGCTTCTTCCAGTCAGTTTCTGGGTCAGGAGCATACCACACTTGCGCGACATTTTGGGGGAGTATCCAAGGATCATCCTTGTGACCAACAATGTTTAGATCAACAAGAGTCATGCCGAATTCATCCACGTGGACCCCTTGGTCCTTGACCCATACGCAAAGGGACTGATCTGGAGCGTCCACGCTTAAGACGGTGGCAAACCGCCACAGGGGACGGCCGGCCGGCCACCCCCCTAGGCCGGCCGGCCGACTTTGGCGTCACCGCCTCTCCAGCTTCGACGAGGGTGCTCCCACCGCCTTCACAAGCTATAAATTGGACCCCTCGGCCTCCGAAGCAACTCGCACCATCACACTTCATCCAAGTGTTCATTAGTTTAGTTTAGTAGTAGCTTTGGGAGTTAGAGTAGAGTAGAGTGAGAGCTCTCTCGGGCTTCCGGAGTCTTCTCGGAGTTCGGTATAGTTCTTTGTATCCTTACTCTTTTGAGATATTATTTTATTTAATATATAATTAGTTTTATCTTTATTTATTTCTTTTAGTAATTCTTTTCTATTTAGTTTATTTATTCTGTTAAGTAAGTCTCGTAGAAGTCTTGTTGTGGGATTCGTGATTGTTGGAATAGCAAGTACGAGAGAGTGCATTCGTCGGAGATGACGTCGTGTGAAATCTGTGCTTGTTCATTCTTAGATAGGACTGCTCCGTTGATCAAGAGTAGTTCCTCTAGGCGGGTTGTAAGCATGGCGCTTAGAGCTTGGCCTATGCACGTTTGGCACCCAGCCCCACGGAGGATAGTAGCCGCAAGTGTATGTGACAGCTGCACCGGTCTCTGTAATCCACCACGTCCGGGTTGGACTCAGCAGGGTCTTAATTATAGCATACGGTTCCCTAGGTTTGAACTAGCATCATCGGTTAACCTAGCACGTGTGTGCCCCGAAACGACATGACTTGTATGTGTATGAGCTTAACTAGAGTAGATAACCTTTGTAGACTAGACTGCTAGAAAGAGTAAATAATAGATAAACATACAGGTAGCCTTAACTCTATCTCGTTGCTCTCCCAAATGTATACTACGTTTTATTTCTTTTATTTACCTTGGATTTGAGGATGTGTGTGCCACCCATATATATCATGCCTATCTTATCCCCGTCTCAAGTATAGTTGATACATTATTTCTTTCTCCAAATTATCCAATGCATTGCTATTATTCAGCTCCCTTTTGCTCTACTTCCTTTCGGAAATATAAATACGATAACCCTGGAATACTCCAAGGTGAAATGCTACAATGGTGATCCGTGCGCTTGCGGAATTAATGAATTTAATTTTATCGCATAAGAACCACCAACAAGCATTTCTGGCGCCGTTGCCGGGGAAGTAGCAGCTAGGAACTGAATAAATGCATTGAAGTTTGTGAGAAGAGTAATTATCATTTACTTTTGCGGGCTTACCCTTGTCCTGTCTTCCTTTGTTGTGGAAATTTGAAACAGGACTGTGCATGACTGGTTTCGACCTACCAGAAAACTTCCACCCAGATCCCGAACAGTTCTTGAGAAGGGTGAGGGCCAGGCTTACCCCTCCTCCCACCCACGCTCGATCAAAAGTTCTGGCTCTTGAAGGATCCCTTCCGACGATTGTCGATCACCCTCCATCTTCATCAACGAACAGCAACATGGGTGATCCGATCGAGAAGACGATCAATGACTTCTCCGCGCCAACTACGGAGAACATCCGCGTGGGTCCCAACCCGCGCATCACCAACAAGGACTACGAGCTCAAGCCAGTCTTGGTCAACATGATTCTTGTGGGAAGCCGTCGGAGGATGCAAATGCTCACCTCCAAAGGTTCTTGATGACGTGCAACACTTTCGCTATGAAGGATGCACCTCAGGACGCCATCCGACTGCAACTCTTCCCATTCTCTCTGTTGGGGAAGGCTCTCCAGTGGTTCCACGCGAACCAAGAGTCCCTCGACACGTGGACGGCATGCTCTAATGCCTTCCTCGCCAAGTTCTTCCCGCCGGGCAAGACGACTGCCCTGCGGAACAAGATATCGGGCTTCCAACAGCTCGCAGATGAGTCGACCGCGGAAGCCTGGGACAGGATGCAGGAGTACGTTCTCTCGTGCCCATACCATGGCATGGAAGAATGGCTCTTTATACAGAGCTTCTACCACGGTTTGAGGCCGTCCGCTCGAGAGCACCTCGACGCTGCAGCAGGCGGCTCCTTCTTCTCCCTTAGCGTGAAGAACGCTAAGAAGTTGATTGAGAAGGTGGCGGCCAACCAGACTCATGGTGAACGCCAAGCGGCGAGCACCAAGACCCGTGGAGTGCACCAAGTGGAGACGATGGACATGCTCGCCATCAAGCTCGATCAGCTACTCTGCAAGGTGGAGTCTCCACAGGACCTGCAAGTTGCGGATTCCCGCATGACATGTGAGGAATGCGGCAACGTGGGGCATATGGGCATCAATTGCCCGAATGCGAGAGAGGAATGCAATTTCCTCAACAATGGCAATGGGTACCGCTCCCAGAACAACTACGGCTGGAATTCCAGGCCCGACCTCTCTTTCAACAAAAATTAGGAAGGTAACAATGGTAATCTTTCCCGCTATGAGCCCTCTATTAAGGATCTAGTTCTCGGCCAGGTCAAGATTAATGATAGCATTAGTAAGAAGTTTCTTACTACGGACAAGGCTTTAGAGAGCATGGATGCCAAGCTAGAATCATTCAGCACTGCTCTGCAAAATCAGCTAAGCCATAATAAAATGCTAGAAACGCAAATCGCGCAAATAGCTTCAGCTGTGCAGTCTCCTCGTGCGGGTAAACTTCCTGGGCAACCAGAAGTTAATCCCAAGGAGAGTGTGAATGCAATAACCATCAGGTGTGAAGAGAACGACTTGGATGCTGCACTCCCCAAGGATGTGGTCAGAAAAGATCCCGGATGGCCAACCATTCCGTGTTTGGTCAACGACCGGCGCTTCGCTCGGGCACTATGTGACTTAGGAGCAAGTGTGAGCATCATGCCAAAGGCGATGTACGATGGGTTAAACCACCCATTGTCCCCAACAACCATGAAGCTCCAGCTTGCAGACGGGTCACTACGCCTGACCTTGGGGACTGTCGAAGACGTGCCCGTGCAGATCAGAAATCTCTTCATTCCCGTCGATTTTGTTGTGCTTGACATGGAAGTGGATGTCAAGACTCCTCTCATCCTTGGGAGGCCATTCTTGAGCACCACCAATGCCAACATCGACGTGGGGGCAGGAGAGATCCACTTGGACTTCAACGGCAAGGAAGAGACGTTCAACTTCAAGCCCAAGGTTGAGCAATGCAAGCAAGTGAGGGTCATATATGGAAAGGACCCAAGGGAAGTGGAGAAGATCGAGATTACTCCACCCATGCCACAGCCAGAGAAGCTCATTGCATATATGAGAAACTATCTGGCAAGAGAGAATGCAAGAAGGCCAGCTAATTATTGGAGGACTCAAAGGAGAATGCCTCAGCCGCCAAACACACCTCAAGCCCCTCTTGCTCCTCCACCACAAGAAGGAGTAGGCGAGTCACAATCGCCTAAGAAGAGGAGAGCAAGGCGCTCAAGAAAGAAGAAGGCAGCTACGGTATCGACCGATGAGAGCACAACAAAGGCGCCTATTGAAGAAAAGGTCGCCGCCACCAACACAAAGAAGACAATCAAAGTGTGGCGGAAGAAAGAAGGAACCTCTACCTCGCCAGATTCTCCAGCGAGCGAGGTCCAAACAAGTTGAAGACATGGAGAACGTCTAGCTCAAAGACGTAAAAATGAGAGCCCTCCGATTGGGGAGGCCATCCCAATCGTTATCCTAGCTAGGCCTAGCACTTGTTTTTCCTTTCATAAACTATAAAAACAAAATAAAAATATGAAAAATTAAAAACAACAAAAATAATAGGATTCCCGGCGATGCTCATTAGGGGCTAGCCACTTGTATCATCCTCACTCTTTTTTGCAGGTCAAGAAGGAGGAGGAAGAGCCTGAATCAAGCTTAAGTCTTACAAAGACTCAAGCTTGGGGAGGGCCCCCAGGTAAGAAGGAGTTCAATACAAGCTCGAGTCTTGCAAAGACTCAAGCTTGGGGAGGACCCCCAGGTAAGTATTCCTAACTTTCTTAATAAATAAATAAACTCCCTGTTTCGAATAAATGCTAGAATCTTGGTGTTATGCTACACTTAAGGGAAATGATGATCGAGTTACAAATTAGCTTCCCATGTGTCGCATACATGCAACCTCTACTCCTGACATACGTGTTATTTTTATTTGAGCATGATCACATCATGAGTCTTGCTTATTTCCGTGGGTTGCATTTGTTACACCAAGTCTGAGCATTGTGGATTGTGATATGGCATGATTAGGACTTGTTGCAATTTCTTAGTATGGTCTCATCCAGAGATGTTTTTCTTGAATTGCTGCAAGTACCTAAAACCCTTCTGTTTTGGCACACTTCTCTTAGTGTGAGGATTTATTTACCTACCAGAGCCATATCATAATATTCGAAACAGCCCCACTTATAGCCATTTGTTTATGTATTGAGTTTTGTTAAGGTTTGATGTACTCTTGAAACTAAGCACTCCTAATTTTGGTCATAATTCCTTCGCGTGTGTTTTCGAAAATTTCTTTCCACCAAATAAAAAGGGGAATGTTTGGATAAATCAACCAAACATTTTTCAGAGTTTGCAAAACTTTTGGTCCATCCAAAATGCTCAAGAATATTTCAAAATGTTTCCTTGAACCATTCAAAATTTATGGCCCCTTGCACCATGGAGTAGTGTAAAAAAAAAAAACCTCCATGGTGCAAGACAAAAGTCAAAGGCTATATGGTTCTTATTATAAACATCTTGAGCAAAATAAAGGATGAAAGTTTTCAAAACCCCCTTACACAAGTGTGAGTTCATTTTCTCCCCCTCCATCGCATCATCTCTTATGACCAAAATAAATGGAGTTGCTATGTTGATTGAGACTCATTCTTTAGCTTTACAATATATGCATGACATTTGTGCATTCCTTACCAAGCTCCACATACAAAGCCTCATTTGGTAGAAGGTAGGATTAGTGAAGCTTGTAGGAATAAGACTCACATCGGAGTGGTAAGAGAAGTGCCACCCAAAACGAAGGAGAATTTTTACGCCTTACCTTGCAGCACATAAAAACTCTGGATGCATACCTGCTAGAATTGTTTACTTGTCCAAAAGTGTCGTTCTAGTCTTCAATGCTGCATGACAAAAGGTGTGACATATAGGCCCCACGATTTTTGCAACACTCATGAATATTTTGTGCTCTCGTAAACTTACCACTGTTTAGGGAGTATGTTGTTGCATCTTTATTACCGATGGGGCGCTTCTTTGTAACTCCTGATCCACCGGTACCCTGAGTTGAGTTTGCTCGGGACGAGCAAAGTTTAAGCTTGGGGAGGTTGTTGGCGGTCATTAAACCATGATTTGACCGCCACCCTACCGGTAAATAAATGCAGAACACCAAGATTTTGTGCATAGTAGTTAGGAATAATGCTACTCCACAGGTTTTGGTGGATATTTGGATGCAGGAGTGAATAATGGAGAAAAGTGGGCCCAGCCAAGGAATTTCCCTGGCCGGCCGGCCCCACCCTAGGCCGGCCGGCCCCACTTGGTGGCCGCAGGCCCCAGACTTCCTCCAGTGGGCTGGAAAATAATCCACAACGCATAATTAGAGGCCAGCCCAGCAGAATTCCACCGCCATTCTAGAAGGTGGGCTATTTGGGCCTTTACTTGGCCCTCACTTCAATTCTGCCGACCCCAGCGAGGAGCCGACTTTCAGACCGACTTCAGGGACTGATCTGGAGCGTCCACGCTTAAGACGGTGGCAAACTGCCACAGGGGACGGCCGGCCGGCCACCCCCCTAGGCCGGCCGGCCGACTTTGGCGCCACCGCCTCTCCAGCTTCGGCCAGGGTGCTCCCACCGCCTTCACAAGCTATAAATTGGACCCCTCGGCCTCCGAAGCAACTCGCACCATCACACTTCATCCAAGTGTTCATTAATTTAGTTTTGTAGTAGCTTTGGGAGTTAGAGTAGAGTAGAGTAGAGTGAGAGCTCTCTCGGGCTTCCGGAGTCTTCTCGGAGTTCGGTATAGTTCTTTGTATCCTTACTCTTTTGAGATATTATTTTATTTAATATAATTAGTTTTATCTTTATTTATTTCTTTTAGTAATTCTTTTCTATTAGTTTATTTATTCTGTTAAGTAAGTGCTCGTAGAAGTCTTGTTGTGGGATTCGTGATTGTTGGAATAGCAAGTACGAGAGAGTGCCTTCGTCGGAGATGACGTCGTGTGAAATCTGTGCTTGTTCATTCTTCGATAGGACTGCTCCGTTGATCAAGAGTAGTTCCTCTAGGCGGGTTGTAAGCATGGCGCTTAGAGCTTGGCCTATGCACGTTTGGCACCCAGCCCCACGGAGGATGGTAGCCGCGAGTGTATGTGACAGCTGCACCGGTCTCTGTAATCCACCACGTCCGGGTTGGACTCAGCAGGGTCTTAATTATAGCATACGGTTCCCTAGGTTTGAACTAGCATCATCGGTTAACCTAGCACGTGTGTGCCCCGAAACGACATGACTTGTATGTGTATGAACTTAACTAGAGTAGATAACCTTTGTAGACTAGACTGCTAGAAAGGGTAAATAATAGATAAACATACAGGTAGCCTTAACTCTATCTCGTTGCTCTCCCAAATGTATACTACGTTTTATTTCTTTTATTTACCTTGGATTTGAGGATGTGTGTGCCACCCATATATATCATGCCTATCTTACCCCCGTCTCAAGTATAGTTGATACATTATTTCTTTCTCCAAATTATCCAATGCATTGCTATTATTCAGCTCCCTTTTGCTCTACTTCCCTGCGGAAATATAAATACGATAACCCTGGAATACTCCAAGGTGAAATGCTACAATGGTGATCCGTGCGCTTGCGGAATTAATGAATTTAATTTTATCGCATAAGAACCGCCAACATCAGGGTGAAGCTCTTTCTTTATTCATTGTTTTTGTAGGTCTTTTCGGGAGCGGAGCCCGTCCTTTGTCTTGCCTGGGGTGTCCATAAGGAGACCTGAGGTGCTATCAAAGACACCTTTCGTAACGTACATATGGTCAATTGCATGACCTATTTCCATATGTTTCCAGTACGCTAAGTACCTATAGAAAATTGATTTCTTCTTAAACATTGCATCCTTTGGAAGCTGATCGGACTTGTTCCGCCTTCTCCCCTTGACTGGCTTGCCCAAAACAACCTTGTAATCTTTCACCAGATTATAAACAAATTTGCCGTCGCGAAGCACTGGTGCGGGATCTTTCTCCTCTGTACCATCAAATTCTTTCGTCATTCGACGGTATCTGTGATTTTTTGGTAAGAATCGTCGGTGTCGCATGTACACCAGCTTGCAAAAATTTGGAAGGTGCACGCGTGATGTTTGGTCAACGCAAACAACGCATGCCGACTTCCCTTTTACCTGGCCGGCTAGGGTCAGGCGAGCGGGATTGTCATTGATGGTCACGAAAATAATAGCATAGAGGGTGAAGTGCTCCTGTCGGTAGGTATCCCACATGCGAACCCCCTCTTCCCACAGCTTCTGCATGTCTTCCATCAAAGGTTCCAAAAACACATCTATATCAATGCCAGGTTGTTGTGGACCGGATATAAGGGTACTCAGCATGAGGTACTTTCTTTTGTGGCACAGCCATGAAGGAAGATTGAAGACGCATAGAATCACCGGCCACGTACTATGTGGGTTCCTCATGCCACCGAAAGGATTCATTCCATCTGTACTCAAGCCAAATCTCACATTCCTCGGATCGTATGAGAACCGAGGGTTGTCCACGTCAAACTTTTTCCACTGTCGGGCATCCGCGGGGTGACGAAGCTTTCCATCCTTCTTGCGCCCATCTTCAGCGGCATGCCAAGTCATGAGTTTGGCGTCTCTGGAGTTTGCGAACAGACACTTCAAGCGATCGACTACTGGTAGGTACCAAATCACCAGTGCCGGAATTTTTCTGCACTCAACCTCATCTTCTTCCCCTTCGTTCTGATGACTGGTCCTGCCGCCTCTGTTCCTCTTTCGTCCCTTCTTCTTGATGTTCACGGTATAACAGTCATCAACATTGTCATCGTATCTTTTGTACCGACTGGTGTTACAAACTGGACACTTCACCTTGTCCGCATGTTCTTTACGGTACAGGATGCAGTGATTTGGGCAAGCGTGTATTCTTTGTACGCCTAATGTCAACGGAGACAACAGCTTCTTTGCGTGGTACGTGCTTGTGGGCAAACCGTTCGGTTTCGGCAATGTGTCGCCTAAAACCTGCAGCAAATCATTGAAGCTACTGTCTAACCACCTGTTGCTGGCCTTTAGTGTGAGGAGTCGAAGCACCGTCTGTAATACCGTGCACTCCCTCTCACATCCTTTGTCTTCCGAGTAGAGAGGCTCTCTCGATGCCTTATCCAACATCTCCGCGTTATCCAAGCCTTTCTTTCTGTTGTGGAATAAATCCTCATTCGCCATATGACGGAGTATTTCCTCTACATCGAGGCCTTCACATCCTCCACTCTCGTGTACCGAGCCATCATCTTGGGTGTTACACTGATCTGCACTATAACGCTCATTGTTATCTTGTGCCCTCTCTGCGTGACTGTTGCCTTCTGCACTTCCCTGCACGTTGTTGCCTTCTCGAGTGTCTGGCGTTTCACCATGTTTGATCCAGATTGAGTAGTGGTCCATGAAACCCTTCTCCAACAAATGCTCACGAATAGTTTCATGTTCCTCAAACAATACATTATTCTTGCATCTCTTACAAGGACAATATATAGCCCTTGTATTTTGACGTGCAGCCGTGAACCTTGGCGGCTTGGAGAAATTTGGTGACTTCCTTGAAATATATTATTGGATCTCCTCGACCCCCATTGTACATCCAAGGCCTACCCATCATCTACAATATTTGAAAAAAATAATTAAACAAAGGAATGTGAATTATAAATTAAGAATAACAATGCTATACAAATTTGACACAATATTTTTATTCAATCCATACACAAGACTATAATAATTCCCCATCCCCTCTCTCTTACATATATGGTGCATACATCAAAATCATTGATCTCTTAAGTTACAATAAAACTCACAACACAAACAACGTAAGACATGGAAGGTGAATTATTAGATAGGATCTACTAATTCCCCCTCAAAAAAAATAGAATCATCTGAATTGAAGGGAAAATTTTGCAACCCTAAATAAATTTTATCCTCAAAATTAACCATGAAAAAGACATCTAAACACAAAAAGGCTCCAATGGATATCAAAGATTTACCTCCTAGATCAAATCCCCCAAAAAAAACGAGATCAAAACCTTCCCCCCATGTTTTCTAATTTTTCACCGCCGTACGGACATCTATGTCGAGATGATCCGGTACTGTTCGCGTGGGGAAGACGCGCAGTTATATAGTTGCGGGCTAGCAATGGCGGGCGCCATGACGTCACTTCCATCCGCCACTGATTACGCAAATCAGAGGTGGACGGAGTGACGTCAGCACTATCAGTGGCGGACGGAAGTGACGTCACTTGTGTCCGCCACTGATGGATCAGTATTAGTGGCGTTCGGTGTCGTCACGCCGTTCGCCACTTCCACCCTCAATAACAGTGGCGGCGGATCTGACGTCAGCGTCCGCCACTGATTTGCATCTCAGCGGTGGCGAACTGTTATGACGTCATGTCATCCGCCACTGTTGTCTCCTTCTCGATGGCGGACTCTTGTGACGTCACTTTCACCGCCACTGGTGCGTCCTTCTGGTCCTGTAGCCGCGATGATGCCAGCCCGTCCGCCACTGATGGTTGCTACAGTAACTAGCGTCGGGTTAGCAGTGACGGATCGTTTGGTGTGCGCCACTGTTATAAAATTTCAAGTGTCATATTAGGCTCTTTTTGTACTAGTGTTAACTCATGGAGGGACCATGGATAAAATCTGAGCAATACTCTGTTTTTAATCAAACAAAAGTAGCACTTTCAATCTGCAACACTGCAATTCCAAATTGCAAATTACATTGTCTTGAAAGGAACTACTTTCGTGTATCCTATTTCTTACTCCCCTTCTGCTACCTTATAATCTCATTCTTTACACTGGTTTATAGCAATTTTAGTAGGAATAGAAGTACAAATGCGAGAGCACAGCCACCAGTTTAATTGAAAACAACAAATCAAGGGCACAATCGAATACATGAGAAATAAGGGATCGAGTGTTGAAGAGGGAGCACCTGGGCATCGGTACGACTGATACGGATGGCTCCTCTCCTCATTCTGTCACTGGGTCTGGCGCTTGTCGTCCTAGCCAGCGTGAGGAAAGAGAAGGCGAACAGAGGTAGGTGCGACGGACGACGTATTCGGCACGCTCGGCCTGGGTGCTCCGCCTGGCCGGCAGGCGAAGCGATCTGTGGAGGGGGGAAGATGCGGGAGGCGGCGGCACAGGGTGGCGGAGGGAACCGAATGGAGGTGAATCGGGAGAAGAGAAGAGGACGTTGCTGGATGGGGAGGGCATGCAGCGTCCCGTGCCCTGCAGCTGTAGCTGAGCGGGGGCACTGCTCTGGTCTGTGGGACGACGCCAGGCGGAGGTGCTCGTGGAGCTGCGCATTTGGACTCTCCGCGGACAGGAGCAAAGAGGGGAAGTACGGATTGGAGGGGGGATCCGGGGCACGATGGAGAGGAGGAGGAGATCTGCGCAGGGCGGTGCGGTGGAGAATCTGGAGATGAAGGATGGAGAGGGACGGAGCTCGAGGAAGAATCGCGATAGGGTCCGCCGATGAGGGAGAGGGAGCCATGGAAACTGACGGGCTTCCAGAAACTGCGAGCGTGACCGAACCAAAAAATCGTCGTTGCTATAGTGTAACAGTAACTGAGCATGGGACCCATCTACAAAAACATACAAGAAGGTAGATGCGCCTCTGCCCAAGCTGCTGACGAATATGCCGTTCTTTTGTCCATGATCGTGGATCAAACATGGTGCCGCATGTCAAACCTGCTGTCATTTCAGGAGCTACCCATTCTGTATGATAATAATCGACAGGAACGTGAAACGATGGCATCCACATTCCATAACCTCCCCACATTGGGTATGGGTAAACGCTAGTCAGGCACATAGGCCACGGTTCGGCCATTGGGGGCCCGAACCATGTTGCCGGCGCAGGATATGGTGCTGGTCTTGGTGCTGTAGGTACTGGTGCAGGTTTTGGTTGCGGAGGAGTTCTTGGTGCATCGTTCGACACCCATTGGTCTGTAGGAGAAGTCCGAGGTGATTCATTGTTGGATGGACGGGCCTGCTCTTTTTGAGCGGCCTTTTTCTCGTACTTGGCCAGAAGCACATCAAATGTTGGCTTCGGCCTTCTCGCTCGCTTTGCTAAACGGCTCTCCTTCTTTTTCCCATATGTTCTGCACTCATCAAGCAAAGAATTATTGGCGCTAGCTAATGGGAAACAATCTTGTTGAACTGAGATGTTTGCTCGGCATTTATGTCGTCGGCAGTGACCACATGCTTTCCCACTGCTGTCTTGGCTTGAGCTTGCCGAACCAACGCTTTACGATCACCCAAATCAACCATGTTAACTAGGAATGGGTTGCTATCCAATTTCATATCCTGTGGGTCTGGAACCTGCCGGCGAAACACGTTACAGTCATTAGTTGCATGTGAAAATGAATGGTGCCATTTACAGTAAGCACGCTTTCTCAGCTCATCTGCAGAAGGAATAACATGTCCATGTGGCAATCTAATTTGTTTTTCCTGTAACAATAAATCAAAAATCTTTTCACACCAAGTAATATCGAAAGTAAATTTCATATCCTCTGATCGGCCTTTCCTATATGATGGCTTCACCACAGGGAATACGAACGGCTTCTTGGAAGTCCAAGACCATTCGGCCACACACACATCGGCCGATTCCTCAACGGAGGACTCAGATGTACCACCTATGAAATTAGTGCCAAAATGATAATTTTTATTTTTATCAAATTTATGGGATGTCCTAGCGTTCTGGACTCGGCTTTCTTGAGCCAGAGCTCTTTGAAGCACTTGGTTCACATCTGTGAAGTCTTGCCCATTTAGCATCTCTCTAATATAAGAAGACAAACCTGTAAATGCCAGCTCAGCAAGATCTCTCTCAGAAATAGTTAAACTAAAGCATCGCCCTTTTCGTGTCCCTATCTCCTAATGTAATCTGAAACAGACTCACCGTTTCTTTGCCTAACTGATGCTAAATGAGATAGACGCAGCTCTATTTCGCCAGTATAAAAATATTCATGGACTGTTCTATCCGAGGCCAAAAATAAATTGAGCTAGCTGGAAGTGATGTGAACCAAGTGAATGCAGTACCAGACAATGACAAGGGAAATAGACGCAATTTAAGCACATCATCATTCCCGGCACCACTAATCCCGCATCGTGCTAAAAATTGACCCACGTGGTCGTAAGTAGTTTTATTATCCTCTCCATTGAACTTAACAAATTCAGGCATTCTGAACCCTTGAGGAAATGGCATCGAGTCATAGAATTCTGGATATGGTTTCTGATATGCTCTTGCACGTCCTTTTGGCTCGACACCAAATTGCTCTTTCAACACGGCCACTACTTGTTCGCGCACACCGCTAGCACTCAACTTGGCTTGAGGCCGAAGAGGGACAGAAGCAAGTTGTGGCCTAAACTGAAAACCTGAGCTGCCTAGCATGTTCTGTTCGGTATTACCAACTCAAGCATCTGGTAATGGAGTGTGATGAGCGCCTGATCCTTGCAGATGAATCGGCGTGTGACTGTATGCCATGGTGGTGTAATATGGTTGCTGGGTATTTTTGGGTGTGGCGAATGACGGCCAATACCTGTTGCTGATGTACCGACACCTACCAACCCAGTTACAAATGGCGTATTACTGGCCAAACCCAAATAATTCCGACCATCTATGAAATTATTGTGCATGATATTATTGAGTGGTGTATGAAACGCTCCCGCAATACTAAAATCATTCGGCGCGACACCTGCACCAGCCTACGCACCAGACGACATGGCGTCGGTGCTTGGGTTTGGCAGAACCGGAGTGTTTGGAACGCCCATTGAGTTCGTGCAATGGCTGCTCAATGTGCCAAGATTCATGTTTTTCAAACAAGCATCTATAGTTTCTTCTAGCATAGCAGGTACTTTGTTGGCAACAGATGCTCCAACTGATGTATCACCAGAACAGATGTGCTGATTTATGACGAAATTAAGGTGTCATCGACTGCTGCTAGTGACGAAATTCTCGTCAAAAATCGCGATTTATGACCTTTTAGCGTCCGTCAGTAGTCGAGCGTGGTAAGTCATGATTTATGACCTTTACAACTGTTCAGCAGTCGAGCAAAGTTATCATATGGTACTCGTACACGTATACTACCACGATGGCAGGATGACATGGCATCCAACGTGGCAACGTTGCCACATCAGCATGATGACGTCTCCGATACACGTGTCAACTTTCTGTTGGTCCACATGTCATTTTCATATTGGTCCACGTGTCGATTTTGGTTCACGTGCCTTTTTTTCGAGAGTCCACGTGTCACTCTTCTATTGGTCCACGTGTCTTTATGTCAAGAGTCCACGTGTCACTCTTCTATTGGTCCACGTGTTCTTTCAGAGGTCCACGTGCCTTTTTTTTATGGTCCACGTGTCATTTGTCTACTGGCACACGTGTCTTTTCTCAATTGGCACCCGTGTCATGCTCTGAGTGGTCCACGTGGCTTTGCCATATTGCTCCACATGTCAGTTGCCCAGATCGTCACCCAACACATAAATGGCCTTATGCGGGCCCATTTGAGGTCCAACTATTTCGTCACAAATCATATCAGGTTGGATCGTCACAAGCATGCCAAATTTATCTTGTTAAATACATAGATGAGTCAGTTATACATGATGTCGCAGTTCACATTCCATACAGATTATTACAAAATGGTTACCCACGAACACAGAGTTCAGTAATCACACCAAAACCAATCAGACTAAAAAATCATTCAGATATCCGAGATGAAGGATGTACCTGACCTTCCCCTTAAAATTAGACATAAGAGAGGCAAGTGATCTTGCTTGCCTTTTGTGCTGATTCTTTCCTCAAGTGCTCTAACTGAGCTTCCATAGTGCCATTTGAGTCTCTCGCTTCTCCCTCCTCTGTTGTTCAACTATTTGTTCAACTTGTAGACTTTCAGCTTTCTCGCGCTCAAGTTCAGCCATCAATGCTTCCAACCGGGAAAAAACGGGAACTCTGATTTTTTTTCTTTGCTTGTAGGCCCACAACTTCAGGAAAGGTACTTGCTCGAACTACTTCATGAACAGCACGACCAGGAGACATCGGTTTCTCTCCCTCTTGTACAGGTTCTTCCATCTGCTTTGATATCATCCTAGCAAAACAAGGGTGACAGGTCAAATTTCCATCTTGTTCACAGATTTTTTCCAGTGCGGGACATGCATAAGAGGACATGAAAAGGAAACAAGCACTTACAAGAGCTTTCTGAACTGTCTCACTAACAGAACCAGTTTTCCGTGATGAATGAAACTCCCTGAACAGATCCACCGCAGTGGGCTCTTCATCCTTGAATTTCTCTCTCTAAAATCATGTGCAAAGAAATGTCTAATCAGCATTTGATCAGAAGAAATTAAAGGAGTCGATTGACTATTTCCTTACCAAGGCATGGGCCTGTGCAACATAGCACCGGGAGCCAGTGCGCTGACGCATCCGGACTTTCTCACGGTTCCGCTGGTTTGCAAGACACGTTTCCGGCAGAAAGCACATTTCTGTGAGTGATAAAAAAATACAGTGTTTCTAACGTCCAGCATCACTTAAGCGTTGCTGTGCAATGAACAAATTTAATTAAGAGTAAAACAAGTAGTATAACATAACACTTAAGTCTGTAACAAACAAACAAAGGCATGGTAGAGGGATCCAGTAGAGCAGAACAAAGTACGGGTACAACATAATAATTGTATGTCTACTCTAAAATCAGATGGCATCCTGAATCAACTGTTTAACATTATGTTGACTGACAAGGAACGAGGCGCTTTGAAGTTCTGCCATACCATGTGCTGTGGGTTTGACCACAACTTCAGAAGTTCTGTCCATTGATTGTCATCCATCGATGACACAAGCGATGTGGTAATCCGTTGACTCACCGGTACATTATCGAAGTACTTCTTCTTCAGCTTATATCTCATTTGACGCTGGCCGGATTTCAGCATGTCAGCACAAGCTGAAATCACTGATTTGCTGGTGGTGTCCATGGAAAATTGGACCTAGTACATAGGAAATTAAAGTATTCCCCAAATGGAATCAAAAGATCGGGCACCCGTGAGCTTATCAGGGTTGGTACAGCAAATCAAATAGAATTTCCCTCCAGTGTTGACCAGGAGATGATATACTTACGAAAACTTTTTTGATGTAGTTAGAAAGATGATCCTGCTTATGCTGCAACTTGTTCCAGTGAGGAAGGACTGGTATGTGCCGCCGCAGTACGATGCCGGCCTCAGTTGCAAGCTTTGCAGCTTGCATTGGTACTTCAGGCCGTTTCTTCCCTTCCGAAATGCAGATTGGCAACTTCATGCACATTCCTTTGTTGATCCTTTCCAGTTCCTTCCCGGCTCTTCCTGGGCCCTTTAGAGTAGTTATGATTCCTTCCTCTAACAAATTGCAATCACGTGTTAGTCATTAAGTGCCTATCAGCAATAGAGTAAATAATATCTAGCAATAACAAGGGAGATCCTTGCCGTCATCATGCACTTGGCTCCTGTCCTCTTGTGTTTCTTTGACAGGGTTTACAGCGGACAATTCCCTTGCCCGATGCCTAGTTATTCTTGTGACTTCTTGAGGAGGTGGCAACACTCTCTTTGAACCTCTTCCGCCTGTAACAGGACTGGTTGCATCCTGCGTTGACCTCTTCTGCCCTCTCCCCTTAGGATCTTGTAAGGCCTCAACGGGAAAAATGGAAGAAAAATTAGCTATGCAATGTCTACGGTAGTAAGAAGTAACTCTGTTAAACAGATCGCAGAAACTTGCGAATGCAACAAAAACATTAAAACCTTATTACTGCTGTCTCCGTTTAGGGTCCCCGGCAGACCAAGGCTTGTCAAGATTTGTTGATTTGCAGCAATTATTTTCTGTCGTTGAAGCTCATATTCGTTGGTCTCTTCCTCTTCTTGGTGAAGCATATCTTCTACACATTCGTAAAACATATTGTGTGAGATTGGTTGTTTCAAATACAAGTCGACACAAATATCAGTTGTATGCAGAACAAAACGACAAATATAAACAAATCAACATCCCCTACAAAGAGCGAAGCAATATACCTGCCATCGCCGGATTCCGCCCTGGTGCCATCGAGTCTTGGAGAAGGACAGAGCATACAACAAATGTGGGGGGGGGGGGGGGGGGGGACAACAAAGAGGGGGATTGCCGGGGGGGGGGGGGGGGGGGGAGGACACGGAGGTGGCTAGGGAACGGCGGCGAGCTTACGGCTGAGCAGGGA
The DNA here is from genome assembly GCA_012490785.1 of Eragrostis nindensis. NCBI lineage: Eukaryota > Viridiplantae > Streptophyta > Magnoliopsida > Poales > Poaceae > Eragrostis > Eragrostis nindensis. The sequence goes on along the minus strand of JAAXCT010000664.1, from coordinate 278,008 downwards.
GCGGTGAGACGAGATCTGGTTTGGCAGCGAGGGCAAGGTTCAGCGCAGTTTGAAGGCTTCCTTGGCATAGTTTACCAAAAGACCCTTGGCTGTGAATCTTGAAAAGAACGCGGATGACTGCGGAGAGGAAGAGGCAACATGGACTTTCCGCATCACGGGTGATATTTTGAAAGTGCCCCTCTCGTTTCGGCGGGCTGGTGAAAATTTGGCAGCAGCCATATTTATTGTGACAACGAGCGAGCAACGGGGTCGTGTACAAACACCGGAACATTCCCGGAACTGACATGGAATCTTGTGAAATTACTGACTGAAAGGAAATTCCGGTGAGAAGATCGAACTGTATCACAGGATAGTCTGTTGTAGTAGTGTTTACAAAAGGGAAGAATCGCTCCAACATCACGGCGGCGAGAGATCGCGGAGCTAGCTGGGGTTTTCCATTTGATCTGGGGTTTTCCATTTGATCCCTTCTAGGAGAAGCCTTCTCCGGGGCGCCATGATGACGGGGTTAGTCGGCTGGGGACCCTAAACGGATCAGTTCATTAGCACTAAATGAGGCTCCACATCAATAATGAGCATGTTCAAGATCCACTTTAGACAAATATCTATAGATGACGTGGCACTCTTGAGACTGACCTACGTTCACGGATAGATTGGTGACAAAACAGTTGTACAACGCGGGACAAATGATTCGTTTGTTTGTTCTTTCAATGGACAAAAATGATCTACATTCACCGGATACATTGGTGACAAGACAGTTGTATTGTATTGTGCCTCGTTTGACAAATTATTGTGCCTCGCTTGACAAATACTACTACTATGAAGCTTTCTACTATTGCTGGTCTCAGCGGAGGGTTAGCACTAAATGAGGCTCCATGTCAACAATGAGCACGTTCAAGGATTCCCAACTTTAGACAAATCTCTATAGAGCTGATGTTGTACTCTCGAGACTAGCCTACGCTCGCCGGATAGAGTGGTGACGAAAGAGTTGCATCATCAAACAAATGATTCGTTTATTCGTTCTTTCAACGGACGCCTTTGTGGCAACGGAACGTCTGGTGTTGAAACACCGACAACAGAGGATTGTCCGTTGCATACGTTCAAGGCTTCACAACTTGACAAATCTTGAGACTGGCCTACATTCACCAGATAGATTGGTGACAAAACAGTTACATCATCGGACAAATGCTTCGTTTCTTTGTTCTTTCAACGGACAAATGTTGTACCAACGAGTAGATTAGTGTCCGTGTGGAGTTCTCGATCCTTCACCACTGACCTGCTCGCATGCTCCTGCAGCAGACGAAATTTGACGTGGAATGCCGCGTTCAGTTGTAATGCGTGGAACAGATTACCGAATTTAATCCCATCTTGAAATGCAAGCAATGGATAAACCTGTGTGCAAAGAAACCGAGATGGCCATTGTTTCAGCATTGGATTGTGAATTGTATAATCCACAGCCATGAAATCTGGAGGTCAAAATCTGAGTATTATTTGTTTGTCTGGATTCCACAATTCAGCTTTCAGTCCCTTTTTTACAATGCTTCAGATTGTTGAATCCAAATTCAATAGCTGGTCCGTTGTTTCAGTTTCTGCTTCAACAGACGTGGTACTCTCGGGACTGCCCTACGTTCAGCAAATAGAGTAGTGAAACAAAACTGTAGACCTTTGCGGCAACGGATTATCAGGTGTTCCAACACCTACAGCACAGGATTATCTGTTGCCTGCATTCTCGCGTCAGAGGAGTGTTGCCTGCATTCTCATTCTCTTCCTCCTCAGCGGAGTCGTCTTTCTCATCAGCAGCTTGGTCCTTGTCACCGGCAGCTGCGTCTTAATCTATTTTGAACGGATTTCATAAGCATTTAAGTATCTACCATATCCGAAAAGATAGATGACATGGCAAGGAATTGAAGACGAAAGATAGAAGATGTCTTCATCGTGGTGAAAGGATGTGGGTACCCTTTCTTAGTAAATGGAAGCCAAATGACAGGGCATTGAGAGCATTGAAAGGAATCCGGATACCACAAAAACGACGTGTCACTCTAGAAAACTGTGAAATGAAAGTGTCTCATATCATAAACACATATTGACCGGTCATTAACTTAATGTTTTAGCTCGCCTAAGAAACTGCGGGATGAAACTATGCATTTGAGCGTGATTGTTTCATTGTCCAAACCAAAACTATACAAATCTGGTTGCTTCACAGTCCTTGAGGCCTTTCATGAGGAAGGCGGAGGGTGCGGTGGCCGGCACCATTTGTCCTGTCTTGTGAAATTACTCACAGAAAGGATATTCCGGTGAGAAGGTCGAACTGTACCACCGGATAGTCTGTTGTAGTATTTTGGTAGGATTAGTGTTTACAGAAGGGAAGACTCGTTGTCCCATTCACTATAACATCCCCTGAACTGACGTGAAATGCACCGGATAAAAATCGAGCAAGGAAAGCATATGTGTTCGCGAACCGCGGCGGCCACCAACATAACGGCGGTGAGAGATTGCGGAGCTAGCTGGGGTTTTCCATTTGATCCCTTCTAGGAGAAGACTTCTCCGGGGCGCCATGATGACGGGGTTAGTCGGCCGGGACCCTAAACGGATCAGTTCATTAGCACTAAATGAGGCTCCACATCAATAATGAGCACGTTCAAGATTCCCACTTTAGACAGATCTCTATAGATGACATGGCACTCTTGAGACTGACGTACGTTCACGGATAGATTGGTGACAAAACAGTTGTACATCGTCGGACAAATGATTCGTTTGTTTGTTCTTTCAACGGACAAAAATAATCTACATTCACTGGATACATTGGTGACAAGACAGTTGTATTGTATTGCGCCTCGTTTGACAAATTATTGTGCCTCGCTTGACAAATACTACTACTATGAAGCTTTCTACTATTGCTGGTCTCTGCGGGGGGTTAGCACTAAATGAGGCTCCACGTCAACAATGAGCACGTTCAAGGATTCCCAACTTTAGACAAATCTCTGTATAGCTGATGTTGTACTCTCGAGACTGGCCTACGCTCACCGGATAGAGTGGTGACGAAAGAGTTGCATCATCAAACAAATGATTCGTTTATTCGTTCTTTCAACGGACGCCTTTGTGGCAACGGAACGTCTGGTGTTGAAACACCGACAACAGAGGATTGTCCGTTGCATATGTTCAAGGTTTCACAACTTTAGATAAATCTTGAGACCGGCCTACATTCACCGGATAGATTGGTGACAAAACAGTTATATCATCGGACAAATGCTTCGTTTCTCTGTTCTTTCAACCGACAAATATTCTACCAACGAGTAGATTAGTGTCCGTGTGGAGTTCTCGATCCTTCACCACTGACCTGCTCGCGTGCTCCTGCAGCTGACAAAATTTGACGTGGAATGCCGCATTCAGTTGTAATGCGTGGAACAGATTACCGAATTTAATCCCATCTTGAAATGCAAGCAATGGATAAACCTGTGTGCAAAGAAACCGAGATGGCCATTGTTTCACCATTGGATTGTGAATTGTAGAATCCACAGCTGTGAAATCTGGAGGAAATGCACCGGAACTTCCCCTGAACTGACGTGAAATGCACCGGATAAAAATCGAGCAAGGAAAGCATATGTGCTCGCGAACCGCGGCGGCCACCAACGTCACGGTGGCGTAAATTATGCATCGCACAACAGAAATAACCCTGAACATAGTAGATATGGAATGCATCGGATAAGCGTCAATCAAACACGGAACAAGATATGTCCGCGCACAGCAGGCGGTGTTCTGCATCGCGCCACCACATAATAAGCATCGTCGTACGGGGAGCCGAACTAGTCTTCTTGTAACTAACACGATACGAGATGACTAAACACGCCGGCCGAGCCTAACTAGTCTTCTTGTGCCACGGCTTAAGCAGCCTTGGTGGCGGCCGCTGCAGATGTGACGTCGTTCTCCTTGGCTGCAACGTCTTCCTCCACAACGGAGTCGTCTTTCTCATCGGCAGCAGGGTCATGGTCATCGGCAGCTGCATCTTTCTCCTCAGCGGGGGTGTCTTTCTCCTCGGCAGCAGCCAGCAGGGTCATTGTCCTTGGCGGCAACGTCTTTCTCCTTGCGCTTTGCGTCTTCCTCCTCAGCAGCGGCGTCTTTCCCCACGGACACAGCTGTTTTGATCTCCATCAGCGTGCGGTGAAATTCGGAGTGGTAGTCGCGGCAGCTGTTGAGAGCTACACAAACAGTCAAGAAACTTATAAATAATCGAATGAATTAGAACAAATTTAGAAACAACCGACATATATACGCGAATCGTTATCTCAAGCAGCGGAACGTCCTCTGAAAGTGATACAAAGCGCTTACTTCGTTCGAGGTTTGTCTGGTGCCTGTCGCATATGGAGATGATGTCGTCGAGTTCACTTGGTGGTCTTCCGGCTCGCTCCAGGCAGTCCCCTAGTTTCCCCAGCTTGCTGTGCGAAATTCCCATGATCGACAGGAGATTCGCCTGAACATCGAACCGGTCAAGGACCGCTATCATGACCTGGTCTGCTAGATTCTCGCTGACAAGCTTCATCTTCATGCGCGTAATCCTCCCCTGGTCGTTGGCCGTGGCCTGCATCTTCCTCTTGATGACTTCTATCCTACACAGAGATCCAAAGCAAGGCTAATAAATACACTGACATTGAGGAATGAGAAGAAATCGACAGCGGAGGCGATGGCGGAAATCGAAAAATGAAACAAGAAAAATTCAAACCGCTTTTCCGGGATCACTGTGTCCACCAGAATGTCCATGGACTCTGAATCTCGCCCTTGCTGCAGCGTGCTTTCGACAGCTACATGATCCCTACGTACAGGTAGGAAACAGCAAAACTGACTACCAACTATTATGATGTTCATGAAGAAGCCGATGCATGGAATCGAAAAATCAGAAAAAGAGAATGCAGACCGGATTGTTGTGACAACTGGCTCATCAGCAACCACCGGGCTCGCATTGCTCCTATCGCTTGCGGCTGCGCCCCCCATCTCTTGCTCATTCCTCCCCTTGTCCATGTTTCGCCTACATACGTATGGAAAGCAAAACTAGTAACGAGACTAAACTTTATGAAGAAGAAGAAATCCAATAAGCTGATTGAGGATATCGAACATCAGAGAAGCAAATGGATACCTTTTTTTTATTGGCAAATCTCTGAAGCTCGACGCAGGGCAGGAGTTTGTGATGCGAGTGATGCGCGGATGAGCACAGGAGGGAGACGTTTATGCCTTTATGGTGCGAGTGATGCGTGTCCGCCAGAAGAAAATGCAGGCTCTGCACGAGGTGCACAGTTGCTGGGGTCCCATTGTGTACTAACACTCGCGAACCTACCCACGAAGCAGCTGATTTTGATCGAGCACTCAGCAAAAAATGACGATGTAGCATACAAGTTGAGAAGAAAGAGATTAGACGTGTTTAATGGGGATGAATGTCAGTTTACACTATTTTCAACGGATGGAATGGAAGTCCATTGGGATTCTTGTTTACTCAGCAAAAAATGACGATGTGGCATACAAGTTGATTCTTGTTTCTAAACTCTTCAAAAATCAGTTTTAGTTGATCATGACATGCACTGTCGATTCGTATTTTAGTTGCAATATTTTTTGGGCCTGTTTGGGACCGCTTCAATTCACAAAATTTAGCTCACCTTCACAAATTCCACCATGGAGCAGATCCTCTCAGAATTTGTGGAGCAGCTCCACATGTTTGGCTTGCAACTCAACTCCAGCTCGAGAAATTGTAGGTTTTGGTTGGAATTGTCTCATATGCCCCTAGGATAATGAATGATTGTTGCTTTGACGTTTGAATAGTGTATACTGGAATATCTAAAATGGTTTTTCTCATCAATTGGTAAACAAAAATAATAATTAAGAGTATTTTCAATAATCAATTTGCTTTCAGACCATGCGGAGACCCAAGCGTGGTTGCTTCACGCGGAGACCAAAACCGTGGTTGGTCAGACAGTTTTCACTTTTCACTCATGACGGGCGGCTGGCACCATTGCCTTATCTTGTCAAGTTTTACTCAGATAGTTGAAAACGAGCTGTAATGCAACGCTGGAAGGTCCGGTGATTCACCCATGGCTTCGTCCACTTGTAGCTTAATGAGTCCGCGTGACTGACTGGTGATCCTAATACTTTCCTGGACCAGATGTTGGTGCAAGGATTGGGGTCGGCTACAAGTCAACCTTGGAAACAAGGGCCGCACCGCTTCTTCTTCCCCGACTCGCCCCCTCTTCACTGTTCAGCATCTGCAGCTTTGCTTGGTTGCAGCGCAGGCCTCGGCCGCCACACCGCGTTTGTCTGTCGTTTACTCATTTTCCTTGTCGATTAGCTTGTGGCGGGCGTCGGCGCCACAGCTGCGGCGGCGCCATAGTTGCGGCGTGGCGAACGATGGTGGGGAAGCAAACCCGCCCAAGTATACTCCCTCCAGTTTTAAATTGTTGACGTTTGACTATTTTTTAGTAATGTTTGACCATTTGTATTTTGGAATTTGGAGCGCTTCCATGAACTAGCCAATCACGGAGCATGCACTCGATCAGTTGGCATTCAGCCAACTACCTTTTCAATGACTGGTGGACCGAACTCGGTTGGCGGTCCCACAGACAAGTGAGTTTATGATTCCGGAAGGCGAGTACATCTGCATCGATCCGAATATCTCTCGATCTGGACAGTTTCGCCACTTGCCTTCATCGCCGCTTTCATGGATCCGTCTAGTGGGCCTACACGCAGCTTTCATGTTGTCATTCCTCCCCTAGTGGGCCGCTCTGCGACATTCTGTCCCAGGCTGGTTGCAATGGGCTCTCCAGATCCAGCTTGACGGTCTCGTCTACAGTACGGGCTCTCAGATCCAGCCCACGGAGCGCAATGAAGGATGCCACGTGGCCTTACTCGCGGGCACAAGAAATCAGTGGCAAAAATGGTGACCATGGGCCCAGAGCACCCGACATGTGGGGTCAAAGACGTCGGCCCCAGGGGCGTTTTTCTGTGCACTACTTACGTGGCATTTTACGTGGTCAAACGAAATTAGTGACAAAAATTGTTTAGCCACGGGCCCCACGTTACATGACATGTTGGCCCGCGTGTCTCTTCACAGTGCGCCACATGCCATGACGTGCGGGCAAACGAAATCAGTGACGAAATTACTTGACCGTGGGCCCCACGGTGCTTGACATGTGGGCCCATGGAGGCTTCATGGTGCGCCGCGTGGCACCACACACACGGGCGAACGAAGAAATCAGTGACAAAAATTACCTGACCGTGGGCCTCACGTGCATGACACGTGGGCCTGCTTTGTTGTTCGCGGTGCGCCAACGTGGCACAATGCGCGGGCAAACGAAATCAACGACGAAAAATATACTTTGTCGTGGGACCCATAGCCTCTGACCCGTGGACCCCATGTGGCTCTGTAATGCGTCGTGTGCCATTGTACGCAGTCAAACGAAATTTGTGACGAAAATGGTTTGACCGTGGGCCCCAGGAAGCCTGACATATGGGGACCGTCTTGCTGACTGGGATGCCACGTAGGCCACAAACGCCTGTGGGGTGGGGTTTATGACGAACATCGTGGGATCCCGTTGGTCGGCGTACTCGGAACGGGATTTAAGGAACGAATCGGCTGCCCAAAACAGTCAACAGACGGCACCGGACGATCCTGTGCACCGATTTATACGGTTTTTCGTCACAAATATGGTTTGTTAGTGACGGACCACGAAAATCATCATAAAGTTGGCCAGAAACGGGAAAACCCGCCAAAATAGTGACAGATCTACAGAGATTTCATCATAAATCAGCCAATCTGTACTAGTGTATCTATCATGTGTGCGTAATCCTCAGGAGACATAAGAATTTTGGGTCCCGCATCTTTTACCTCAGAAGCGGATGGCAAAGCTAATGCGGCGAGCCTTTTTACAACACCTTGACGTGTCTTCGTCCAGCTAGCAAGTGCCATCTGATGATCAGGCGACGATACTCTTCCATATATCCCGCGTTCAATTTCCTGCCGCGCCTCTTCTGGCTGTTCTGCGAACTCCGGCTTGATGATAAAGTCACCATCAATCACCAACATCCTCTATCAATACGGGTAAATCTGGCTATGCTTTGATATGCAAGAGCAGCAGGCACAATCGGCCTAAGGGCCTGCTGCGTCAGCAATAGAAAAACGAAAAAGAAAAGCAAAGAGTAGGATGCGATCGGCCTCAAGGCCTGATGCTATGGAACAAAATAAAGAAAAATACAAGGAACTCCTGTTCGTGATCAAAGCAACGCCTCATTCCCTAGCAGAGTCGTCAAAATTGTGTTGGCACGTGATTTCGGCCAACACAACGAAGAAGCCGCCGCCGGACTGGCCGTCGACGCCTTCGTGCTCGTCACGTGAGCAGACGGATAGTTTTCAAGCAAACCACCAAAGAATCCTCACTAACGCGGAGGCTAGACGAACGATTTGTGAAGAAATCGCTAAAGATCTACTAGTCCTAGGGTAAAGGAAAAAACAAAATAGAAAAGATTTGTTTGTCGAACTGGAGAAAGTTCGGCCGTATCCCTATAGACTTGTATTTATAGGGATGACTGGACTTAGCTAGGGGCGGCTGCAGTACAAGGAAAAAATCAATCCACGTGATTACCGATCAAGAGAACTACTGAAAAATACTAATGCCGTACATGGGCCTGTGATGGACGTGCATAGCCCGGGCTTGCCTGCATGGTCCTGCAGTATATACAGCACCCTGTACGCGGCCTAGCTAGAAAGCCCGCAGCCAAAACGCACACGATCAGGAATCGATCGGCCTCGACTCAAACTCTGTCGTGTGGCCAATTACTACAACAATTTTGGCATTCTATGACGATGTATTTTTGTCACAAAAAGCCTAAAATTCGTCACAAGCTACCCTTCATGACGCAACCGTGACGAAAATCGTTTTGTCATAGAAGGTGCGTAGCTGATTACTTTTTGTGACATTCGCTGTTTTCGTCATAAATTTGTGACATTCTACAGAACTGTCATAAACGCTTATGATGCTCTAAAAATCGTCACTAAATGTTTAAGACGATTGGTACTTTCGTCATAGAATTTTACATTCGGCCTGCAGGCCATTGAACTTTCGGCCCGCTTAATTAACAGGTCTTTTTACTTCCGGCCCGCTTAATTGCAGGCTTTTTTATTTTCGGCCCACCAATTTTGCAGGCTTTTTACATTTTGCCCACTATTTTTTCAGGCTTTACTTTTCAGCCCGCTTATTTGGCCGGTCCTTTTAGTTTCAGCCCACTTAATTAGCAGGCCATTTTACTTCGGCCTATTAATTTCGCAGACCTTTTTAGTTTCAACCCGCTTAATTAGCAAGCCTTTTCTTTACTATTTCTTATTTTCGTTGTGAGTCTGCGTGCGTCGCACACCCTCCTGCTGTGTAAAAACTGGCGCCGACAGATGGGTCCCGCTTGTCCTCACGCGCACTCCCCTCCCCTCCCTTCCCCAACCCCGCCGTCGAAGCCGCCGCCACCACCCGCACCCCTCCGTCTCCTCCGCGTACGTCTGATCTCCGAGTCCACCTCCGTCGAGGAGCGCTGCCGCCGCCTGCTCCAGCACCTCGACCTTGCCTTCGAGCCCCCGCAGCCTCCCTCGCCGCGCCGCTCGCCTCGCTCACTGTCGCCTTCCGCGTCTCCTCCACGGTTCCACCGTCGTCGCCTCTTCTTCCCCGGCCGGCCGCAGTGGAGGCGGCCGCCGTGGAGGAGCCCAGATCCTTCGTCTGCGTGCCTGCCGCCCTTCTCCGTGCGTCGCGCTCACCCGCGCCGACAGGTGGGCCCGTTCGCTCCACGCGCGCCGCTCTGCTCCCGTTCGTCGCCCCGCGCCTCCGCAGCTCCCACCGCGCCCTCCCCTCCCTGCCCTCGGCATCCCTCCTCTTCCCTGACTCCGGTGCGGGCGAAGATTCTCGGCGAGTCGTCCTCCTTCCTTCCCTTCCCCAACGCCTCCTCCTTCCTCCCCTTCCCTGACGTTTCCTTCACGGTGCGGCGGCTCCTTCACGGCGCGTTGCGGCACGACTACCAGATCTGACTCCACGAGGCATCCTCGGCTGCACGACGAAGTACCCGGACCAGGGGTCTGATTCCGACGGTTCGTGCGCTTCAAAAGCCTTTTCCTTCAATATTGATTATGGCGTGCTAATTATCTGTTGGCCGTTGCTCTATCTATTTGAAGTGCAGATTTCGACTTGACTGATGAGCAGCAGGACCACGCGCTGGCTGTGGAGAGCTTGGCGCCGGAGCTGGCTGATCTGAGAATCGAGCTCTGCCCCAGCCACATGAGCGAGGGCTGCTTCTGGATGATATACTTCGTGCTGCTGCATCCTAAGCTCACGAGGGAGGATGCTGAGATTCTGTCGACTCCGCAGGTGATTTGCCTTGACATTCTTTCTGAAGTTCACTTGGAGTTGATGCAAAACCAGATTAGCAGTAAAATGATGAGCTATGCGTGCATGCCTTCATGCGTGCCATGCTGGATTTGGAATCGTGGAAGGTTAAATTAAAAATGGAGTTTATAAGGGCGTTGTGAGTAGGTCTCAGTCCAGGGAATTCAATCATGCTCATATGATAGTTGTGATGGTGCCCATGAGAAATATCGTCACAATTCACTAATTTATAGAGCAGTTTGTATTTCTACAGAAATTTTGTGTCATAGTTATGATTCTGAAATGTGAGATCTGACAGGGTATTTGCATCCTTCAAATGTAAATATGTGCAACTGTTTTGGAAAAATCTTCACTACCACATTTCTGTTTGCAATTTGCACTGTTCAATCTGCAAACAATTCGTTAGTTTGCCCTCACTCTGGAATTAGTTGCCAAAATTGAGTTTCTGGGCTCTCAGCAATCAGATAATATGGTTTAGCTAATCATAGTCTCATGAGGCACGCTGCACGCTTAGGTATATTCTCAATCTCAACCTCAGTGCTTCTGTGCCTACCATTGAACATTTCCTTTTTCTCAAATAATCAAATGAACTTCACTTAGCAAGTGTTTGTGATAGCAAGTGAAGTGTCTTGATTTTTTACAATCCAAATCGACCTTTTTTTTATGTCGGCTAAGCTAATGGAACTTTCCCACATTCTGTTCCTCCCACCATTTCCTCTAAATCTGTTATAATAGTGAATCCTATTCACAATCTCATTTTCCTTCCTGCATCCGTTACCTCTGCTTAAAATAATAAGTTATAGTAGTTCTGAATTTTTATTCTTGGTTGCTTCCATGTTCGACGGATGTTGCTTGAAAGTTGTTCGCTGAAATGTGCCTGCGCTTCACCGATCCAAATGCGGCTTCACCGAGGTAGACTACGACGCACAGCTTCACCGAGGTAGACTACGACGCACGGCCTCAAGATCCGGCATTCACGCCGCAACATTCACATTGCAGCCACTAGAAGGTGCCTGTCCTCAACGAGCTCAACTCTGCTTCCCTCCCTGCTGCTTCTGCCTATTTTTTCACTTATCTGGACTTTTTGTTGTTGCTCTCTAGGATTACTTTAGACAGGTCCGGTTATGTGATTTATTAGTGTACATTCTGAGAAGAAATGATCTCTATTATTTGGACATGTTAACTTGCATTTGGTGGAAACATCCAAGCACAACTTCCTTGGTTAAAAGATTATATTAGGCACATCATATATTTTTGGCTTTACTAAAGCATCAAGGTGTAAGTACCAGTCACAAGGGCAGATTCTATTGGAAATTCATTAGTGCGCTTAGCACCCACTAGGGGGCTGGAGCCCACCAAATGATGCAAGTAGAACTGCCCCTTATACAAACAGTTTGTGTCATTCTCAATTCTTCTTCCTCAGCTTTAGGACCAATCATGTCTGACAGAGAACCTATTTCTCTTTGTGGTACATCGCTTTCTCATTGGAAAGCTTGTAACCCATGAAATGAAAATCACTGCTAAGATATGCATGGTGTCACAGTTGGTTGTTACAAAATAGTGTCAATGTTACTCTTTTCCTATACCTCATGACCTTTTCTTCTTTTTGATCTCAATATCCTTCGTTTGAAACTAATCTTCTCTTTTGCATCTTGCGACAGGACATCCAGTTGGGCTCTCAGGAAAGCCTCGGCAGCTGGCTTGATCGCATTTAGGTTGATGCAGAGTCTAAATTATTGTCTAGAACTGCTGGATGGAAAGACCATCTATTTGCTCAGAGTATGGTAATCGGTGGGAAGTATTTTGGAGCTGGCTGGATCGCATTTAGGATGTAGTGTCTGAATTATTGTTAGTGTCTGAATTATTTTATTTTTGTGTACTGATGAAATTGCTGTCCAACTTTGCATGATTGTTATAGAATTGGCATGTGCATGGCTAAATAAGAATTTATTTGTTTGATGCAACAAAGTTTTGGGAAGCTTTTAGTTCTCTTTTCTTTAGTTGAGTAAACAGGACAGGGTTGGTTCGGTAGCAACCTGACTGAAGTCAGAACTATATACATCTATAAATGTTCTTGTTGCATTGTCTTTCTTGAGTGTTTTTACGGCTTGTTCACCTTTAAGGTGGGAGAAACCAAACAGTACATGCAAAATGCATGTAATTATCTTCTGCGGCTACATTGGCACAACACTGACATTTAAGTAATGGTTTACTAATGTGTTGTTTGTAATTTTCAGGCTGGAACCTAGGAGGAAAAGAACCTGAACTCATGGGCTAATTGTAGGATAAAGGTACTGTTATTTATTGGCTTATAGTGGACAACAATGATGTTTCCAACCGTGACAATTATTTTGATAATCGCTTCTCTGTACTATGAGATTTGCTGGGTTCCTTAGATTCATTGGAATTCCCCATAGGGAAAGCATCAATTTATGAAGTGTCCGAATGCTCAGGCGATGTAAGTATTATCTTTGACAGAACCATTCAATTCCATGAATCAATTACTACTTTCTGCTGCAAGAAATTTCCCTCAAGTTAATTGTCTCGGTCTTTATTAGTTGTCACTGTACGATTTATCACTTAAGCATGTCAGCAATTTTTACCCCGATGTTTCTCCATCAAAACACAACTATTTTACAATATGCTGATTCCTGTGAATTTCTTTTAGCATTCCAACCCTCTCTGATCTCTGAATTGCAAGTATACAGTCAGTTTACTATTAGGTCACTAAAGTTAAACTTGGAGATCGATGGTAATGCTTTAACTGTCTTCCTTCAAAATTTTAGTTACTTGAACAATCTTGTACTACTCCCTATTGGGTCTTGTGCTAGATTTGGCTAGACAAATGTGACAACACATATTATGCCTTCATGCGTGCCATGTTGGATTTGGAATCGTGGAAGGTTACATTTAAAATGGAGTTTATAAGGGCGTTGTGAGTAGGTCTCAGTTCAGGGAATTCAATCATGCTCATATGATAGTTGTGATGGTGCACATGAGAAATATCGTCACAATTCACTAATTTATAAAGCAGTTTGTATTTCTACAGAAATTTTGTGTCATAGTTATGATTCTGAAATGTGAGATCTGACAGGGCATTTGCATCCTTCAAATGAAAATATGTGCAACTGTTTTGGAAAAATCTTCACTACCACATTTCTGTTTGCAATTTGCACTGTTCAATCTGCAAACAATTCGTTAGTTTGCCCTCACTCTGGAATTAGTTGCCAAAATTGAGTTTCTGGGCTCTCAGCAATCACATTATATGGTTTAGCTAATCATAGTCTCAAGAGGCACGCTGCACGCATAGGTATATTCTCAATCTCAACCTCAGTGCTTCTGTGCCTACCATTGAACATTTCCTTTTTCTCAAATAATCAAATGAACTTCACTTAGCAAGTGTTTGTGATAGCAAGTGAAGTGTCTTGATATTTTACAATCCAAATCGACCTTTTTTTTATGTCGGCTAAGCTAATGGAACTTTCCCACATTCTGTTCCTCCCACCATTTTAACTCTGTTATAATAGTGAATCCTATTCACAAACTCATTTTCCTTCCTGCATCCGTTACCTCTGCTTAAAATAATAAGTTATAGTAGTTCTGAATTTTTATTCTTGGTTGCTTCCATGTTCGACGGATGTTGCTTGAAAGTTGTTCGCTGAAATGTGCCTGCTCTTCACCGATCCAAATGCGGCTTCACCGAGGTAGACTACGACGCACGGCCTCAAGATCCGATATTCACGCCGCAACATTCACATTGCAGCCACTAGAAGGTGCCTGTCCTCAACGAGCTCAACTCTCCTTCCCTCCCTGCTGCTTCTGCCTATTTTTTCACTTATCTGGACTTTTTGTTGTTGCTCTCTAGGATTACTTTAGACAGGTCCGGTTATGTGATTTATTAGTGTACATTCTGAGAAGAAATGATCTCTATTATTTGGCCACCCAAATAGCTACGAGAGACCTAATGCTTGAAGCCTTCCTCGACCTCTTTTTTTTCTTCTTCTTTTATTGCTGACTGCATAAAGAACAATGTTATTACACAACTCGTGGAAGATTGAAAATCCATTTTGATAATTTATTAATATGAAGAACAAATTACTTAACTGTTACAAAATGAAGAACAAATTAACCATAATAAAATGTAACACATTTATTTTACATGCCTAATAATCTATCAGATTTGGCATCTTACTGCTCACTTTATGAATCAAATTATGAATATCGCTGATCATTTCCTGCTGAATTATTCTATTTATACATAATTTACTAATTACTTTGGCTGTGTATCCTCTTATCATACTATTTGATTTGGACACTGCATAGAATCTGTTTGTGTTCGCTTGATAATCAGTTTGCTTAGTATTTTTGTATCTAAGATCGAGAATTTTGATAGATGCCCTTTGTTGCTTGTGTAGACATTTTGGGTCACCGTTGGTAAAAGGAGAGTTGGATATAGTTATGAACTAAGCTTCAAATTTCGGGTGGTAAAACATGGTATCATGCAAAGTTAACAATGTTCTATCTGATCCACTTGACGTCCATAGCTGCTTTGTATTAGAGTACTCTAGCTCGTGTTAATGCTTATTAGGTGAATGGTTGAGACTGTATGCGCTAATGTTACTCATCCTTTATTCTTTGTGCACAAAAATATATCTCCATAATAAACATCATGTATTACTAGATAATTTAATTATGGATTTTTTTTCGACCAGCCCGTGGCAACGCACGGGCACTTTTGCTATTACTTTTTATTTCTTTTTTCAAAACTCATTTTACAGACCTGAAACAACCAACAAAAACATATTTCAAAAATTTCCACAAAATTTCATTTGACCATCAGTACCATTCAGATTGAGGAAAATTAAAAAAAAAAAGAAATGCACTTCCGATGGTTAACGACATACATCAATCTGTCCATTCAAATTTACATATTCAAATGCACATTCTGTTACACAAGTAGCTCACTTCACTCAAAATGGTTTACATGTTCACATATTCCATTTGATGAATCAAACATAAATCAGATACACTCCACTAGCCTTTGGTCATACAAGAAAGTATACCAAGTCATGTAATGTACATAGTCAGCTTACCGTAAAACAGAATGAGTATTTATTTTTTTTGTTCCCTCTGCCCTGGGATATGAGAGAATACAACATTAGCTTGGAGCAACAAGTTGTTATATTAACATACTATGTGCATCAAGAGAGCGTATGAAATAGGAAAGTCATTTTGCTTTGAGTAAAGGACAGTAGAGTATATGAAATAGCCAAAGTCACTTTGCATATATTATTACAAGGGTATATTAACATTAGCTTGTTGCCGTACCTTTGTTTTTCCTAAATCCTATGGGCAGATCAAGAGCATCAACGACAACAGAGAAGGACAATCAGGCTTACAGATCCATTAGCCATGACTAGCATCTCTCATGAGCCAGGGCCAAATATTAAACTCAGGCTTGATAGTAAAGTAAAACGAAACGAGAATTACTCATAAGTCACTGGACTATCCACGTAATGTCAGCAAAAATGAATATTTTTTGTGCGATGAAGCAAAAATGAATATTTTTTTGCAGTAACGTACAAATCAACGCATTCGAGTCTTGCAACCAGGTGGGGGCAGCACTAGCACTAGCAGGCAGACAAGCCAACAACAGCCATGGATGGATTATACAAATTAGAGAAAGAAAACTCACCAGTTCTGAAGAATAATCTTGTGGAGAAAATAAAATCAGCTAACATTATGCAGCGCTTCCTGTTGAGCAAAGAAGAAAATATATCAATCGAATGGACTGGGAGTATATTTTAGCTAAAACTATACATGAACTATGACATAGGCCTCAAGTTCAGAGGGACAAAGGAACTATAGTATTGTGTAAATTTCTAAATTTTGTGTACTGACAATGTGGCACACGGGGATATTTACATAAATGAACATACATATTCCACTCTTGCCCCATCTCTATGGTTTCCCCAATTGCTCTGTCCCACAGAATAGCAAATAAGATAGCAGGTAAGCAGATCCAATTGCTCCCATCTCTATGCAATTCACCATGTCACAAGCAACTAGCAATATTATTTTCAGTTCACAATGTCACAGAAGCACTGTGGCAGGCAGTACCACGCACAAGCACTAGCCTCTAGCAGAACCAAAGGCACAGGCGCAAGGACAGAAAGATCAAAGAGATGAAATCAAATACACATACTGAATAAAACAAGAAAGGAATGTTCTGGGGAGCGATACCTGTAGGCTGCAGCTTGCGAGCTTGCTTGCCGTCGCGAATGCCAGCCGGAGAAGATGACGAACAGACGGCGGCCGACGGGAGATTCTGCACAGAACTGAACGGTGACCGCCGATGGATGAAGCCCGGTTGCGGGAGGTCGATGCTGGTGATGGTGACCACAGGTGGGCCGCCGTCCCTGCCGGCGAGCATCCTCAGCAGGCCGGCCCACTGGAACCCGAAGCCCACGCCGTAGTCCACGATGTGCATGTTGGAGAAGGTGGTCATGTTGGAGAAGGTGTAGGCCACCTTCCTGAAGCAGCACGTCGCCACGAACAGCATCCACCCTGCTCGAGGGGATCTGGCAACGAGGACGAGCCCGAAGACCATGCCGCGCCCGAAGACCGCATCCACCCTGCTCGAGGACAAGCCTCCCCTCCTCGTTGATGCCGTAGCCGAGCCGTCATCGATGGAGATGGTCGCCGCACCCGAGGAGCCGCCGCGCCCGGGGCTCGCCGCTCCTCAGACCCGGGCCCAGTCGCCGACCGGATCCGCACCGGGGACGGGGGCCTCACTCCAGGGATGGGGCCGCTCGCCCCGCTCCGAGGAAGGAAGCCGCGTGAAGGGGAGACCGCGTGAACGCCTTCCTTGCGCCGCAGATCTCGTCGTCGGGGAAGGGGAGGGAGGCGGAGTCGACGCGGAGGTGGGCTTGGCGTGGAGGAGCTAGTCATCGTGCCGTGGGAGGAGGGCGTCGGATCTTGCGCCATGCTTGTGGCTCGTTGAGAAGCGGCGGATCTGAAGGGGAGAGGAGGATGTTGGGAGAGGCGGTTGTGGCTGGGAGAGAAGTGAAAGAGAGGAGTAGGGTTTGGCGAGGGCGACCGGCTCTATTTAGTGGGCCAGTTTCTTTGGGCTTCTTTGCGGCGGGTGACTGACACGTGGGGAGAAGAAAGACAAGCGACCACGGGTCATTGGGCATGGGTAAACTTCAGAGCTGTGTAGATTGATCAAAAATTAGTATTTTGAAAATGATACATATAAAAATGATTTTCAAAAATTCCACCAAAATTAGTGTTCATTTGGATCGACCAGATACACATTCTTACCAAAATCCACCCGAAGTTGCAACAAACTTCGTGAGATATAAAAAAGAGAAGACATGAGTGCATTTTCCAATTGTTTTGTAAATTTTATCTCGCGAAATATAGCAAATTTTGAGCGGATTTTGATTTGTGGTTGTTCCATGTCAACCCAAACCCATGGAATGTTTTGTTAATTTTTTTGAAAAAAAATCTACCAAGGTGTGTTCAAATTGGACAACTTAGACACATCTCATGAAACTATCACCCAAGTTCAACCATAAGTGAACAATGTCCTCAACAAAAGCTTCAAAAAATGGTAACATAATTCTCTTATGTAGAGGTGCTTCAATTCTCCATCTCCACAAAATTTCAGTCCAGAAACATTTTCTTTCGAGATTTACAAAAATAACAAAATTTTGATAAAAAAATGGCCTGCAGTTATTTTGGAATACGGCACAGCTATATCATATAAAAAAGTTCCATATATTCTACAAATGGGTAGATAATATTTTTATCAATGCGGAGGAAAAAAAGAGGTTATTTGGACTTCGTATGCGAAATATATACTACTTTCAAAATTCAGCAATGAATCAAATTAAGAAAAAGAGCTGGGGCCAAGAACTTGGGAAGAACAGTGGGGCCCACATGTCGGTGGCATGGTGAGAGGAGAGTGGGCTGGGCTGCTGCTGGGCCAGAGAGGAGTGGAGTTGGGCCGGCAGGAACGGAAAAGAAAAGGCGCGGCCTGTTGACGGTAGCTATGCTCTCTTAGAATAATTCAGTTAAACCGCAAGCGCACGGTGTGCCATTGCAGCATTTCACCTCGGAGTATGCCGGGGTATCGAATTTCCACAGGGAAGCAACTCGGATAAAGTATATCGATGCTTGACAAATACTTAGCTACAAGATTACAAACTAACCCTAAGACGGGGGTAAGCCAAATGATAGATAAGATTGGAGTGTTTCACACTATCATAAGGGTGTCAAGTCGCCAAGTCATAGGTAAGTAATCTAGTTGGTATAATGAGTGAGTATAACGATTCCTATGTTTTGGTGGAGTGAAGCACA
The DNA here is from genome assembly GCA_012490785.1 of Eragrostis nindensis. NCBI lineage: Eukaryota > Viridiplantae > Streptophyta > Magnoliopsida > Poales > Poaceae > Eragrostis > Eragrostis nindensis. Next base: position 259,250 of record JAAXCT010000664.1, on the reverse strand, counting down.
CGAACCGAAGTTTATCTAGTGCTAGTAGAACACACAAGGGCTGTCACTACCTCGCGTTGATTCTACACTTAAGATAGAGATCTTTCGCTAGCACGGGACTTATGGGCGCCTACTAACAAGACCGAACGTGGCCGACTTCAAGGGACGGACAGGGCTGTCACCACCTGCAGCCTACAGTCCTCCGGGGGCCTTGCCGTATTCCGCAGATAATCGTTAACTTAGACACCACGTCTACGATTTAACGACTAATATCTCGCCTACATGTGCTTTGTCAGCTAGGCAAGAAAGTAAGAGGACTCTCCGTGTTATTTGACCGAGAGAACTCCGACCGAGGAACGCGTAGCTAGAGATCAATTATCTGCTAAAAGATAACTTACGGAATTCGTTCTCAATCAAGCAAGACTCATACTATGAGCTCTCAAGATATGAGGATGGACCAAACTTATATTAATATGACTAAGTACTTGATACAACGGAAATTGGAAAGAAAGATACAAGGGACTCGAACATACCAATTCCGAAGACGACTTCCAGAATCGGGGCGAGTGCCCGACTCGACTCTAACTCCAACTAGAACTACTTCCTAGACTCTACATGGCGAACAAGACGAAAACTGGAACCTTTGGACTTCTTCTCTGGTGGCTCTCCTCCTCCAGGTGATGTGCCTCCCCTTATATAGTGCAAATGAGGCGGTGGGGTACGTCGGCCGACGTCCTAGCGTCGCCCGACGTGTTTGAGGACGTCGGCCGACGTCTGGCACGTCGCCCGACGTCTGGCACGTCGCCCGACCCTTGATCAGGGTCGGTGCTCCCTCCGACGGTCCAGATCATCTCCCAGTGGCGGTTGAAAGGTGGTTGAGGAGGTCGGTTGGTCGAAAAGTCCTCCGAAGCATCGATTTGAGGCGGTGGAAGGTGGACAGGCTTGATTTGTGCTAAGGTGGACGTCGGGCGACGTGGTTGCCACGTCGGGTGACGTGGGTAGCACGTCGACCGACCCTAGACAGGTCACCCGAGCCTGTCAGGGTCGCCCGACGTGACTCGTGTCGGCAGCATATCTTCCGGTAGCTATAACTTCTTCATCCGGAATCCAAATTGGGTGAACCATATGTCCGTTTTGATCGTCTCGACGAGGGCTATGATATGGTGTGCTCTATTTTGGTACTTCACCTTGTCTTCTTGTTGGTTCTTGTGGTCTTTTCCCATGGTCCGGTGATCTTGTCTAGGACCGGGTGACGTAAGGGTGGTCACGTCACCCGGTGCTTCCCTTGACTATTCTCCTCAATTCTTTGCTTCTTATGGATGTGGAGACATTGGGGATCATGTTGGATAATTCCCACGACCACCGGGCCTCATTTAGGTCCGGGTGACGTATGGGTGGTCACGTCACCCGGATCTTCCGTTGTTGTTTGCCTCGGCGCTTGGCTTCGTATGGTCATGCAGACGTTGTGTAACATATTTCTGAAGGCGCTCGACCAATTGGACTTCGTTCAGGACCGGGTGACGTAGGGGTGGTCACGTCACCCGGGCGTTGGCCAACCGTTTTGGCTTCTTCACTTGGTGTCCAATCTTCATGATGTTGGGGCTTGTTGGTCGTTTGTACGCACCTACTTATATACCGCAAGTGGACGGTGTACAGTTGTAGCACTTTTTCCCTAGAAGAGTATTCCAAGGTTTAATCGAACCACAAGGACCAATGGGAATTAAGCAGAATTGTCAGTAAAAGAGTTAGCCAGGCTTTCTAGTGAGCATGAGCGTGAGTTTTGGGGGAATTGGGGGATGTGCTGATCGGCACAGCGATGTGCCGGTCGGCACGGAGGCTGAGTTGTCCGAGTGTTGCTTGAACAGCCTAAGGAACCTGATTAGATCACGGGGTAAGTTAGCCAAAGTCTGCTAGTTGAGATCGTAACTGTTGGCGGTCGTTAAACCATGTTTTGACCGCCACCCTACCGGTAAATAAATACATAACACCAAGATTTTGTGCATAGTAGTTAGGAATAATACTACTCCACAGGTTTTGGTGAATATTTGGATGCAGGAGTGAATAATGGAGAAAAGTGGGCCCAGCCAGGGAAATTCCCTGGCCGGCCGGCCCCACCCTAGGCCGGCCGGCCCCACCTGGTGGCCGCAGGCCCCAGGCTTCCTCCAGTGGGCTGGAAACTGGTCCACAACGTATAATTCAAGGCCCAACTCAGCGGATTTGCGCCGACTTACCAGAGGTGGGCCATTTGGGCCTTAACTTGGCCCCTACTTCAATCCTGCCGACCCCACGCACAAACCGACCTTCAGACCGCCTTCAGGAGTGCATCTGGAGCGTTGAGGCAGAAGGCGGTGGCCAACCGCCACAGGGGACGGCCGGCCGGCCACCCCCCTAGGCCGGCCGGCCGACTTTGGCGGCGCCGCCTCTCCAAAGTCGGCAGGCTTGCTTCCACCGCCTTGGCAAGCTATAAAATGGACCCCTCGGCCTCCGAATCAATTCGCACCATCACACTTCATCCAAGTGTTCATTAGTTTAGTTGAGTAGTAGCTTTGGGAGTTAGAGTAGAGTAGAGTAGAGTGAGAGCTCTCTCGGGCTTCCGGAGTCTTCTCGGAGTTCGGTATAGTTCTTTGTATCTTACTCTTGAGATATTATTTTATTTATTATATAATTAGTTTTATCTTTATTTATTTCTTTTAGTAATTCTTTTCTATTTAGTTTATTTATTCGTTAAGTAAGTGCTCGTAGAAGTCTTGTTGTGGGATTCGTGATTGTTGGAATAGCGAGTACGAGAGAGTGCCGTCGTCGGAGATGACGTCGTGTGAAATCTGTGCTTGTTCATTCTTAGATAGGACTGCTCCGTTGATCAAGAGTAGCTCCTCTAGGCGGGTTGTAAGCGTGGCGCTTAGATCTTGGCCTATGCACGTTTGGCACCCAACCCCACGGAGGATGGTAGCCGCGAGTGTATGTGACAGCTGCACCGGTCTCTGTAATCCACCACGTCCGGGTTGGACTCAGCAGGGTCTTAATTATAGCGGATGGATCCCCAGGGTGAACTAGCAGCATCGGTTGCCCTGGCACTTCCGTGCCCCGAAACGACATGACTTGTATGTGTATGAGCTTAGCTAGAGTAAATAACCTTTGTAGAATTGACTGCTAGAAAAGTAAATACTAGATAAACATACAGGTAGCCTTAACTCTATCTCGTTGCTCTCCCAAATGTATACTACGATTTATTTTATTACCTTGGATTTGAGGATGTGTGTGCCACCCATATATATCATGCCTATCTTACCCCCGTCTCAAGTATAGTTGATACATTATTTCTTTCTCCAAATTATCCAATGCATAGCTATTATTCAGCTTTCTTTTGCTCTACTTCCCTGCGGAAATATAAATACGATAACCCTGGAATACTCCAAGGTGAAATGCTACAATGGTGATCCGTGCGCTTGCGGAATTAATGAATTTAATTTTAACGCATAAGAACCGCCAACAAGCATTTCTGGCGCCGTTGCCGGGGAAGTAGCAGCTAGGAACTGAATAAATGCATTGAAGTTTGTGAGAAGAGTAATTATCACTTACTTTTGCGGGCTTACCCTTGTCCTGTCTTTCTTTGTTGTGGAAATTTGAAACAGGACTGTGCATGACTGGTTTCGACCTACCAGAAAACTTCCACTCAGATCCAGAGCAGTTCTTGAGGAAAGTTCGAGCAAAACTCACCAAACAGATCCGCAAGAACGCTCTGGCTCTTGAATCGTCTCCTCCACCGGTTGTCAGGGCCTCCTCAACGAACAGTACCATGGCCGACCCCGTTGTTGAGAAGACGATCAATGACTTCTCCGCGCCAACTACGGAGAACATCCGCGTGGGACCCAACCCGCGCGTCACCAACAAGGACTACGAGCTCAAGCCAGCCTTGATCAACATGATCTTGGCCAGTCCTTTCTGTGGGAAGCCGTCGGAGGATGCAAATGCTCACCTCCAAAGGTTCCTGATGACGTGCAACACTTTCGTCATAAAGGATGCACCTCAGGACGCCATCCGACTACAGCTTTTCCCATTCTCTCTGTTGGGGAAGGCTCTCCAGTGGTTCTACGCGAACCAAGAGTCCCTCGACACGTGGACGGCATGCTCCAATGCCTTCCTCGCCAAGTTCTTCCCGCCGGGCAAGACGACTGCCCTGCGGAACAAGATATCGGGCTTCCAACAGCTCGCAGATGAGTCGACCGCGGAAGCCTGGGACAGGATGCAGGAGTACGTTCTCTCATGCCCACATCATGGCATGGAGGAATGGCTCCTCATACAGAGTTTCTACCACGGTTTGAGGCCGTCCGCTCGAGAGCACCTCGACGCCGCAGCAGGCGGCTCCTTCTTCTCCCTTAGCGTGAAGAACGCTAAGAAGTTGATTGAGAAGGTGGCGGCCAACCAGACTCATGGTGAACGCCAAGCGGCGAGCACCAAGACCCGTGGAGTGCACTAAGTGGAGACGATGGACACGCTCGCCATCAAGCTCGATCAGCTACTCCGCAAGGTGGAGTCTCCGCAGGACCTGCAAGTTGCGGATTCCCGCATGACATGTGAGGAATGCGGCAACGTTGGGCATATGGGCATCAATTGCCCAAATGTGAGAGAGGAATGCAATTTCCTCAACAATGGCAATGGGTTCCGCTCCCAGAACAACTACGGCTGAAATTCCAGGCCCGACCTCTCCTTCAACAAGAATCAGGGAGGTAACAATGGTAATCTTTCCCGTTATGAGCCCTCTATCAAGGATCTAGTTCTCGGCCAGGTCAAAATCAATGACAGCATTAGTAAGAAATTTCTTACTACGGACAAGGCTTTAGAGAGCATAGATGCCAAGCTAGAGTCGTTCAGCACTGCTCTGCAGAATCAGCTAAGCCATAACAAGATGCTAGAAACGCAAATAGCGCAAATAGCTTCAGCTGTGCAGTCTCCTCGTGCGGGTAAACTTCCTGGGCAACCGGAAGTTAATCCCAAGGAGAGTGTGAATGCAATAACCATCAGGTGTGAAGAAAGCGACTTGGATTCCGCGCTCCCCTAGGATGTGATCAGAAAAGATCCCGGATGGCCAACCATCCCGTGTTTGGTCAACGACCGTTGTTTCGCTCAGGCACTATGTGACTTAGGGGCGAGCGTGAGCATCATGCCGAAGGCGATGTACGATGGGTTAAACCATCCATTATCCCCAACGACCATGAAGCTCCAGCTTGCAGACGGGTCACTGCGCCTGCCCTTGGGGATTGTCGAAGAAGTTCCCGTGCAGATCAGAAATCTCTTCGTCCCCGTTGACTTTGTTGTGCTGGATATGGAAGTAGATGACAAGGCCCCTCTCATCCTTGGGAGGCCGTTCTTGAGCACCACCAACGCCAACATCGACGTGGGGGCAGGAGAGATCCACTTGGACTTCAACGGCAGGGAAGAAACGTTCAGCTTCAAGCCTAAGGTTGAGCAATGCAAGCAAGTACGGGTCATATATGGAAAGGACCCAAGGAGAGTGGAGAAGATTGAGATTACTCCACCCATGCCACAGCCAGATAAGCTCATTGCATACATGAGAGACTATCTGGAAAGAGAGAATGCAAGAAGGCTAGCAAAATATTGGAGGACTCCAAGGAGGATGCCTCAGCCGCCTAACACATCTCAAGCCCCTCTTACTCCTCCGCAAGAAGGAGTAGGCGAGTCACAATCGCCCAAGAAGAGGAGAGCGAGGCGCTCAAGAAAGAAGAAGGCAGCTACGGCATCAACCGATGAGAGTACAACAAAGGCGCCTATCAAAGAAAAGGTCGCCGCCACCAACACAAAGAAGACAACCAAGGTGTGGCGGAAGAAAGAAGGAACCTCTACCTCGCAAGATTCTCCAGCGAGCGAGGTCCAAACAAGTTGAAAAGACATGGAGAACGTCTAGCTCAAAGACGTAAAAATGAGAGCCCTCCGATTGGGGAGGCCATCCCAATCGTTATCCTAGCTAGGCCTAGCACTTGTTTTTCTTTTCATAAATCATAAAAACAAAATAAAAATTTGAAAAGTTTAAAAGACAACAAAAATAATAGGATTCCCGGTGATGCCCATTAGGGGCTAGCCACTTGTATCACCCTCACTCTTTTTTGCAGATCAAGAAGGAGGAGGAAGAGCCTGAATCAAGCTTAAGTCTTACAAAGACTCAAGCTTGGGGAGGACCCCCAGGTAAGTATTCCTAACTTTCTTAATAAATGAACTCCCTGTTTCGAATAAATGCTAGAATCTTGGTGTTATGCTACGCTTAAGGGAAATGATGATCGAGTTACAAATTAGCTTCCCATGTGTCGCATAGATGCAACCTCTACTCCTGACATATGTGTCATTTTTACTTGAGCATGATCACATCATGAGTCTTGCTTATTTCCGTGGGTTGCATTTGTTACACCAAGTCTGAGCATTGTGGATTGTGATATGGCATGATTAGGACTTGTTGCAATTTCTTAGTATGGTTTCATCCAGAGATGTTTTTCTTGAATTGCTGCAAGTACCTAAAACCCTTCTGTTTTGGCACACTTCTCTTAGTGTGAGGATTTATTTACCTACCAGAGCCATATCATAATATTCGAAACAGCCCCACTCATAGCCATTTGTTTATGCATTGAGTTTTGTTAAGGTTTGATGTACTCTTGAAACTAAGCACTCCTAATTTTGGTCATAATTCCTTCGCGTGTGTTTTCGAAAATTTCTCTCCACCAAATAAAAAGGGGAATGTTTGGATAAATCAACCAAACATTTTTCAGAGTTTGCAAAACTTTTGGTCCATCCAAAATGCTCAAGAATATTTCAAAATGTTTCATTGAACCATTCAAAATTTATGGCCCCTTGCACCATGGAGTAGTTAAAAAAAAAAAAAAACCTCCATGGTCGCATGACAAAAGTCAATGGCTATATGGTTCTTATCATAAACATCTTGAGCAAAATAAAGGACCAATGTTTTTCAAAACCCCCTTCCATAAGTGTGAGTTCATTTTCTCCCCCTCCATCACATCATTTTCTATGACCAAAATAAATGGAGTTGCTATGTTGATTGAGACTCATTCTTTAGCTTTACAATATATGCATGACAATTGTGCATTCCTTACCAAGCTCCACATACAAAGCCTCATTTGGTAGAAGGTAGGATGAGTGAAGCTTGTAGGAATAGAACTCACATTGGTAGGTAAGAGAAGTGCCTACCAAAACGAAGGAGAATTTTTGCACCTTACCTTGCAGCACATAAAAACTCTGGATGCATACCTGCTAGAATTGTGTACTTGTCCGAAAATGCCGTTCTAGTCTTCAATGCTGCATGACAAGGTGTGACATATAAGCCCCACGATTTTTGCAACACTCATGAATATTTTGTGCTCTCGTAAACTTACCACTGTTTAGGGAGTATGTTGTTGCATCTTTATTACCCATGGGGCGCCTCTTTGTAACTCCTGATCCGCCGGTACCCTGAGTTGAGTTTGCTCGGGACGAGCAAAGTTTAAGCTTGGGGAGGTTGTTGGCGGTCGTTAAACCATGTTTTGACCGCCACCCTACCGGTAAATAAATACATAACACCAAGATTTTGTGCATAGTAGTTAGGAATAATACTACTCCACAGGTTTTGGTGAATATTTGGATGCAGGAGTGAATAATGGAGAAAAGTGGGCCCAGCCAGGGAAATTCCCTGGCCGGCCGGCCCCACCTAGGCCGGCCGGCCCCACCTGGTGGCCGCAGGCCCCAGGCTTCCTCCAGTGGGCTGGAAACTGGTCCACAACGTATAATTCAAGGCCCAACTCAGCGGATTTGCGCCGACTTACCAGAGGTGGGCCATTTGGGCCTTAACTTGGCCCCTACTTCAATCCTGCCGACCCCACGCACAAACCGACCTTCAGACCGCCTTCAGGAGTGCATCTGGAGCGTTGAGGCAGAAGGCGGTGGCCAACCGCCACAGGGGACGGCCGGCCGGCCACCCCCCTAGGCCGGCCGGCCGACTTTGGCGGCGCCGCCTCTCCAAAGTCGGCAGGCTTGCTTCCACCGCCTTGGCAAGCTATAAAATGGACCCCTCGGCCTCCGAATCAATTCGCACCATCACACTTCATCCAAGTGTTCATTAGTTTAGTTGAGTAGTAGCTTTGGGAGTTAGAGTAGAGTAGAGTAGAGTGAGAGCTCTCTCGGGCTTCCGGAGTCTTCTCGGAGTTCGGTATAGTTCTTTGTATCTTACTCTTGAGATATTATTTTATTTATTATATAATTAGTTTTATCTTTATTTATTTCTTTTAGTAATTCTTTTCTATTTAGTTTATTTATTCGTTAAGTAAGTGCTCGTAGAAGTCTTGTTGTGGGATTCGTGATTGTTGGAATAGCGAGTACGAGAGAGTGCCGTCGTCGGAGATGACGTCGTGTGAAATCTGTGCTTGTTCATTCTTAGATAGGACTGCTCCGTTGATCAAGAGTAGCTCCTCTAGGCGGGTTGTAAGCGTGGCGCTTAGATCTTGGCCTATGCACGTTTGGCACCCAACCCCACGGAGGATGGTAGCCGCGAGTGTATGTGACAGCTGCACCGGTCTCTGTAATCCACCACGTCCGGGTTGGACTCAGCAGGGTCTTAATTATAGCGGATGGATCCCCAGGGTGAACTAGCAGCATCGGTTGCCCTGGCACTTCCGTGCCCCGAAACGACATGACTTGTATGTGTATGAGCTTAGCTAGAGTAAATAACCTTTGTAGAATTGACTGCTAGAAAAGTAAATACTAGATAAACATACAGGTAGCCTTAACTCTATCTCGTTGCTCTCCCAAATGTATACTACGATTTATTTTATTACCTTGGATTTGAGGATGTGTGTGCCACCCATATATATCATGCCTATCTTACCCCCGTCTCAAGTATAGTTGATACATTATTTCTTTCTCCAAATTATCCAATGCATAGCTATTATTCAGCTTTCTTTTGCTCTACTTCCATGCGGAAATATAAATACGATAACCCTGGAATACTCCAAGGTGAAATGCTACAATGGTGATCCGTGCACTTGCGGAATTAATGAATTTAATTTTAACGCATAAGAACCGCCAACAGTAACCAAAAAGCTTAGTTAAATAGCATCATAAACGGATTTACTTAATTATTGATAACTGAAGATCGGTAGGAAGAAACCCCTTTCCGACGTGCCCTGTCACGACCAGTTCGCCTTAGTCGGTAGACGCTTCCCACTCTACACATCATCTCAAAGATCTCGCATATTCCAGCGCGTTGAGGTACGGAGACAATATGCAATTATGGCGCATTACAAGATCCCGATACTACCTTAACCACAATAGAGATTGTGAGAGATTGAATCTCTCACCTCTTATTGCTACCACAATTAAGATAACATCTAATACTTAGTCGTCACTAAGCGTAGGAACAAGTGCATGTAAAGACCATAAAATCCAGGCAATCAATAATCAAAACCATTCATCCACATATTCAATCATACTTTGATAATACATAGTGCAAGATACATCACCATCTAGTAGGCCTACCTTAATGGATCACCTCTTAGCACCAGCGGTTCTTGATCTAACAACTAGAGAACATGAAGAACGGGGCAAGCCCCGGTGGCTCTAAACTTACTAGCTGTGTTGTCCCTCTGGCGGCCGATCCCGAAACCCTAGGGTTTCTACAGGTTTACATAGGTCTGTGCTTCGGAATGGAAAAGGATCTCGGGAAGAGAGTCCTCGTGCCGATCGGCACAGAGGCCGTGCCGATCGGCACGCCTCGTGTCCAGCTCGGTCTCCTCTCTAGGTCGGTTCCAAAGTCCTAGGTAGCTTCCATGTGGGTCTTCCAATCAGTTTTCTTCGAGATCAAGTCTTACATTGTTCTTTCAAATCTTCGAGTATCTTTTATCTCTTCGTGACGAATATCTCCCAAGATTGGTTCAGATGACTTCCTTCTGGAATCAACTGAATGGTGGGCCAGCCTCGACGGCCCTGAGGTCCCTTGTGCCGGTCGGCACAAGGCTGTGCCGATCGACACAGTGAGCCTTTTCTGCTGCTTTTCTTCTCTTCAGGTCCAGATCAGCCAAAATGTCCACAATGTCGTCCTTTTCATCTGTTTCTGCAATAAATCTCTAGAACGACATATATACAAATATAGTGCTATTATCAAGGGTTAATGGCCTATAATGATGACATTTATGCTCTAAATAAGGCGCAGTTAGCATATAAAATGGTATGCTAGAAATCGCCAACAGCTCCCCCACACTTAAACCTTTACTCGTCCCGAGGAAAGTCAAGAATGAAAATCAACTTGCATATAGTCACATCAATCATAAAAGTGTTTCAAATCTACACGAGCTGAGGATTTAGTCATTGTGAGATTAAATCAATTTAGTATTCAGCAAACATGTTCAGAATATGGGACTTTATTGATATTTATGTGTAAGGCCTTATGAGTAGTTTGGTGAGGAATGGACATAGATCAACAATGTATTGCAAAGTTAAGAAATAACTCTAATTGGTTTTACTGAGACTTGTCAAAAAGACCATTAGGAATTGAATTTTGAGAAAGAAGCTCACACCTTTAGAATAGTGGACATGTACAAAGGAAATATTGATCTTGAATTATGTACATGGTTGGAAAAGAAATTCTTGGCTACTATTTGATGATAGAAATTCAAGGGAATTCACTCTTCCCCCACACTAAAATTTTTGCTAGTCCCGAGCAAAACAAGCAAGGTACAGACCTTTTCTTTTTTTTCTTTTTTTTTCTTTTTTAATTTCTCTTTTTTTTATTGTGTGCCGGTCGGCATAGCGTCTGTACCTGCCCATTCGCTCTGGATTTTTCTCTGAACAGTTGTGTCAGGTTTGTAGCCAAGAATATAGTAGGATGTGGTCAAGGATTGGTATTCAAATCAAGAAATTTGGTTCTCAAGTATCGGATACTCGGCGAATTATGCATAATTCTAATGCGGTAATTTGCATAGCTCGAGTGGAAATAAGACTAGAAAATCAACACGATACACAAAAGACATGGCCAATTTTTCAAGTCTCATACCCGAAGAATTAAATCCTAACCGAGCTCAATCATCAATCATAGCCTCTACTTAACAAAGGCTTAATTTGAGTTGCATATATATGGCATTGGTAGGTGTGATCGAATGATACGGAGTAATTCTAAAGCTCACAATAAGAACATTTGAATTTTATAAAGAAATAGGTACTAAGTCATGTCATCCAAAATTGATCTTATTGTTACACTTGCATGGGAATTTCGGGATGAATTACGCCACATGTGAAGTATTTGCCGAATACATTATAGTGAAAGTTCAAAATTTTATTTGTGCTCAACATCGCTTGATTATTATTAACACTTCTCAAGATAGACATACATATTCGTATCATTTTTCACATAAAGCATAAAGATCATCATCATATTGGATTTGAACGCTTGGATTACATGATGATACGAAATACACTACTAGCACACTTGCATAAATAAAACTAGATACTAGCACACTTGCATAAATAAAAGCACACAAACAAACTAAACACACCCGATACATGGTTTCCCAACCCGCTCACACGCACATAAGTAAATAAATAAAAAGGAAATGCGAAAGGGAAAGAAAAACGCAAACCGGGAAACCGATACAAGTTGTGCCGTACACAACACACTACCCATCGAATGGAGGTGGCTGCGTGTAGTCGAAGCCGTAGTATGCCGCCTCCAATCTCGCGAACTCATCAATCATCGCGTCGGTGTTGCTCCGCATCGCGCCTGCCAAGTCGTCGATGCGTTCAACGTATTGAACGTTGTTGTCGATGTATCGATGCATAGGGGCAAAGTTTGCCCCGGAGGACCTGCAGGAGCATAGTAGGGTGCCCCCTGGAAGTACTGAGGGTAGACAGGGGGCATTCCGAAGTACCTGGGGTTGGTGCCGGTCGGCACGTGACCTGTGCCGACCGGCACGAAGCCCGTGCAGGTCGGCACGGGTGCCTGCTGCGTTGGTTGGCTGGGCGCAGCTGGTGCCGCGTCCCAGCTATCCCATGCCGCTGCTGCGCTCGCCGAAGACTGCCCGATGATCTCCTTCCTCCCGCGCTTGGTCTTCGTCACCTTGTGTTGCTCGCGGAGGTTGGCCTCGAGCCAATTCCCTCCATTGATCTTGTTTGGGAGGAAAAGGGCGAGCTCGGGGCCGGGAAGCTTGATGTTGGTGCCGCAGACGTAGTAGCCGAGCTTGGCGCTTCCCGTGATGGTCTTCCCGCGCACCATAGACTCGTCGATGAGCGCCGGCCTCACCCAACAATCGTCCTTCATCATGAGGTTGCCATCGGTGACCTTGAAGGCGATTGTTTGGAGGTATCCTCCAAAAGCTAGCTTCGCCTTAGGGTTGGCCCTTTGGTTAAACCAACTCCCCACCATCAACATGATGGGGTTGCACTTGGACGGACTCGCGATGGCGTTATAGAGCCAACGCAAGTCCGTGTCGGAGACGTTGGTGGTGTCGAGGCGGCCGGTGGTGCGTGCGGCCATCCACCGGTGAAGGATTTGGATCGTGGGGTTCTTGATGTGCCCCCTCTTGCGCTCTTCCGCGTCGGCGATGCGGCGCCAAAACGCGTCGAGCTGCTCCGTAGTCACCGCGCCGTATACGGGAGCCTCCCTATCGAAACCGAGAGCATCGAAGAGAACCCCGATCTCGATGGAGTAGGGCTCGTCCCGCACACGGAACTTGATCTCATCATCGCGTTCCTCGTTCGTCTCACGGCGCATGGTGGTGATGAACTCGATGACGAGCTCGATGTCGAAGCTGCTCGCCTGGTCGTGGAGGGTCTCCCACCCAAGGTTGATGAGGCATTGTTGGAGGTCAGGCCACACCCCGACCTTGGTGAGGAACTCCTCATCCATGTCGATGTTGGTGACGATGCGGCCGCGGATGTTGGTGTAGATGTGCTCCTCCTCCAAGCTCGTGAGGGTGAACCCCTCCCGCACCGCGCGCGGCACATATGCCGGCTGTTGGCGGTGCTTATAACGAATATTTTACCGCCAACACCATTCAATAAAAGCCATCATACAAGGATAAAATGAACATTCTTTTATATTAATGGCTCTCCACAAGTTTTGTTGGAGTATTTGAATGCAGGAAGCAATATGGACAAAATTCACAGGAAATAGGGGCCCAATCATAGGCCGGCCGGCCTTCTCAGGCTCCAGCCCAAGTCCAACTCCTCTCCAGAGGCCTTCTGCAGCTTTCCCACGTGGAATTCAAGGCCCAGCCCAATATCAAACAACCGACATTCTAGAACATGGGCTTTTGGGCCTAAACTTGAAGGCCACTCCACTTCTGCCGACCCCATGAGAAAACCGACCATCTTACCGCCCTCAGGAGTCCATCAGAGCCGTCCAGGGAAGAGTCGGTGGCGAACCGACCACATCAATGGCCGGCCGGCCACCCTACACAAACAATCAAGAAACTTATAAATAATCGAATGAATTAGAACAAATTTAGAAACAACCGACATATATACGCGAATCGTTATCTCAAGCAGCGGAACGTCCTCTGAAAGTGATACAAAGCGCTTACTTCGTTCGAGGTTTGTCTGGTGCCTGTCGCATATGGAGATGATGTCGTCGAGTTCACTTGGTGGTCTTCCGGCTCGCTCCAGGCAGTCCCCTAGTTTCCCCAGCTTGCTGTGCGAAATTCCCATGATCGACAGGAGATTCGCTTGAACATCGAACCGGTCAAGGACCGCTATCATGACCTGGTCTGCTAGATTCTCGCTGACAAGCTTCATCTTCATGCGCGTAATCCTCCCCTGGTCGTTGGCCGTGGCCTGCATCTTCCTCTTGATGACTTCTATCCTACACAGAGATCCAAAGCAAGGCTAATAAATACACTGACATTGAGGAATGAGAAGAAATGGACAGCGCAGGCGATGGCGGAAATCGAAAAATGAAACAAGAAAAATTCAAACCGCTTTTCCGGGATCACTGTGTCCACCAGAATGTCCATGGACTCTGAATCTCGCCCTTGCTGCAGCGTGCTTTCGACAACTACATGATCCCTACGTACAGGTAGGAAACAGCAAAACTGACTACCAACTATTATGATGTTCATGAAGAAGCCGATGCATGGAATCGAAAAATCAGAAAAAGAGAATGCAGACCGGATTGTTGTGACAACTGGCTCATCAGCAACCACCGGGCTCGCATTGCTCCTATCGCTTGCGGCTGCGCGCCCCATCTCTTGCTCATTCCTCCCCTTGTCCATGTTTCGCCTACATACGTATGGAAAGCAAAACTAGTAACGAGACTAAACTTTATGAAGAAGAAGAAATCCAATAAGCTGATTGAGGATATCGAACATCAGAGAAGCAAATGGATACCTTTTTTTTATTGGCAAATCTCTGAAGCTCGACGCAGGGCAGGAGTTTGTGATGCGAGTGATGCGCGGATGAGCACAGGAGGGAGACGTTTATGCCTTTATGGTGCGAGTGATGCGTGTCCGCCAAAAGAAAATGCAGGCTCTGCACGAGGTGCACAGTTGCTGGGGTCCCATTGTCTACTAACACTCGCGAACCTACCCACGAAGCAGCTGATTTTGATCGAGCACTCAGCAAAAAATGACGATGTAGCATACAAGTTGAGAAGAAAGAGATTAGACGTGTTTAATGGGGATGAATGTCAGTTTACACTATTTTCAACGGATGGAATGGAAGTCCATTGGGATTCTTGTTTACTCAGCAAAAAATGACGATGTGGCATACAAGTTGATTCTTGTTTCTAAACTCTTCAAAAATAGTTTTAGTTGATCATGACATGCACCGTCGATTCGTATTTTAGTTGCAATATTTTTTGGGCCTGTTTGGGACCGCTTCAATTCACAAAATTTAGCTCACCTTCACAAATTCCACCATGGAGCAGATCCTCTCAGAATTTGTGGAGCAGCTCCACATGTTTGGCTTGCAACTCAACTCCAGCTCGAGGAATTGTAGGTTTTGGTTGGAATTGTCTCATATGCCCCTAGGATAATGAATGATTGTTGCTTTGACGTTTGAATAGTGTATACTGGAATATCTAAAATGGTTTTTCTCATCAATTGCTAAACAAAAATAATAATTAAGAGTATTTTCAATAATCAATTTGCTTTCGGACCATGCGGAGACCCAAGCGTGGTTGCTTCACGCGGAGACCAAAACCGTGGTTGGTCAGACAGTTTTCACTTTTCACTCATGACGGGCGGCTGGCACCATTGCCTTATCTTGTCAAGTTTTACTCAGATAGTTGAAAACGAGCTGTAATGCAACGCTGGAAGGTCCGGTGATTCACCCATGGCTTCGTCCACTTGTAGCTTAATGAGTCCGCGTGACTGACTGGTGATCCTAATACTTTCCTGGACCAGATGTTGGTGCAAGGATTGGGGTCGGCTACAAGTCAACCTTGGAAACAAGGGCCGCACCGCTTCTTCTTCCCCGACTCGCCCCCTCTTCACTGTTCAGCATCTGCAGCTTTGCTTGGTTGCAGCGCAGGCCTCGGCCGCTACACCGCGTTTGTCTGTCGTTTACTCATTTTCCTTGTCGATTAGCTTGTGGCGGGCGTCGGCGCCACAGCTGCGGCGGCGCCATAGTTGCGGCGTGGCGAACGATGGCGGGGAAGCAAACCCGCCCAAGTATACTCCCTCCGGTTTTAAATTGTTGACGTTTGACTATTTTTTAGTAATGTTTGACCATTTGTATTTTGGAATTTGGAGCGCTTCCATGAACTAGCCAATCACGGAGCATGCACTCGATCAGTTGGCATTCAGCCAACTACCTTATTTCAATGACTAGTGGGCCGAACTCGGTTGGCGGTCCCACAGATAAGTGAGTTTATGATTCCGGAAGGCGAGTACATCTGCGTCGATCCGAATATCTCTCGATCTGGATAGTTCCGCCACTTGCCTTCATCACCGCTTTCATGGATCCGTCTAGTGGGCCTACACCGCCGCTTTCATGTTGTCATTCCTCCCCTAGTGGGCCGCTCTGCGTCATTCTGTCCCAGGCTGGTTGCAATGGGCTCTCCAGATCCAGCTTGACGGTCTCGTCTACAGTACGGGCTCTCAGATCCAGCCCACGGAGCGCAATGAAGGATGCCACGTGGCCTTACTCGCGGGCACAAGAAATCAATGGCAAAAATGGTGACCATGGGCCCAGAGCACCCGACATGTGGGGTCAAAGACGTCGGCCCCAGGGGCGTTTTTCTGTGCACTACTGTAAGGATCGTGTGACCGAGAGGGGGGGGTGAATCGGTGCACTCTAGAATCTATTTCCAAACACTTACACCCAAGCAACTCCTAGCGAGTAGTTCTAGTAGCAAGGTAAAGCACACTAAGGAGTATCCTTAACCTATATAGCTAGTGCATATAGATAACACAAACACACCACACTAGCAACCTAGCACAAGATAGATAGATAGCGGAAGACTTAAGCTAGGCAAGGCAAGGTAACAAGATAACTAGAGACAAGGCACCCAAGATACTAGGCACACTAAGTAGAGTCCTTAGAGCTATTAGATAGGCTATAACAAGTAAGCACACGAGCAAGGCAATCAAGCAAACCTAGTGAAGCTAGTAGGTTCCAAGGTAAAACCACAAGCAAGATAAGATCACAACTCAAGTACTACAAGCAATCATATGAAGTGCGATAAGTAAATGCGAGTAGTAAAGGAGAAGGGATAGAGAATGCTCATGATGTTTTCCCGTGGTCTCGGAAGGATGGCGCCTTCCCCTACTCCACGTTGGGTCACTCCCGCCGGAGTCTCGACCCCGTCCCTCCGCTCGATGGCGATCCCTCCTAGAGCACACTTCACCCTCCGAGTGAAGTCGCGGGCACGTCCCGCCGGGCTCGATCCCGGGTACTCTTCCGGAGGTAAGGCTCCGCACGTGATGCGTGCCAAAGGGCGCTCCACTAGTGATGCTTCTTTCGCACGGGAAGCTCCAAGACCGTGTACAAACTTGTGTCGGCTTCCACACTCTCCTTGGACAGCTCAACACCGACGCCTAACCGGTCTAGGCCTTGCCATAGACCAAGAGTAACAGCCCTAGATGACTCTCTCAAGCCCACACTAGCCTAGAGATCAAAGGATGCAACTTGCTACTCTCTCAAGCACTAGGATCACTCCAAATCCCTCTCAAGTGCTTCATACTTCTTCCTCTTGGCTTCTTGGCAGCACCTCCCCTCTTTCCTGGGTCCAAGAGCACCTCAAAGAGGTAAACAACCGACTATATATAGGCCTCCAACCTCAAACTAGCCGTTGTCCAAAAGTGCCCAGTCTGCGTGATGACCGTACAATAGGACCGTACTGTCCGGTCTCCATCTGACCGTATTGTCCGGTCTTCACCAGACCGGCATCCAGGGAGTGCTGCTCTTCATCTCAGACCAGACCGTATTGTACGGTCCCTTGGACCGTATTGTCCGGTCTCCTTTCTTCATCAGCCAACAGAAACTTCTCCTTCTCTGTTGCTCTTCTCCTGTAAGACCGTATTGTACGGTCTCCACGACCGTATTGTCCGGTCAACTGTCCGGTCTCTATTCTTCCACTTCCAGAAACTTCAGCTTCTCTGTCTGGATCTTCAAATAGAGACCGTACTGTCCGGTCCCTAGGACCGTACTGTCCGGTCCACTGTCCGGTCTCTATTTCTCCACTTCCAGAAACTTAAGCTCTTCTGTCTGGATTTCCTCTGTAGACCGTATTGTACGGTCTCCTTGACCGTACTGTCCGGTCTCTTCTGCCTTCGCAGCTTCGATCTTCTTCTTGATCTTCTTCTTCAACACTTGATCTTTTTGGTTCCTTCAACTCTCTTCTGCCACCCTAGCCCCTGAGAGACTCACCATGCATCCAATGATCTCTATAACTAGTGTGTACTAAGAGAACCACCTCGAACCCTCTTGATAGTCCGGTTTTTCCTATGGACTCAAGCTAACATCTAACCAAGCAACACCCGCTTGGATCTAGCATGTCCTTAGCCTTGATCCATGTCTTCTCCGCGACTCCATCAAGTCCGTTCTTGTGTAGATGAAGGCAACCAATCATCCTTTTCATTAAGTTCATGGTGTGTTGGCGTTCACCACCAACGGACGGAGCTTTCTTCATACGTGACCTATAAGATCTCACAAAGAGTGTTAGTCACAATTCATGGTTCTCATCCTATCACCAAAACATTCATACCTTGGGGTTTCCCTAGCTCCAATGGTCATGAAGCTTACAATCTCCCCCTTTTTGGTGATGGATGACAACCATGATAAAAATGATCGAGAAGATAAAGAATGTAATGACAAAAACCAAGATAAAAACGCAACTCGATCAAGACGCTAAACAACAAGTATATGATAGAGAGAAGTTACCTTGTTGATTAGGTCGAGGCAAGTCATAGCTCAAAAGAAGTCACAAGTTAGAGCAAAAACTCATATCACAAGTGAATGAAAGCACATGGAGCTATGACAAGCAAAAGATTGCAAGGGGTTTACCTTCATACTTACTTTGTATAATTCCGCTCCCCCTTGACAAGTGCACCAATCTCAAGATTGTGTGAAGATCGATCATCTTGATCACTTGATCTTCATTCGCGCACACTCCCCCTTGAGACGGCATTGCTTCTTCCTTATCACCTCAAGATTGTGTGAAGATCGATCGACTTGATCACTTGATCTTCATTTGTACAAACTCCCCCTTGAGGTGACATCTTCCAACTCATTGTAAGTCCGAACTCTTCTTCCCAACTCTTCTCCGCTCGAACTCTTCTCCCATATTCTTGCTCGATCATTAAGCCCAACTCTTCTCCCCCTTTGGCATCTATCATCCAAAAAGAAATCTTCCAAGGGAGAAAAGGTTAGTGTAAACGTATGGGACGAGTGGGAAAATGAGTTACTTGATTTGGCGTGAAGCTCCCCCTTGATCCGTGATTCTCCATCTCCAACAATTTCCTACACACATTCTCAAAAGAATATTGTCTTGAAGTACATAGGGGTTAGTTGATGATGATGGAAATGTATGAACCCTTAGACTTTGAGCCGCGCAAGTGGATTTATCCTTGGAGCTCAAAAATCTTGGTTCAATGGGCATGAAGCTCATATAACATTGCTATAAAATCATCATAGGAGGTCATATACTCATATTGTGAATAAGCAACTCCCCCTAGATGGGTGCTCGGCGCCGAGACACTTATGCAAGATGCATGATGCAAATGCAAGGAATGATAAGTGTACAATGCATGATGCTATAAGGGTAAAACAAGAGAAAGCTAAGAGCGAAGTTACCAACAACAAGTTTGAGCCCTCCATGAGCTTGATCACAACGAGCCATTCTTCAAAGCCTCGGGAGCCAAGTACCACCAATCCCAAGCTTAACCCATGCTCATTGCTATCTCAAGAAGGTTAGTCGTCGGTCCTACAAAAACAAGAAGAACACACAAAAACAACAACACAAACAAAAACAAGCAAAGTATATATACATATATACATATGTAAGCTCAAGGATATCAAGTGAAGTCGGAGAGGTCGAGAACATTAAGTTCTCCCCGGAGCTTACAAAAGGTCTTCTTGTCAAGTGGTTTGGTGAAGATGTCCGCCAATTGTTCATGAGTCCGAACACCAATCAATTCAATATCCTTCTTGGCCACATGATCTCGAATGAAGTGATGCTTGACTTCAATGTGCTTGGCATGGCCGTGATCACCCTTGTTGAGAGCCATATTGATAGCACTTTCGCTATCACAATAGAGAGGTACTTGCCCATAAGATAATCCATAGTCCAATAGGGTTTGCTTCATGTATAGGAGTTGAGCACAACAAGCACCGGCCGCCAAATATTCCGCCTCCGCCGTAGAGATAGCCACACAATTTTGTTTCTTGGAACTCCATGAGATGAGTGATTGTCCAAGAAATTGGCATCCACCGGAGGTACTCTTTCTACTCACTTTGCATCCGGCGAAGTCCGAGTCCGCATAGCCAACAAGTCCAAAGTCCGAGCCTTTTGGATACCATAGGCCCATTGTAGGAGTACTCTTGATGTACCTAAGAATTCTTTTCACGGCACTCATATGGGACTCCTTGGGGTTAGCTTGATAACGAGCACAAAGGCACACACTAAACATGATATCCGGTCTAGATGCGGTAAGGTAAAGAAGTGAACCAATCATAGAACGATAGAGTTTAGGATCCACCGGTATACCTTTTACATCCACATCAAGAGGGACACTTGTAGCCATAGGTGTGTCGTAGGGCTTGGAGTCTTCCATGCCGAATCTCTTAAGAAGATCCCGAGTGTACTTCTCTTGGTAGATGAACGTGCCCTCCTTCATTTGCTTGACTTGAAAACCGAGGAAGACATGAAGTTCACCTATCATGGACATCTCAAACTCTTTCTTCATAAGAGCACGAAACTCATCATTATAGATTTCATTAGTGGAGCCATAGATGATATCATCAACATAGATTTGACAAACAAAGAGATCATCACCAATATGCTTAGTAAAGAGAGTGTTGTCGATACTACCGATCTTGTAGCCCTTGGTGATGAGATGATCTCGAAGTCGTTCATACCATGCTCTTGGTGCTTGTTTGAGTCCGTAGAGAGCCTTCTTAAGCTTGTACACATGGTCCGGATGCTCGGGGTCCTCGAAGCCGGGAGGTTGCTCTACATAAACTTCTTCATTGATTAGTCCATTGAGAAATGCACTTTTCACATCCATTTGGTGAAGTTTAAAATCAAAATGAGAAGCATAAGCAAGAAGTGTTCTTATAGCCTCAAGACGAGCGACGGGGGCAAAGGTCTCGTCAAAGTCGACGCCTTCAACTTGAGAGTAGCCCTTCGCCACAAGTCTTGCCTTGTTCCTCACGATTGCTCCCTTCTCATCTTGCTTGTTCTTGAAGACCCACTTAGCGCCAATGACATTGGATCGCTTGGGCCGCTTCACCAACTTCCAAACATCATTCCTCTTGAAGTTGTTGAGCTCCTCTTGCATGGATAGCACCCACTTGTGGTCTTTCAAGGCTTCCTCAATCGTCTTCGGCTCTAGGGTAGAGACAAAAGAGAAATTCTCAACAAGTTAGCTTCATCAACGTAATTAGGTTTATATTGACTTCTCCTAGTCTTTATCCCTTGAGAAGGACTCCCAATGATGAGATCACGTGAATGATCCCGAGCAATGGGTTTGTGCTTCCTTGAAGGTTCTTGTCGAGGAGGAGGAGGAGCCGGCGAAGTGTCTTGCGCATCTCTTGCGGCTTGCTCCCTTGAGATGTGAGTGTCTTGTTGTCGGAGGGGTGAACCCGAGCCATCATCTTGAGTTGAAGTAGATTGTGCTTGTTCTTGATTGCTCGGTGAAGCTTGGCTCGTAGATGCATGAGGTAGACTTGATGGCGCTTGTTGCGGTTCGCTTGGAGTAGCTTGACTCGATGCATGTTGCGGTTCGCTTGATGGAGCTTGACTCGAAGATGCTTGTTGCGGATCACTTGAGGGTGCTTGATGTTGTTCGCTTGAGGGAGAGCTTGGATTCACTTGAGATGTGCTCGTAGAAGGTCCGCTTGATGAAGTTGTTGGAGGAGGTGTCGGAGGTTCATCTTCACGAGGAATAACTTCACCAATGGGCATGTTCTCCAAAGCTTCCTCCACGGGTTCATCACCTACAATATGAGAAGAAGGAGGGTCTTCTTGAGACCCGTGAGACTCATCAAATTGCACATCACAAGTTTCTTCAACAAAGCCGGTAGAGGTGTTGTAAACCCGATAAGCCTTGGCCGAGCCCGAGTAACCGACAAGAATGCCCACGTCGGTCCTCTTCTCGAACTTGCCAAGTCTTTCCCTCTTCTTGTAGATGTAGCACTTGCAACCAAACACTCGGAAGTAGGCAACATTCGGTCTTCTCCCAACAATCACTTCATATGGGGTCTTGTTTAGCAACTTGTGAGGATAGATCCGGTTGGAGGTGTAGCATGCGGTGTTGATAGCTTCCGCCCAAAACTTCTCCGGAGTGTTGTACTCGTCAAGCATAGCACGAGCAAGAGTGATAAGTGTCTTGTTCTTCCTCTCAACAACACCATTTTGTTGAGGAGTGTATGTAGCCGAGAACTCATGCTTGATGCCAATCTCATCACAATAGTCTTCAATGATAGAGTTTTTGAACTCCGTCCCATTATCACTCCGAATCTTCTTGATGCGATGCCCATACTCATTTTGTACTCTTCTAGCAAACTTCTTGAATATCCCAATTGCTTGTGCCTTGTTCTCAAGAAAGAATACCCAAGTATATCTTGAGTAGTCGTCCACTACCACCAAGCAATAGAGATTCCCACCAATGCTCACATAAGTTGTAGGCCCGAAGAGATCAATGTGTAAGAGCTCGAGAGGTCTTGAAGTTGACAAGAAATTCTTGGATGGATGAGGTGAAGCCACTTGCTTTCCGGCTTGGCATGCACTACATAGCTTGTCCTTCTCAAAGGTGACATCCTTGACTCCTCTCACTAGCTTGTTCTTCATTACACGCTTGAGTTGACCCATACCAATGTGAGCAAGCCTCCGATGCCATAGCCAACCTAGAGCGGACTTAGTGAAGAGACAAGTGCTAGGGGCAACAATGTTAGTCTCAAAATCAACAACATATAGATTATTATGACGAAAGCCCTTGATAGTGAGACCCATAGCATCATTATGAAGAACCACCCCATTAGCATTAAAGTTACAAGAAAAGCCAAGATCACATATTTGAGCAACGGATAGAAGATTGAAGTTTAGGGACTCAACAAGCAATACATTTGAGATAGAGAGGTCATTTGAGATAGCCACCTTACCAAGACCTCTCACCTTGTGCTTGGAGTTGTCGCCAAATGTGACCTTGTCATGATCTTCATTTTCTTCCAAGTTGGTGAAGATGGATGAAGTACCGGTCATGTGTTGAGTGCACCCACTATCCAACACCCAATGTTTGCCACCAATCTTGTAGTTCACCTTGGAAGTAGCCATCAAGCAAAGAGGAGTGTTAGTATCATGAGAATCAATTGACATATCATTTACCTCTTGCTTGCTCTTGATGTAGGCCATAGGAACTCCATTGAGAAAATCCAAGTCCAATGCATCCAAGGCGTCAATCATTGCCTTGGTGACTCCATTGTGTCTCCACATGGTCCGATCAACACCCATGTGTGTGACATGAGTTCCAAGTTGAAGACCTTGAAACCTTCCCACATCTCCACTAGCATTGAAGTACTCAAGAATGTTGTAGATTTGATTCTCATAGGATAGTGCCATCAAGATCATGTCCTTGAGAGTCATACCACTAATATCATCATTGAGATCATTTAGAATATGGACCTTCCTATTGTATGGTATCATAGAGATCACCGTGTGAATAGCATGCTCATCACTAATCTTTTCTTCACCTTCAAAAGAGTTCACTCTAGCCACCAACACAAGAAGCCTCTTCCAACAATCAAGCCAAGACTCTCCATCTTCCCTATAGAACACGTCATACATGTCGAAGAGATGATAGTGAGGCCGATCGGCAAGATCCGGCTCATACAAAATGTAGTATTCTTCAAAGAGGGATACAAGACTTCTCTCTTCATGTGATATTCCTTGATAGGCTCCGGCTCATCATCACTAGCACTTGAATAGTCATCATCACAATAGAAGACGGGAACTCTATCATCTTCCTTTTCTTCCTCATCATCACTTGGGGTCTTGAATGTGTTAGAGAGCAAAAAGCGAGCCCTTCTTCTTGTGACGATCTCAATGACTTGCTCGATTGAATATGACTCAAGCTCAAAGCCCTCAAACTCAATGTGATCACCATACTTGTCCTTTGGAAGAGCATCAAGAAACCTTCTAAGACCTTGACCCTTAGTGACTATCCAAAGCTTGTTCTCATTTATCCTCTTGATGAGAGAATCCATCCGAAGAGCAAACTCAACAAGATCTTCATTCGGCTCCATAGAGATGTGATCCAACTCATCACATAGCTTGAGATATCCATCCTCTTGATCCCGAGAAGAAGAACCTTCACCAACACGAGATGATGATTGAGCTTGAGGTAGAGGTTGAGCTTCAATGTGTTGATCTTCACTTGCATGAGAGATATCCTTGCCCTTCTTGATATCCTCCTCAAGAGAGGAGAGAATAGCAACCACCTCATCATAGGGCATGTTCACAAACTCATCCACTCGAGCAAAAGCAAGAATACCAAACCGCGAGAGTGGTAGTGATCGGATAAGCTTCTTCACAACATGCTTGTGCATAATAGATGGATAGCCTCGTGACATGAGTTTCCTAGCAAGAACATACAAGCGAGATGCGAAGTTAGTGATATCCTCATTATCATTCAAAACAAGCTCATCATACTCATCACGCACACCATAGTAGGAAATGTCATTAAGCACACAATCATAAGGCTCAATCAAGGTAGAGGCGATGGAAGTGTTAGAAACGTCATCATGAGTGGACTCCATTTTCCCACACGCAATCCCGGTCACGACTCAAGGCGGTAAAGCCTCAATAAAGAGCACTTGGCTCTGATACCACTTGTAAGGATCGTGTGACCGAGAGGGGGAGGTGAATCGGTGCACTCTAGAATCTATTTCCAAACACTTACACCCAAGCAACTCCTAGCGAGTAGTTCTAGTAGCAAGGTAAAGCACACTAAGGAGTATCCTTAACCTATATAGCTAGTGCATATAGATAACACAAACACACCACACTAGCAACCTAGCACAAGATAGATAGATAGCGGAAGACTTAAGCTAGGCAAGGCAAGGTAACAAGATAACTAGAGACAAGGCACCCAAGATACTAGGCACACTAAGTAGAGTCCTTAGAGCTATTAGATAGGCTATAACAAGTAAGCACACGAGCAAGGCAATCAAGCAAACCTAGTGAAGCTAGTAGGTTCCAAGGTAAAACCACAAGCAAGATAAGATCACAACTCAAGTACTACAAGCAATCATATGAAGTGCGATAAGTAAATGCGAGTAGTAAAGGAGAAGGGATAGAGAATGCTCATGATGTTTTCCCGTGGTCTCGGAAGGATGGCGCCTTCCCCTACTCCACGTTGGGTCACTCCCGCCGGAGTCTCGACCCCGTCCCTCCGCTCGATGGCGATCCCTCCTAGAGCACACTTCACCCTCCGAGTGAAGTCGCGGGCACGTCCCGCCGGGCTCGATCCCGGGTACTCTTCCGGAGGTAAGGCTCCGCACGTGATGCGTGCCAAAGGGCGCTCCACTAGTGATGCTTCTTTCGCACGGGAAGCTCCAAGACCGTGTACAAACTTGTGTCGGCTTCCACACTCTCCTTGGACAGCTCAACACCGACGCCTAACCGGTCTAGGCCTTGCCATAGACCAAGAGTAACAGCCCTAGATGACTCTCTCAAGCCCACACTAGCCTAGAGATCAAAGGATGCAACTTGCTACTCTCTCAAGCACTAGGATCACTCCAAATCCCTCTCAAGTGCTTCATACTTCTTCCTCTTGGCTTCTTGGCAGCACCTCCCCTCTTTCCTGGGTCCAAGAGCACCTCAAAGAGGTAAACAACCGACTATATATAGGCCTCCAACCTCAAACTAGCCGTTGTCCAAAAGTGCCCAGTCTGCGTGATGACCGTACAATAGGACCGTACTGTCCGGTCTCCATCTGACCGTATTGTCCGGTCTTCACCAGACCGGCATCCAGGGAGTGCTGCTCTTCATCTCAGACCAGACCGTATTGTACGGTCCCTTGGACCGTATTGTCCGGTCTCCTTTCTTCATCAGCCAACAGAAACTTCTCCTTCTCTGTTGCTCTTCTCCTGTAAGACCGTATTGTACGGTCTCCACGACCGTATTGTCCGGTCAACTGTCCGGTCTCTATTCTTCCACTTCCAGAAACTTCAGCTTCTCTGTCTGGATCTTCAAATAGAGACCGTACTGTCCGGTCCCTAGGACCGTACTGTCCGGTCCACTGTCCGGTCTCTATTTCTCCACTTCCAGAAACTTAAGCTCTTCTGTCTGGATTTCCTCTGTAGACCGTATTGTACGGTCTCCTTGACCGTACTGTCCGGTCTCTTCTGCCTTCGCAGCTTCGATCTTCTTCTTGATCTTCTTCTTCAACACTTGATCTTTTTGGTTCCTTCAACTCTCTTCTGCCACCCTAGCCCCTGAGAGACTCACCATGCATCCAATGATCTCTATAACTAGTGTGTACTAAGAGAACCACCTCGAACCCTCTTGATAGTCCGGTTTTTCCTATGGACTCAAGCTAACATCTAACCAAGCAACACCCGCTTGGATCTAGCATGTCCTTAGCCTTGATCCATGTCTTCTCCGCGACTCCATCAAGTCCGTTCTTGTGTAGATGAAGGCAACCAATCATCCTTTTCATTAAGTTCATGGTGTGTTGGCGTTCACCACCAACGGACGGAGCTTTCTTCATACGTGACCTATAAGATCTCACAAAGAGTGTTAGTCACAATTCATGGTTCTCATCCTATCACCAAAACATTCATACCTTGGGGTTTCCCTAGCTCCAATGGTCATGAAGCTTACAACTACTTACGTGGCATTTTACGTGGTCAAACGAAATTAGTGACAAAAATTGTTTAGCCACGGGCCCCACGTTACATGACATGTTGGCCCGCGTGTCTCTTCACAGTGCGCCACATGCCATGACGTGCGGGCAAACGAAATCAGTGACGAAATTACTTGACCGTGGGCCCCACGGTGCTTGACATGTGGGCCCATGGAGGCTTCATGGTGCGCCGCGTGGCACCACACACACAGGCGAACGAAGAAATCAGTGACAAAAATTACCTGACCGTGGGCCTCACGTGCATGACACGTGGGCCTGCTTTGTTGTTCGCGGTGCGCCAACGTGGCACAATGCGCGGGCAAACGAAATCAACGACGAAAAATATACTTTGTCGTGGGACCCATAGCCTCTGACCCGTGGACCCCATGTGGCTCTGTAGTGCGTCGTGTGCCATTGTACGCAGTCAAACGAAATTTGTGACGAAAATGGTTTGACCGTGGGCCCCAGGAAGCCTGACATATGGGGACCGTCTTGCTGACTGGGATGCCACGTAGGCCACAAACGCCTGTGGGGTGGGGTTTATGACGAAAATCGTGGGATCCCGTTGGTCGGCGTACTCAGAACGGGATTTAAGGAACGAATCGGCTGCCCAAAACAGTCAACAGACGGCACCGGACGATCCTGTGCACCGATTTATACGGTTTTTCGTCACAAAATATGGTTTGTTAGTGACGGACCACGAAAATCATCATAAAGTTGGCCAGAAACGGGAAAACCCGCCAAAATAGTGACAGATCTACAGTGATTTCATCATAAATCAGCCAATCTGTACTAGTGTATCTATCATGTGTGCGTAATCCTCAGGAGACATAAGAATTTTGGGTCCCGCATCTTTCACCTCAGAAGCGGATGGCAAAGCTAATGCGGCGAGCCTTTTTACAACACCTTGACGTGTCTTCGTCCAGCTAGCAAGTGCCATCTGACGATCAGGCGACGATACTTTTCCATATATCCCGCGTTCAATTTCCTGCCGCGCCTCTTCTGGCTGTTCTGCGAACTCCGGCTTGATGATAAAGTCACCATCAATCACCAACATCCTCTATCAATACGGGTAAATCTGGCTATGCTTTGATATGCAAGAGCAGCAGGCACAATCGGCCTAAGGGCCTGATGCGTCAGCAATAGAAAAATGAAAAAGAAAAGCAAAGAATAGGATGCGATCGGCCTCAAGGCCTGATGCTATGGAACAAAATAAAGAAAAATACAAGGAACTCCTGTTCGTGATCAAAGCAACGCCTCGTTCCCCAGAAGAGTCGTCAAAATTGTGTTGGCACGTGATTTCGGCCAACACAACGAAGAAGCCGCCGCCGGACTGGCCGTCGACGCCTTCGTGCTCGTCACGTGAGCAGACGGATAGTTTTCAAGCAAACCACCAAAGAATCCTCACTAACGCGGAGGCTAGACGAACGATTTGCGAAGAAATCGCTAAAGATCTACTAGTCCTAGGGTAAAGGAAAAAAACAAAATAGAAAAGATTTGTTTGTCGAACTGGAGAAAGTTCGGCCGTATCCCTATAGACTTGTATTTATAGGGATGACTGGACTTAGCTAGGGGCGGCTGCAGTACAAGGAAAAAATCAATCCACGTGATTACCGATCAAGAGAACTATTGAAAAATACTAATGCCGTACATGGGCCTGTGATGGACGTGCATAGCCCGGGCTTGCCTGCATGGTCCTGCAGTATATACAGCACCCTGTACGCGGCCTAGCTAGAAAGCCCGCAGCCAAAACGCACACGATCAGGAATCGATCGGCCTCGACTCAAACTCTGTCGTGTGGCCAATTACTACAACAATTTTGACATTCTATGACGATGTATTTTTGTCACAAAAAGTCTAAAATTCGTCACAAGCTACCCCTTCATGACGCATCCGTGACGAAAATCGTTTTGTCATAAAAGGTGCGTAGCTGATTACTTTTTGTGACATTCGCTGTTTTCGTCATAAATTTGTGACATTCTACAGAACTGTCATAAACGCTTATGATGCTCTAATCGTCACTAAATGTTTAAGACGATTGGTACTTTCGTCATAGAATTTTACATTCGGCCTGCAGGCCATTGAACTTTCGGCCCGCTTAATTAACAGGTCTTTTTACTTCCGGCCAGCTTAATTGCAGGCTTTTTTATTTTCGGCCCACCAATTTTGCAGGCTTTTTACGTTTTGCCCACTATTTTTTCAGGCTTTATTTTTCAGCCCGCTTATTTGGCCGGTCCTTTTAGTTTCAGCCCACTTAATTAGCAGGCCATTTTACTTTTGGCCTATTAATTTCGCAGAACTTTTTAGTTTCAACCCTCTTAATTAGCGAGCCTTTTCTTTACTATTCTTATTTTCGTTGTGAGTCTGCGTGCGTCGCACACCCTCCTGCTGTGTAAAAACTGGCGCCGAGAGGTGGGTCCCGCTTGTCCTCGCGCGCACTCCCCTCCCCTCCCTTCGCCAACCCCGCCGTCGAAGCCACCGCCACCACCCGCACCCCTCCGTCTCCTCCGCGTACGTCTGATCTCCGAGTCCACCTCCGTCGAGGAGCGCTGCCGCCTCCTGCTCCAGCTCCTCGACCTTGCCTTCGAGCCCCCGCAGCCTCCCTCGCCGCGCCGCTCGCCTCGCTCGCTGTCGCCTTCCGCGTCTCCTCCACGGTTCCACCGTCGTCGCCTCTTCTTCCCCGGCCGGCCGCAGTGGAGGCGGCCGCCACGGAGGAGCCCAGATCCTTCGTCTGCGTGCCTGCCGCCCTTCTCCGTGCGTCGCGCTCACCCGCGCCGACAGGTGGGCCCGTTCGCTCCACGCGCGCCGCTCTGCTCCCGTTCGTCGCCCCGCGCCTCCGCATCTCCCACCGCGCCCTCCCCTCCCTGCCCTCGGCATCCCTCCTCTTCCCTGACTCCGGTGCGGGCGAAGATTCTCGGCGAGGCGTCCTCCTTCCTTCCCTTCCCCAACGCCTCCTCCTTCCTCCCCTTCCCTGACGTTTCCTTCACGGTGCGGCGGCTCCTTCACGGCGCGTTGCGGCACGACTACCAGATCTGACTCCAAGAGGCGTCCTCGGCTGCACGACGAAGTACCCGGCCCAGGGGTCTGATTCCGACAGTTCGTGCGCTTCAAAAGCCTTTTCCTTCAATATTGATTATGGCGTGCTAATATCTGTTGGCCGTTGCTCTATCTATTTGAAGTGCAGATTTCGACTTGACTGATGAGCAGCAGGACCACGCGCTGGCTGTGGAGAGCTTGGCGCCGGAGCTGGCTGATCTGAGGATCGAGCTCTGCCCCAGCCACATGAGCGAGGGCTGCTTCTGGATGATATACTTCGTGCTGCTGCATCCTAAGCTCATGAGGGAGGATGCTGAGATTCTGTCGATTCCGCAGGTGATTTGCCTTGGCATTCTTTCTGAAGTTCACTTGGAGTTGATGCAAAACCAGATTAGCAGTAAAATGATGAGCTATGCGTGCATGCCTTCATGCGTGCCATGCTGGATTTGGAATCGTGGAAGGTTAAATTTAAAATGGAGTTTATAAGGGCGTTGTGAGTAGGTCTCAGTCCAGGGAATTCAATCATGCTCATATGATAGTTGCGATGGTGCCCACGAGAAATATCGTCACAATTCACTAATTTATAGAGCAGTTTGTATTTCTACAGAAATTTTGTGTCATAGTTATGATTCTGAAATGTGAGATCTGACAGGGCATTTGCATCCTTCAAATGAAAATATGTGCAACTGTTTTGGAAAAATCTTCACTACCACATTTCTGTTTGCAATTTGCACTGTTCAATCTGCAAACAATTCGTTAGTTTGCCCTCACTCTGGAATTAGTTGCCAAAATTGAGTTTCTGGGCTCTCAGCAATCACATTATATGGTTTAGCTAATCATAGTCTCATGAGGCACGCTGCACGCTTAGGTATATTCTCAATCTCAACCTCAGTGCTTCTGTGCCTACCATTGAACATTTCCTTTTTCTCAAATAATCAAATGAACTTCACTTAGCAAGTGTTTGTGATAGCAAGTGAAGTGTCTTGATTTTTTACAATCCAAATCGACCTTTTTTTTATGTTGGCTAAGCTAATGGAACTTTCCCACATTCTGTTCCTCCCACCATTTCCTCTAAATCTGTTATAATAGTGAATCCTATTCACAATCTCATTTTCCTTCCTGCATCCGTTACCTCTGCTTAAAATAATAAGTTATAGTAGTTCTGAATTTTTATTCTTGGTTGCTTCCATGTTCGACGGATGTTGCTTGAAAGTTGTTCGCTGAAATGTGCCTGCGCTTCACCGATCCAAATGCGGCTTCACCGAGGTAGACTACGACGCACAGCTTCACCGAGGTAGACTACGACGCACGGCCTCAAGATCCGGCATTCACGCCGCAACATTCACATTGCAGCCACTAGAAGGTGCCTGTCCTCAACGAGCTCAACTCTGCTTCCCTCCCTGCTGCTTCTGCCTATTTTTTCACTTATCTGGACTTTTTGTTGTTGCTCTCTAGGATTACTTTAGACAGGTCCGGTTATGTGATTTATTAGTGTACATTCTGAGAAGAAATGATCTCTATTATTTGGACATGTTAACTTGCATTTGGTGGAAACATCCAAGCACAACTTCCTTGGTTAAAAGATTATATTAGGCACATCATATATTTTTGGCTTTACTAAAGCATCAAGGTGTAAGTACCAGTCACAAGGGCAGATTCTATTGGAAATTCATTAGTGCGCTTAGCACCCACTAGGGGGCTGGAGCCCACCAAATGATGCAAGTAGAACTGCCCCTTATACAAACAGTTTGTGTCATTCTCAATTCTTCTTCCTCAGCTTTAGGACCAATCATGTCTGACAGAGAACCTATTTCTCTTTGTGGTACATCGCTTTCTCATTGGAAAGCTTGTAACCCATGAAATGAAAATCACTGCTAAGATATGCATGGTGTCACAGTTGGTTGTTACAAAACAGTGTCAATGTTACTCTTTTCCTATACCTCATGACCTTTTCTTCTTTTTGATCTCAATATCCTTCGTTTGAAACTAATCTTCTCTTTTGCATCTTGCGACAGGACATCCAGTTGGGCTCTCAGGAAAGCCTCGGCAGCTGGCTTGATCGCATTTAGGTTGATGCAGAGTCTAAATTATTGTCTAGAACTGCTGGATGGAAAGACCATCTATTTGCTCAGAGTATGGTAATCGGTGGGAAGTATTTTGGAGCTGGCTGGATCGCATTTAGGATGTAGTGTCTGAATTATTGTTAGTGTCTGAATTATTTTATTTTTGTGTACTGATGAAATTGCTGTCCAACTTTGCATGATTGTTATAGAATTGGCATGTGCATGGCTAAATAAGAATTTATTTGTTTGATGCAACAAAGTTTTGGGAAGCTTTTAGTTCTCTTTTCTTTAGTTGAGTAAACAGGACAGGGCTGGTTCGGTAGCAACCTGACTGAAGTCAGAACTATATACATCTATAAATGTTCTTGTTGCATTGTCTTTCTTGAGTGTTTTTACGGCTTGTTCACCTTTAAGGTGGGAGAAACCAAACAGTACATGCAAAATGCATGTAATTATCTTCTGCGGCTACATTGGCACAACACTGACATTTAAGTAATGGTTTACTAATGTGTTGTTTGTAATTTTCAGGCTGGAACCTAGGAGGAAAAGAACCTGAACTCATGGGCTAATTGTAGGATAAAGGTACTGTTATTTATTGGCTTATAGTGGACAACAATGATGTTTCCAACCGTGACGATTATTTTGATAATCGCTTCTCTGTACTATGAGATTTGCTGGGTTCCTTAGATTCATTGGAATTCCCCATAGGGAAAGCATCAATTTATGAAGTGTCCGAATGCTCAGGCGATGTAAGTATTATCTTTGACAGAACCATTCAATTCCATGAATCAATTACTACTTTCTGCTGCAAGAAATTTCCCTCAAGTTAATTGTCTCGGTCTTTATTAGTTGTCACTGTACGATTTATCACTTAAGCATGTCAGCAATTTTTACCCCGATGTTTCTCCATCAAAACACAACTATTTTGCAATATGCTGATTCCTGTGAATTTCTTTTAGCATTCCAACCCTCTCTGATCTCTGAATTGCAAGTATACAGTCAGTTTACTATTAGGTCACTAAAGTTAAACTTGGAGATCGATGGTAATGCTTTAACTGTCTTCCTTCAAAATTTTAGTTACTTGAACAATCTTGTACTACTCCCTATTGGGTCTTGTGCTAGATTTGGCTAGACAAATGTGACAACACATATTATGCCTTCATGCGTGCCATGTTGGATTTGGAATCGTGGAAGGTTACATTTAAAATGGAGTTTATAAGGGCGTTGTGAGTAGGTCTCAGTTCAGGGAATTCAATCATGCTCATATGATAGTTGTGATGGTGCACATGAGAAATATCGTCACAATTCACTAATTTATAAAGCAGTTTGTATTTCTACAGAAATTTTGTGTCATAGTTATGATTCTGAAATGTGAGATCTGACAGGGCATTTGCATCCTTCAAATGAAAATATGTGCAACTGTTTTGGAAAAATCTTCACTACCACATTTCTGTTTGCAATTTGCACTGTTCAATCTGCAAACAATTCGTTAGTTTGCCCTCACTCTGGAATTAGTTGCCAAAATTGAGTTTCTGGGCTCTCAGCAATCACATTATATGGTTTAGCTAATCATAGTCTCAAGAGGCACGCTGCACGCATAGGTATATTCTCAATCTCAACCTCAGTGCTTCTGTGCCTACCATTGAACATTTCCTTTTTCTCAAATAATCAAATGAACTTCACTTAGCAAGTGTTTGTGATAGCAAGTGAAGTGTCTTGATTTTTTACAATCCAAATCGACCTTTTTTTTATGTCGGCTAAGCTAATGGAACTTTCCCACATTCTGTTCCTCCCACCATTTTAACTCTGTTATAATAGTGAATCCTATTCACAAGCTCATTTTCCTTCCTGCATCCGTTACCTCTGCTTAAAATAATAAGTTATAGTAGTTCTGAATTTTATTCTTGGTTGCTTCCATGTTCGACGGATGTTGCTTGAAAGTTGTTCGCTGAAATGTGCCTGCTCTTCACCGATCCAAATGCGGCTTCACCGAGGTAGACTACGACGCACGGCCTCAAGATCCGATATTCACGCCGCAACATTCACATTGCAGCCACTAGAAGGTGCCTGTCCTCAACGAGCTCAACTCTCCTTCCCTCCCTGCTGCTTCTGCCTATTTTTTCACTTATCTGGACTTTTTGTTGTTGCTCTCTAGGATTACTTTAGACAGGTCCGGTTATGTGATTTATTAGTGTACATTCTGAGAAGAAATGATCTCTATTATTTGGCCACCCAAGTAGCTACGAGAGACCTAATGCTTGAAGCCTTCCTCGACCTCTTTTTTTCTTCTTCTTTTATTGCTGACTGCATAAAGAACAATGTTATTACACAACTCGTGGAAGATTGAAAATCCATTTTGATAATTTATTAATATGAAGAACAAATTACTTAACTGTTACAAAATGAAGAACAAATTAACCATAATAAAATGTAACACATTTATTTTACATGCCTAATAATCTATCAGATTTGGCATCTTACTGCTCACTTTATGAATCAAATTATGAATATCGCTGATCATTTCCTGCTGAATTATTCTATTTATACATAATTTACTAATTACTTTGGCTGTGTATCCTCTTATCATACTATTTGATTTGGACACTGCATAGAATCTGTTTGTGTTCGCTTGATAATCAGTTTGCTTAGTATTTTTGTATCTAAGATCGAGAATTTTGATAGATGCCCTTTGTTGCTTGTGTAGACATTTTGGGTCACCGTTGGTAAAAGGAGAGTTGGATATAGTTATGAACTAAGCTTCAAATTTCGGGTGGTAAAACATGGTATCATGCAAAGTTAACAATGTTCTATCTGATCCACTTGACGTCCATAGCTGCTTTGTATTAGAGTACTCTAGCTCGTGTTAATGCTTATTAGGTGAATGGTTGAGACTGTATGCGCTAATGTTACTCATCCTTTATTCTTTGTGCACAAAAATATATCTCCATAATAAACATCATGTATTACTAGATAATTTAATTATGGATTTTTTTTTCGACCAGCCCGTGGCAACGCACGGGCACTTTTGCTATTACTTTTTATTTCTTTTTCAAAACTCATTTTACAGACCTGAAACAACCAACAAAAACATATTTCAAAAATTTCCACAAAATTTCATTTGACCATCAGTACCATTCAGATTGAGGAAAATTAAAAAAAAAAAGAAATGCACTTCCGATGGTTAACGACATACATCAATCTGTCCATTCAGATTTACATATTCAAATGCACATTCTGTTACACAAGTACCTCACTTCACTCAAAATGGTTTACATGTTCACATATTCCATTTGATGAATCAAACATAAATCAGATACACTCCACTAGCCTTTGGTCATACAAGAAAGTATACCAAGTCATGTAATGTACATAGTCAGCTTACCGTAAAACAGAATGAGTATTTATTTTTTTTTTGTTCCCTCTGCCCTGGGATATGAGAGAATACAACATTAGCTTGGAGCAACAAGTTGTCATATTAACATACTATGTGCATCAAGAGAGCGTATGAAATAGGAAAGTCATTTTGCTTTGAGTAAAGGACAGTAGAGTATATGAAATAGCCAAAGTCACTTTGCATATATTATTACAAGGGTATATTAACATTAGCTTGTTGCCGTACCTTTGTTTTTCCTAAATCCTATGGGCAGATCAAGAGCATCAACGACAACAGAGAAGGACAATCAGGCTTACAGATCCATTAGCCATGACTAGCATCTCTCATGAGCCAGGGCCAAATATTAAACTCAGGCTTGATAGTAAAGTAAAACGAAACGAGAATTACTCATAAGTCACTGGACTATCCACGTAATGTCAGCAAAAATGAATATTTTTTGTGCGATGAAGCAAAAATGAATATTTTTTTGCAGTAACGTACAAATCAACGCATTCGAGTCTTGCAACCAGGAGGGGGCAGCACTAGCACTAGCAGGCAGACAAGCCAACAACAGCCATGGATGGATTATACAAATTAGAGAAAGAAAACTCACCAGTTCTGAAGAATAATCTTGTGGAGAAAATAAAATCAGCTAACATTATGCAGCGCTTCCTGTTGAGCAAAGAAGAAAATATATCAATCGAATGGACTGGGAGTATATTTTAGCTAAAACTATACATGAACTATGACATAGGCCTCAAGTTCAGAGGGACAAAGGAACTATAGTATTGTGTAAATTTCTAAATTTTGTGTACTGACAATGTGGCACACGGGGATATTTACATAAATGAACATACATATTCCACTCTTGCCCCATCTCTATGGTTTCCCCAATTGCTCTGTCCCACAGAATAGCAAATAAGATAGCAGGTAAGCAGATCCAATTGCTCCCATCCCTATGCAATTCACCATGTCACAAGCAACTAGCAATATTATTTTCAGTTCACAATGTCACAGAAGCACTGTGGCAGGCAGTACCACGCACAAGCACTAGCCTCTAGCAGAACCAAAGGCACAGGCGCAAGGACAGAAAGATCAAAGAGATGAAATCAAATACACATACTGAATAAAACAAGAAAGGAATGTTCTGGGGAGCGATACCTGTAGGCTGCAGCTTGCGAGCTTGCTTGCCGTCACGAATGCCAGCCGGAGAAGATGACGAACAGACGGCGGCCGACGGGAGATTCTGCACAGAACTGAACGGTGACCGCCGATGGATGAAGCCCGGCTGCGGGAGGTCGATGCTGGTGATGGTGACCACAGGTGGGCCGCCGTCCCTGCCGGCGAGCATCCTCAGCAGGCCGGCCCACTGGAACCCGAAGCCCACGCCGTAGTCCACGATGTGCAGAGCCGGCGTCGCCCTGCGGCGCGGCAGATGGTCATGTTGGAGAAGGTGTAGGCCACCTTCCTGAAGCAGCACGTCGCCACGAACAGCATCCACCCTGCTCGAGGGGATCTGGCAACGAGGACGAGCCCGAAGACCATGCCGCGCCCGAAGACCGCATCGACCCTGCTCGAGGACAAGCCGCCCCTCCTCGTTGATGCCGTAGCCGAGCCGTCATCGATGGAGATGGTCGCCGCACCCGAGGAGCCGCCGCGCCCGGGGCTCGCCGCTCCTCAGACCCGGGCCCAGTCGCCGACCGGATCCGCACCGGGGACGGGGGCCTCACTCCAGGGACGGGGCCGCTCGCCCCGCGCCGAGGAAGGAAGCCGCGTGAAGGGGAGACCGCATGAACGCCTTCCTTGCGCTGCAGATCTCGTCGTCGGGGAAGGGGAGGGAGGCGGAGTCGACGCAGAGGTGGGCTTGGCGTGGAGGAGCTAGTCGTCGTGCCGTGGGAGGAGGGCGTCGGATCTTGCGCCATGCTTGTGGCTCGTTGAGAAGCGGCGGATCTGAAGGGGAGAGGAGGATGTTGGGAGAGGCGGTTGTGGCTGGGAGAGAAGTGAAAGAGAGGAGTAGGGTTTGGCGAGGGCGACCGGCTCTATTTAGTGGGCCAGTTTCTTTGGGCTTCTTTGTGGCGGGTGACTGACACGTGGGAGAAGAAAGACAAGCGACCACGGGTCATTGGGCATGGGTAAACTTCAGAGCTGTGTAGATTGATCAAATTAGTATTTTGAAAATGATACATATAAAAATGATTTTCAAAAATTCCACCAAAATTAGTGTTCATTTGGATCGACCAGATACACATTCTTACCAAAATCCACCCGAAGTTGCAACAAACTTCGTGAGATATAAAAAAGAGAAGACATGAGTGCATTTTCCAATTGTTTTGTAAATTTTATCTCGCGAAATATAGCAAATTTTGAGCGGATTTTGATTTGTGGTTGTTCCATGTCAACCCAAACCCATGGAATGTTTTGTTAATTTTTTTGAAAAAAAATCTACCAAGGTGTGTTCAAATTGGACAACTTAGACACATCTCATGAAACTATCACCCAAGTTCAACCATAAGTGAACAATGTCCTCAACAAAAGCTTCAAAAAATGGTAACATAATTCTCTTGTGTAGAGGTGCTTCAATTCTCCATCTCCACAAAATTTCATGTCCAGAAACATTTTCTTTCGAGATTTACAAAAATAACAAAATTTTGATTAAAAAATGGCCTGCAGTTATTTTGGAATACGGCACAGCTATATCATATAAAAAAGTTCCATATATTCTACAAATGGGTAGATAATATTTTTATCAATGCGGAGGAAAAAAAGAGGTTATTTGGACTTCGTATGCGAAATATATACTACTTTCAAAATTCAGCAATGAATCAAATTAAGAAAAAGAGCTGGGGCCAAGAACTTGGGAAGAACAGTGGGGCCCACATGTCGGTGGCACGGTGAGAGGAGAGTGGGCTGGGCTGCTGCTGGGCCAGAGAGGAGTGGAGTTGGGCCGGCAGGAACGGAAAAGAAAAGGCGCGGCCTGTTGACGGTAGCTATGCTCTCTTAGAATAATTCAGTTAAACCGCAAGCGCACGGTGTACCATTGCAGCATTTCACCTCGGAGTATGCCGGGGTATCGAATTTCCACAGGGAAGCAACTCGGATAAAGTATATCGATGCTTGACAAATACTTAGCTACAAGATTACGAACTAATCCTAAGACGGGGGTAAGCCAAATGATAGATAAGATTGGAGTGTTTCACACTATCATAAGGGTGTCAAGTCGCCAAGTCATAGGTAAGTAATCCAGTGGCGGTTGAAAGGTGGTTGAGGAGGTCGGTTGGTCGAAAAGTCCTCCGAAGCATCGATTTGAGGCGGTGGAAGGTGGACGGGCTTGATTTGTGCTAAGGTGGACGTCGGGCGACGTGGTTGCCACGTCGGGTGACATGGGTAGCACGTCGCCCGACCCTAGACAGGTCACCCGAGCCTGTCAGGGTCGCCCGACGTCCTCAGGGTCGCCCGACGTGACTCGTGTCGGCAGCATATCTTCCGGTAGCTATAACTTCTTCATCCGGAATCCAAATTGGGTGAACCATATGTCCGTTTTGATCGTCTCGACGAGGGCTACGATATGGTGTGCTCTATTTTGGTACTTCACCTTGTCTTCTTGTTGGTTCTTGTGGTCTTTTCCCATGGTCCGGTGATCTTGTCTAGGACCGGGTGACATAAGGGTGGTCACGTCACCCGGTGCTTCCCTTGACTATTCTCCTCAATTCTTTGCTTCTTATGGATGTGGAGACATTGGGGATCATGTTGGATAATTCCCACGACCACCGGGCCTCATTTAGGTCCGGGTGACGTATGGGTGGTCACGTCACCCGGATCTTCCGTAGTTGTTTGCCTCGGAGCTTGGCTTCGTATGGTCATGCAGACGTTGTGTAACATATTTCCGAAGGCGCTCGACCAATTGGACTTCGTTCAGGACCGGGTGACGTAGGGGTGGTCACGTCACCCGGGCGTTGGCCAACCGTTTTGGCTTCTTCACTTGGTGTCCAATCTTCATGATGTTGGGGCTTGTTGGTCGTTTGTACGCACCTACTTATATACCGCAAGTGGACGGTGTACAGTTGTAGCACTTTTTCCCTAGAAGAGTATTCCAAGGTTTAATCGAACCACAAGGACCAATGAGAATTAAGCAGAATTATCAGTAAAAGAGTTAGCCAGGCTTTCTAGTGAGCATGAGCGTGAGTTTTGGGGGAATTGGGGGATGTGCTGATCGGCACAGCGATGTGCCGGTCGGCACGGAGGCTGAGTTGTCCGAGTGTTGCTTGAACAGCCTAAGGAACCTGATTAGATCACGGGGTAAGTTAGCCAAAGTCTGCTAGTTGAGATCGTAACCAAAAAGCTTAGTTAAATAGCATCATAAACGGATTTACTTAATTATTGATAACTGAAGATCGGTAGGAAGAAACCCCTTTCCGACGTGCCCTGTCACGACCAGTTCGCCTTAGTCGGTAGCCGCTTCCCACTCTACACATCATCTCAAAGATCTCGCATATTCCAGCACGTTGAGGTACGGAGACAATATGCAATTATGGCGCATTACAAGATCCCGATACTACATTAACCACAATAGAGATTGTGAGAGATTGAATCTCTCACCTCTTATTGCTACCACAATTAAGATAACATCTAATACTTAGTCGTCACAAAGCGTAGGAACAAGTGCATGCAAAGACCATAAAATCCAGGCAATCAATAATCAAAACCATTCATCCACATATTCAATCATACTTTGATAATACATAGTGCAAGATACATCACCATCTAGTAGGCCTACCTTGATGGATCACCTCTTAGCACCAGCGGTTCTTGATCTAACAACTAGAGAACATGAAGAACGGGGCAAGCCCCGGTGGCTCTAAACTTACTAGCTGTGTTGTCCCTCTGGCGGCCGATCCCGAAACCCTAGGGTTTCTACAAGTTTATATAGGTCTGTGCTTCGGAAAGGAAAAGGATCTCCGGAAGAGAGTCCTCGTGCCGATCGGCACAGAGGCCGTGCCGATCGGCACGCCTCGTGTCCAGCTCGGTCTCCTCTCTAGGTCGGTTCCAAAGTCCTAGGTAGCTTCCATGTGGGTCTTCCAATCAGTTTTCTTCGAGATCAAGTCTTACATTGTTCTTTCAAATCTTCGAGTATCTTTTATCTCTTCGTGACGAATATCTCCCAAGATTGGTTCGGATGACTTCCTTCTGGAATCAACTGAATGGTGGGCCAGCCTCGACGGCCCTGAGGTCCCTTGTGCCGGTCGGCACAAGGCTGTGCCGATCGACACAGTGAGCCTTTTCTGCTGCTTTTCTTCTCTTCAGGTCCAGATCAGCCAAAATGTCCACAATGTCGTCCTTTTCATCTGTTTCTGCAATAAATCTCTAGAACGACATATATACAAATATAGTGCTATTATCAAGGGTTAATGGCCTATAATGATGACATTTATGCTCTAAATAAGGCGCAGTAGCATATAAAATGGTATGCTAGAAATCGCCAACAGCTCCCCCACACTTAAACCTTTACTCGTCCCGAGGAAAGTCAAGAATGAAAATCAACTTGCATATAGTCACAGCAATCATAAAAGTGTTTCAAATCTACACGAGCTGAGGATTTAGTCATTGTGAGATTAAATCAATTTAGTATTCAGCAAACATGCTCAGAATATGGGACTTTATTGATATTTATGTGTAAGGCCTTATGAGTAGTTTGGTGAGGAATGGACATAGATCAACAATATATTGCAAAGTTAAGAAATAACTCTAATTGGTTTTACTGAGACTTGTCAAAAGACCATTAGGAATTGAATTTTGAGAAAGAAGCTCACACCTTTAGAATAGTGGACATGTACAAAGGAAATATTGATCTTGAATTATGTACATGGTTGGAAAAGAAATTCTTGGCTACTATTTGATGATAGAAATTCAAGGGAATTCACTCTTCCCCCCACACTAAAATTTTTGCTAGTCCCGAGCAAAACAAGCAAGGTACAGACCTTTTCTTTTTTTTCTTTTTTTTTCTTTTTTAATTTCTCTTTTTTTTATTGTGTGCCGGTCGGCATAGCGTCTGTACCTGCCCATTCGCTCTGGATTTTTCTCTGAACAGTTGTGTCAGGTTTGTAGCCAAGAATATAGTAGGATGTGGTCAAGGATTGGTATTCAAATCAAGAAATTTGGTTCTCAAGTATCGGATACTCGGCGAATTATGCATAATTCCAATGCGGTAATTTGCATAGCTCGAGTGGAAATAAGACTAGAAAATCAACACGATACACAAAAGACATGGCCAATTTTTCAAGTCTCATACCCGAAGAATTAAATCCTAACCGAGCTCAATCATCAATCATAGCCTCTACTTAACAAAGGCTTAATTTGAGTTGCATATATATGGCATTGGTAGGTGTGATCGAAAGATACGGAGTAATTCTAAAGCTCACAATAAGAACATTTGAATTTTATAAAGAAATAGGTACTAAGTCATGTCATCCAAAATTGATCTTATTGTTACACTTGCATGGGAATTTCGGGATGAATTACGCCACATGTGAAGTATTTGCCGAATACATTATAGTGAAAGTTCAAAATTTTATTTGTGCTCAACATCGCTCGATTATTATTAACACTTCTCAAGATAGACATACATACTCGTATCATTTTTCACATAAAGCATAAAGATCATCATCATATTGGATTGAAAGCTTGGATTACATGATGATACGAAATACACTACTAGCACACTTGCATAAATAAAACTAGATACTAGCACAGTTGCATAAATAAAAGCATACAAACAAACTAAACACACCCGATACATGGTTTCCCAACCCGCTCACACACACATAAGTAAATAAATAAAAAGGAAATGCGAAAGGGAAAGAAAAACGCAAACCGGGAAACCGATACAAGTTGTGCCGTACACAACACACTACCCATCGAATGGAGGTGGCTGCGTGTAGTCGAAGCCGTAGTATGCCGCCTCCAATCTCGCGAACTCATCAATCATCGCGTCGGTGTTGCTCCGCATCGCGCCTGCCAAGTCGTCGATGCGTTCAACGTATTGAACGTTGTTGTCGATGTATCGATGCATAGGGGCAAAGTTTGCCCCCGAAGGACCTGCAGGAGCATAGTAGGGTGCCCCCTGGAAGTACTGAGGGTAGACAGGGGGCATTCCGAAGTACCTGGGGTTGGTGTCGGTCGGCACGTGACCTGTGCAGACCGGCACGAAGCCCGTGCAGGTCGGCACGGGTGCCTGCTGCGTTGGTTGGCTGGGCGCAGCTGGTGCCGCGTCCCAGCTATCCCATGCCGCTGCTGCGCTCGCCGAAGACTGCCCGATGATCTCCCTCCTCCCGCGCTTGGTCTTCGTCACCTTGTGTTGCTCGCGGAGGTTGGCCTCGAGCCAATTCCCTCCATTGATCTTGTTCGGGAGGAAAAGGGCGAGCTCGGGGCCGGGAAGCTTGATGTTGGTGCCGCAGACGTAGTAGCCGAGCTTGGCGCTTCCCGTGATGGTCTTCCCGCGCACCATAGACTCGTCGATGAGCGCCGGCCTCACCCAACAATCGTCATTCATCATGAGGTTGCCGTCGGTGACCTTGAAGGCGATTGTTTGGAGGTATCCTCCAAAAGCTAGCTTCGCCTTAGGGTTGGCCCTTTGGCTAAACCAACTCCCACCATCAACATGATGGGGTTGCACTTGGACGGACTCGCGATGGCGTTGTAGAGCCAACGCAAGTCCGTGTCGGAGACGTTGGTGGTGTCGAGGCGGCCGGTGGTGCGTGCGCCATCCACCGGTGAAGGATTTGGATTGTGGGGTTCTTGATGTGCCCCCTCTTGCGCTCTTCCGCGTCGGCGATGCGGCGCCAAAACGCGTCGAGCTGCTCCGTAGTCGCCGCGCCGTATACGGGAGCCTCCCCATCGAAACCGAGAGCATCGAAGAGAACCCCGATCTCGATGGAGTAGGGCTCGTCCCGCACACGGAACTTGATCTCATCATCGCGTTCCTCGTTCGTCTCACGGCGCATGGTGGTGATGAACTCGATGACGAGCTCGATGTCGAAGCTGCTCGCCTGGTCGTGGAGGGTCTCCCACCCAAGGTTGATGAGGCATTGTTGGAGGTCAGGCCACACCCCGACCTTGGTGAGGAACTCCTCATCCATGTCGATGTTGGTGACGATGCGGCCGCGGATGTTGGTGTAGATGTGCTCCTCCTCCAAGCTCGTGAGGGTGAACCCCTCCCGCACCGCGCGCGGCACATATGCCGGCTGTTGGCGGTGCTTATAACGAATATTTTACCGCCAACACCATTCAATAAAAGCCATCATACAAGGATAAAATGAACATTCTTTATATTAATGGCTCTCCACAAGTTTTGTTGGAGTATTTGAATGCAGGAAGCAATATGGACAAAATTCACAGGAAATAGGGGCCAAAGCCCACCGGCCGGCCCAATCATAGGCCGGCCGGCCTTCTCAGGCTCCAGCCCAAGTCCAACTCCTCTCCAGAGGCCTTCTGCAGCTTTCCCACGTGGAATTCAAGGCCCAGCCCAATATCAAACAACCGACATTCTGGAACATGGGCTTTTGGGCCTAAACTTGAAGGCCACTCCACTTCTGCCGACCCCATGAGAAAACCGACCATCTTACCGCCCTCAGGAGTCCATCAGAGCCGTCCAGGGAAGAGTCGGTGGCGAACCGACCACATCAGTGGCCGGCCGGCCACCCTACTAGGCTGGCCGGCCGACCTTTGTTCCGCCGACCAGCTTCGGCCAGTTGATGCGCGCCGACTCCAGCAGCCTATAAATGCTACCCTCCGGCTTCAGAAGAAGACACACCTCATTTGATACTTCATTTTAGTCTTTTGGTAGTAGGATAGTGTTGCTAGGAGTGAGAGAGTGAGAGGGAAGGAGAGCTAGAGGCCCCGGGGATGTCGGGACTCTACTTCTTCGTCGCCTCGGGTATGCTCCTCGCCTGGGAGTAGTCGTCTTAGTCTTCCAGGCCAGGCAACATGTAAGAAGATTATTGGTCGGGCAACAAAGTAAGGTATTCTGCTTTATTTATTTGTGGGTTTCAGGTATGCAATGAGTATTTATTTATTTATTGCATAGGCTAGCTTATCCTAGGTCGCTAGCAGTGACGATAGGTGTAAACGTGGCGTTTAGACCTGGAGTTATCCCTGATTTGCTCGTAACCCCACGGAGGATGGTAGCCGCGAGTATGTGTGACAGGCATACCG
Organism: Eragrostis nindensis; assembly: GCA_012490785.1. Lineage (NCBI taxonomy): Eukaryota > Viridiplantae > Streptophyta > Magnoliopsida > Poales > Poaceae > Eragrostis > Eragrostis nindensis. The sequence continues at coordinate 215,043 of JAAXCT010000664.1, read as the reverse complement.
GTCTCTGTAATCCACCACGTCCGGGTTATTGTTTTTAGGAGGGAGGTCAATAGCACGTAGTTCCCCAAGGAAGTTGAACCTAATTCTCGGGTTGCTGCCTTAGCATACGTGTGCCCCGAAACAAATAATAGAGTAAGGACCTTACCAAATTGCCCAGCTACATAGCTTCTTATCATTAGATTGCCTGGCTAGAAGACCTTTTTATTTACTGCTGCAAACTCCGCTCCTGTGTGCCACCTTTACGGATCAATCCCTCTAGTGTTTTAGCTTTAGTACGCTATACGTTCCCTGCCAACACCGGCGCGCTCGACTCGGCTTCCGCCGATGTCCCACCAGCCGCCACGGCGGCGGCGGCGGCGGCGGTCGCGCTCCTCGTGCGCGGCCTCGGTCCTCGAGGGATGCCGGAGTCGCGGTGGGCGATGTAGAAGTCGTCCCGCGCTCATGGCGGCGTCATCTCGACGGAGAGCTCGGGGCTATCGTAGCCCGCCGAACTTACCCTCCGCGGCGTGGAGAAGGAGCCGGAGTCGCTGCCAGAGTTGTTGTTGCCGGAGTTGTTGCCGGAGTTGTTGCCGCCGGACTGCTGCGATCCGCCGGAGCCGAACCCCCGGCAAATCCTCTTGCCGGCGCTCTTGAGCGTGGATCCGAACCCCTTCATCTCCTACGAAAACGGAAGCGAATTGCGCGAATAAAGGAAGTGGAGGAGTGGAGAGGTTTACCAGGAAGTTGTGGCGAAAATGGAGGAGGTAGTGCCCCCTCTTATAGCTCTCCAAGGCGTCCGAGGGAAGGAACCGCCGTCGGTTCAAATTCCCCGGGCGTGCCGGTCGGCACAGTGCCGCGCCGGCCGGCACGATTCAAATTGTCGCGGATTCCGTCGCACCTCGGCTGCCACGCCTTCTTTTCCTCTTCCCCATGCTTGGTACAGTGTTTCATGTTGGGAGACAGGGAAACAAACTCGAAATTTGGCTTTCCCATGAGGTGCCGATTGGCACGGAGACTGTGCCGGTCGGCACGATTCAAAATTTCACTGATTCTCCCGCGCCTTGGCTGCCACGTCTTCTTTTCCTCTTCCCCATGCTTGATACAATGTCGCGTGTCGGGAGACAGGGACGCACCTGCAAAAGCTTGGCTTTTACATGTTGTGCCGATTGGCACGGTTACCGTGCCGGTCGGCACGATCCAAATTTGCACTGATTCCCCCGCGCCTTGGCTTCCGCAATTTCTTTTCCTCTTCCCTATGCCGCATACAGTGTTGCATATCAAGAAACAGGGGAGCAAATTCGAAATTTGAATTTTCCTGGTTGTGCCGATCGGCACGGTGACCGTGCCGGTCGGCACTGTTGCTCCATCCCAAGGCTGGGTGTGCGGTGCTCCCTCTGTGCTCGGCAGCTGTGTAAGATCAATGAACCTAGAGCATGGTTCATAGGTTTTGTTGATTGATGTCAACATGGTCAATGAGACTAACAAGGTTTGCTAGTGTGCAAGATGTTTAGTCTCATGGATGTAGTGATATACTATTGGAGCGCCAACACCTCAAAGGTTGCAAGGAAGTTGATAAAGAGAAGAAGTGAACATGAGGACTACCCTACGAAGTGACTACTACACACATGAGGTAAGAGACGAGGTGAGTATGTCATGTGTCCTTCTATGTATTATATCCTTGACATACTCTTGTTCATCATGTAGCTTGCCTTTATATTCCTATATCATGATGATGTAATTGTGCTAGTTCTTGTTACATATCTTATGCATATTATATGATGCTTCGATGGGTTGTCCTTTGTGACAACTAGATCATTGTGACTAACATCTTTGGGTGTAGGAAAGGTGTTCATGCATATTCTTTAGGTCACATGAAGAAGCTTCATTGATGGATCACGACAAGGATCAAGGACTTGATGGAGGTCGCGGGTTGAGGAGATGGATCAAGGCTAAGGACATGCTAGATCCAAGCAAGTGTGGCTTGGTATAGATGTAGGCTTGAGTACATAGGAAAAACCAGACTATCTAGGGGGATCGAGTCGTTTCTCTTAGGTCACACTAGTGGTAGAGGTGAGTGGATGCTCAAAGAGTCTCTCAAGCACTAGGGTGACAGCAGAGGAGAAGAGGAATCAAGTTTGGTAAAGTTGGAAGCAATAATCGAGGAAATGATCAAGTTTGAGCTGCAGAGGAGTCACCATATGATACGGTGGTAGTCACCGTATAATACGATGAGGTCAGAGGATGAAGACAGAAGATACAAGTTCCTGGAAAGAAGAAAGAAGAAGTCACCGTAATATACGGTGAATGTCACCGTATGATACCGTGAGCACCGTATGATTTCCAGAGAAGAAGGAATTCCGAGAAGCTGCAGAGATTAAGTCACCGTAATATATGGTGGTAGTCACGGTGAGCACCGTATAATTTCCAGAGAAGAAGGAGTTCCTGCGAAGCTGAAAAAATGAAGTCACCGTATGATACAGTGGTGGTCACCGTACAATACAGTGGTCAAGATGGCAGAATTTGGAGATCCAACCAACATGAAAGTTGTGGAGAATTTCAAGAGCTTTCCGTGCATGTGTGGAACACCTTCATCGGAGTTCGGAGCTGAGAGTTATGGGCAAAGCACTGGAGGCTGTTTGCACAAATGATATGGAATGACCTTTCAATCATGGCGGCCATATCAGGTTGAAGATGACAGAACTGGAAGACTGACCCAAAAGGAAAGTTGTGGGGAATTTCATAAGCTTTCCATTGATATATAGTACACCCCAATCGGAGTTCGGAGCAAGGAGTTACAGTCAATTTACTGTAGCCTATCTGGGGAGCACCGTATGATACGGTGATCATGTGCTTGGATCACGGTGACTAGAGAAACTGGGCACTTTTGGTCCAACGGCTAGTTTATTGATGTAGGCGTATAAATAGCCGGTTCCTTGGCCCTTTGGGGTGCCTTTGGCCATTGTTATCAGTGGGGAAACATAGAGGAAGTCAAGAGGAAGAAAGAGAGGCACTTGGGGAAGATTTGGAGAGAAATCTTTGTGCTTGAAGATTGAGAAGAAGAAGAAGCTTAGTGCTTGAGAGGGTTGAGAGCATCCATCCACCTCTAGGACTTGTGTGGTCATAAGGAGGCGGTCTTGGTTTGTTACCCTTGGTCTATGGCAAGGCCTAGACCGGTTAGACGTCGGTGTTGAGCTTGCCAAAGAGAGTGTGGAAGCCGACACAAGTTTGTACACGGTCTTGGAACTTCCCGTGCGAAAGAAGCATCACTAGTGGAGCGTCCTTTGGTACGCATCAAGTGCGGAGCCTTACCTTCGGAAGAGTACCCGGGAGAAGCCCAGCGGGACATGCCCGCGACTTCACTCAAGAGCGGTGGATGGTCCCAAGGAGGAGAGCATTGCCGGTGTGCGGCGGGGTGAAGCCCCGTGACTTCACTCGAGGAGTGAAGCGTGCTCTTGGGGACATCACCGGCTGGAAGAGTGTCGTGTGCTCTAGAAGGGATCGCCATCGAGCGGAGGGACGGGGTCGAGACTCCGGCGGGAGTGACCCAACGTGGAGTAGGGGAAGGCGCCATCCTTCCGAGACCACGGGAAAAATCGATGAGCAATCTCTTACTCTTACTCTCTACTACTTGCACTTATTATCTTGTTTATCTCATATGCATGTAGTAGACCTTGTGCTTATCATATGATTGCTTGATGATTGTTTTCGTGTGCTAGCTCTATGTTATCTCTACTGATATGCGCTTTCCTTATGTGTACCTACTTGATCATAGCTCATACACTTGCTTGATATCATCTAGTGATCTTGTTATACTTATGTTGTATCTATCTTGTCATGATCAATAGCTTGAACTTCCCCATGTGTTACTTATATGCATGCTAGTTTGTTTGTCTATCTATCATATATACTAGCATGTGTAGGACCTACTTGAGCTTCCGTATGTGTTACCCATATGCATGCTAGATTGCTTGATTGCCTTACCTTATACACTAGCATGTGTAGGACTTGTTGAGCTTATCTTGTATATTGTCATATGCTTGGTTGTTCTTATATGCTCATGTGTGCCTTGCTCCTAGCATGTACAAGTCCTAGCACATGGTTATCCTTGCTTGATCACTATCACATAGTGCACTTGTACTCTCTAGTTATGTATCCTTTACTTGTGTAAATAGAAAGAGTAGCTAGAAGTGCAAAAAGTTTTAGTTCATGGTGTGCCCGATTCACCCCCCCCCCCCCTCTCGGTCACACGATCCTTACAAGTGGTATCAGAGCCAAGTGCTCAATTTAGGGCTTAACCGCCTTTGAGATGTGACCGAATGAGTTTGGGTTTTCATCCCTTATGGGTTTGGGCTTTGGACGTTGAAAGAATCGCTTGAATGGCTACTTTATGTCCATAGTTCCAAATGAATTGTGGGATACCACGAATATTTTCTCTAGCACTTTCACGGATAACCATGTTATCATGATGATCTTGTTCTTGTTATATCTTGTGATAATCATGATGATATTGTTGCTAGTTTTCTTGTTAAGGAGTGATTTTGATGATCTTACCATATTCTTTCATGAATCACTTACTTGTGTCTTCGCTTGGTTATGCTAGATAAGAGGATCGATTCATATGACAAGTGAAGAGCTCAAGTAGTGAGGTTATCATGAAGATCTTGAAAGCATCTCCTCATTCAACATTTGGTGACAACATTTTTGCACTTCAACATGAAGATCTTGAGAAGCTACAATTTGAAGAAGTCTTGCTCATGACCATCTCACATGATGAGCACTCATGGAAATGTCTCTCATTTTGAGGACATCTCAATTGGTGATGGTGGTTCTATTGAAGATCAATCTACAATCGTGAGCAAGCTTCCATCACTTGAAGAGCAAGCGATTGTAAAGAAGATGCAAGCTTGGGATACTCACTTTCTTGATCACTCAAGTGAATCTACTTCTTCCTCGGAGAATGCAAAGATGATGATCAAGTTGCTCTTGATATCTTAATGGAGACTTCACCTCCTCCATCTCCACTCGTGTCCCTCACTAGAAGGCTTGACTTACGGGTCATCGACAAGAAGAAGGTGGTGATGGAAGGATCAAGTGAGAGTGGTGATAAAGAAGAAGATGATGCTAAGGCTAAATACAAGAAGTTTGTGAGACAAGACCAAGGTCAAGAAGAAGGAGATGTCATCTCACAAGGGTTTTTCTTGTTGGTGAGAGGATTGCCAATGATGAAGACTATGAGATTGACTCTTCTTCAAGAGCATATCCAAACATGTTGTTGGTCTTCATCCTCACATGCACCTCCAAGATAAAGGAGATAAGGAAAGAATGATATGGTCATATTTCGTGTTGGTGAGCTTGATGAGGAGCTCAAGGATCCCATGTCATCTCATGAGGCTCTACATATGAGTTGAGGACTCAAGTTGGATAACATTGAGCTTCATGAGAAGTATATGAGAATCTTGAGATCTCTTATCAAGCTATCAACCTCATCTAGTTCTTTTCTTCTTCATCCACTACTCCTAGTTCATCTATCTCACATGCATCTACTATTTGTGATGAACTAACCCTCTCTTGTGAGAACTTTTTCTCTTGAGTCATTATTTTGAAGGAATAACACAAACTCAATGAGAAGAGTGAGTCAATGATGCAAGCATTCACAAGACTCACAAGAGGAGGAGGAAGATGAGGATGCTTTGGGTGCCCAAGAACTTAATCGACCGGATGAAGCCGGCCAATCACATGGAGGCGCCCAAGTACGAGACTTGAGGTGGTGGAGGTGGTGGACCGAGTACAATTCATAGAGATAATTGAAGTCCACCACAAGTGCCAGGGGCATGAACGATGGCATCTACTCTTTAAGGAGGTATCGTTTATCATAGTGTAGTCTTCCTTTGCTTTTAGTTCCTTTACTTTTTAGTAGCTCATTTGTGAACTAGTATGTTTTGCATTCCTTCATGCATCATATAAAAACCTAAAAGAAAAGCACAAAAATATTAGTTCGAGGTCTAACTTTCTCAAGATAGCTATGAGTATGGGGGATGCTTGGGTTGGTGGACCGATGGACTCAAGGCAAGGTTTGGCTCATAGTGAGTTAAGCTTGAGAAAGGTTCAAACTTGACCTTGAGTAGGTTTCCTTTATGCAATGTCTTTAATCTTGCATGCATTCATCATGGCATGTTTAAAATTCCCCTTGCATTTGTTTTATATGCTTGTTTCATGCATTGCATATAGGAAATCACAAAGGAGTCTTTCACTCGTCTGTTCTTTGTTTTAGTTTTTATCATGAGGTTACATGTCAAAATGTCTTCTCTCCGAAAGGTATGCCTAGAACCGATCTCTTTCAATTATTTTTTGTTCTAGCTACCATCCATAACATAGTTTAAATTACCCCATGTGTTTCACACAATGATATGCATATATCTTGCCATCCATTAGAAGTATGCATAACTCTAGGGGGAGTTTAGCCTATGCTATGAGGCTTTCATAATCATGGTCCAAATGCCTTCCACTCCAAAGGACATGGTTCATGAAGCTCTTGTGTGCATTTAAACGTTTGCCCTTCTTGTTCTTTTCTCTATTGTAAGATCAATTGTAGGAACAAGGGGGAGACATAAGAAACAAGAGATAGGAGAGAAGATGATGAAGACATCGAGATCATCTCAAGGGGGAGTTCGTGCACGAGAAGATCAAGTGATCAAGATCGATGATCACAACAATCTTGAGATGATGTGATGAGGTAGTAGCAACATTCTACAAGGCAAGTATGAAGGTAATCTCTTTGACCCTATGGTGATGAGCTTTTTCTTGCTAGTTGTCCTTTTACTTGTCACCATAATATTTGTGCTTGCCATAGCTCCTTGTGCCTTATATTCACTTGTGTGTGAGTTTTTGCTCTAACTTGTGACATCTTATGAGCTATGACTTGCCTCGACCGGAACATCAAGGTAACATCTCCTTCATCTTATATTGCCTCTTTTATGTGCATCTCGTGATGATATGTTTGTGCTTGATTGCATATTGTTCTTTTTCATATCATCACTCCTTCACGCTTGTCAGTTGCTCCATGTGCTTAGCTTTATCTTGTGGTACCCTTTGTTGCTATATTGCTTATCTTTCAAATAGTATCTTATCTTGAGCTATGACTTGCATGCTTGTCTTCTTACCATCATGTGTGTAGTGTCCTTATATTTCTCGCATGATGCCTTGTTGTGATTGATGTGCTTTATCCTTGTCTTACTTCATATCTATATGCTTTTACAAGTGGTAAAGTCTTGTATGCTTTCACTCATATCCTTTACAAGTGGCATCTATTTATGTGCTCATTTCATATCTTTTTATGCCATGATCCGAGATATAGGGTAGTCTCCTTGACTTGTCTTTCTTGACAAAGTGCATGTGATGCACAACTTTAGGGGGAGACTATCCTATGTCTTGAGATTCTTGAGACTAATGTGTTTGCAAGTTTATCTTTGTCTAGTCTCTTGATAGGAATGATCATCCATAGGTTGAGATGCCATGAATTGATGATCATCCACTTTGAGGTGCCATGATTCTCATTTGACACATTCTATATGGCATTAAAAAGCAATCACATCCCCGAAGGTACGCTAAGTTTATCATTCTTGCAAGAAGGTAATGGTTTTCCTTTATTCTTGCATTATCTATCTAGCTACCTTCCATAACATAGCTTAAGGTCCCCCACTTGACTTAATTGTTAAATTATGCATATATTTTGCCTTCTATCACATGTATGCACAAATCTAGGGGGAGTTTAATCTATGTTATGAGGCTTCAAGATTTTGATCCATATCCCATCCACATCCAAAGGATCACTATCTATGAAGCTCCCTTGTGCTTTTAATGTTTGCCTTGTTTGTCCCTTTTCGGTGCTTAATGTCAAAGGGGGAGAAGTATATCCACCAAAGCAAGTAGATGCGGAAAGAGAAGAGACATGGGGCACAAATAGGGAGAACATGCTAATGGGGAGAAGTACTTGCAACCAAGAAGTGAAGATTCAATCAAGGACATGAGGTATGAGCAAAGGTATTCTATGTTGTCAATACATCCGAGGCAAGTTGTTGTGCTTCATTCTATCTATTATCTCTTGCTTTGGTTGTGTTGTCATCAATCACCAAAAAGGGGGAGATTGTAAGATCAATGAACCTAGAGCATGGTTCATAGGTTTTGGTGATTGATGTCAACATGGTCAATGACACTAACAAGGTTTGCTAGTGTGCAAGATGTTTAGTCTCATGGATGTAGTGATATACTATTGGAGCGCCAACACCTCAAAGGTTGCAAGGAAGTTGATAAAGAGAAGAAGTGAACATGAGGACTACCCTACGAAGTGACTACTACACACATGAGGTAAGAGACGAGGTGAGTATGTCATGTGTCCTTCTATGTATTATATCCTTGACATACTCTTGTTCATCATGTAGCTTGCCTTTATATTCCTATATCATGATGATGTAATTGTGCTAGTTCTTGTTACATATCTTATGCACATTATATGATGCTTCTTCCTTTGTGACAACTAGATCATTGTGACCAACATCTTTGGGTGTAGGAAAGGTGTTCATGCATATTCTTTAGGTCACATGAAGAAGCTTCATTGATGGATCACGACAAGGATCAAGGACTTGATGGAGGTCGCGGGTTGAGGAGATGGATCAAGGCTAAGGACATGCAAGATCCAAGCAAGTGTGGCTTGGTATAGATGTAGACTTGAGTCCATAGGAAAAACCGGACTATCAAGGGGGATAGAGTCGTTTCTCTTAGGTCACACTAGTGGTAGAGGTGAGTGGATGCTCAAAGAGTCTCTCAGGCACTAGGGTGACAGCAGAGGAGAAGAGGAATCAAGTTTGGTGAAGTTGGAAGCAATAATCGAGGAAATGATCAAGTTTGAGCTGCAGAGGAGTCACCGTATGATACGGTGGTAGTCACCGTATAATACGATGAGGTCAGAGGATGAAGACAGAAGATACAAGTTCCTGGAAAGAAGATTGAAGAAGTCACCGTAATATAGGGTGGATGTCACCGTATGATACCGTGAGCACCGTATGATTTCCTGAGAATAAGGAATTCCGAGAAGCTGCAGAGATTAAGTCACCGTAATATATGGTGGTAGTCACCGTATGATATGGTGAGCACCGTATAATTTCCAGAGAAGAAGGAGTTCCTGCGAAGCAGAAAAAATGAAGTCACCATATGATACAGTGGTGGTCACCATACAATACGGTGGTCAAGATGGCAGAATTTGGAGATCCAACCAACATGAAAGTTGTGGAGAATTTCAAGAGCTTTCCATGCATATGTGGAACACCTTCATCGGAGTTCGGAACTGAGAGTTATGGGCAAAACACTGGAGGCTGTTTGCACAAATGATATGGAATGACCTTTCAATCATACGGCGGCCAGATCAGGTTGAAGATGACAGAATTGGAAGACTGACCCAAAAGGAAAGTTGTGGGGAATTTCATAAGCTTTCCATTGATATATAGTACACCCAATCGGAGTTCAGAGCAAGGAGTTACAGTCAATTTACTGTAGCCTGTCTGGGGAGCACCGTATGATACGGTGATCATATGCTTGGATCATACGGTGACTAGAGAAACTGGGCATTTTTGGTCCAACGGCTAGTTTATGTATGTAGGCCTATAAATAGCCGGTTCTGTGGCCCTCTGGGGTGCTTTTGGACATTGTTATCAGTGGGGAAACATAGAGGAAGCCAAGAGGAAGAAAGAGGGGCACTTGGGGAAGATTTGGAGAGAAATCTTTGTGCTTGAAGATTGAGAAGAAGAAGAAGCTTAGTGCTTGAGAGGGTTGAGAGCATCCATCCACCTCTAGGACTAGTGTGGTCATAGGGAGGCGGTCTTGGTTTGTTACCCTTGGTCTCTGGCAAGGCATAGACCGGTTAGGCGTCGGTATTGAGCTTGCCAAAGAGAGTGTGGAAGCCGACACAAGTTTGTACACGGTCTTCGAGCTTCCCGTGCGAAAGAAGCATCACTAGTGGAGCGCCTTTTGGCACGCATCAAGTGCGGAGCCTTACCTTCGGAAGAGTACCCGGAAGAAGCCCGGCGGGACATGCCCGCGACTTCACTCAAGAGCGGTGGATGGTCCCAAGGAGGAGAGCATTGCCGGTGTGCGGCGGGGTGAAGCCCGTGACTTCACTCGAGGAGTGAAGCGTGCTCTTGGGGACATCACCGTCTGGAAGAGTGTCGTGTGCTCTAGAAGGGATCGCCATCGAGCGGAGGGACGGGGTCGAGACTCCGACGGGAGTGACCCAACGTGAAGTAGGGGAAGGCGCCATCCTTCCGAGACCACGGGAAAAATCGATGAGCAATCTCTTACTCTTACTCTCTACTACTTGCACTTATTATCTTGTTTATCTCATATGCATGTAGTAGACCTTGTGCTTATCATATGATTGATTGATGATTGTTTTCGTGTGCTAACTCTATGTTATCTCTAGTGATATGTGCTTCCTTATGTGTACCTACTTGATCATAGCTCATACACTTGCTTGATATCATCTAGTGATCTTGTTATACTTATGTTGTATCTATCTTGTCATGATCACTAGCTTGAACTTCCCGATGTGTTACTTATATGCATGCTAGTTTGTTTGTCTATCTATCATATATATATACTAGCATGTGTAGGACCTACTTGAGCTTCCGTACGTGTTACCCATATGCATGCTAGATTGCTTGATTGCCTTTACCTATACACTAGCATGTGTAGTACTTGTTGAGCTTATCTTGTATATTGTCACATGCTAGGTTGTTCTTATATGCTCATTAATGCCTTGCTCCTAGCATGTACAAGTCCTAGCACATGGTTATCCTTGCTTGATCAATCACATAGTGCACTTGTACTCTCTAGTTATGTATCCTTTACTTGTGCAAATAGAAAGAGTAGCTAGAAGTGCAAAAAGTTTTAGTTCATGGTGTGCCCGATTCACCTCCCCCCCCCCCCCCCCCCCCCCCCCCCCCCCCCTCTCGGTCACACGATCCTTACAAGCTGCATGGGTGTCAGTGACTTTTCCTGCTTCCAACGTGCGTAAATTTTGATGCTTCATTTGAATTATTGGCCAGGGTGCCGGTCGGCACTGTGCAGTCCGTGCCCGATTCAAAACTTCTTTGCTTTGTGTCGCCAGAATTTCAATTTTTCTTGCGGATGTCAGACTTCCTGTAGCATCTAAATTCCTGGAGGTGGCGTTTCCTTGCGGTGCCGATCGGCGCTGTGAGCGTGCCGGTCGGCATCTGAGCAAAATTTCCGCTATTGCCTCCTTCTTCCGCAAGAGTCATCCAATATATTTATGCGACACAGAAAAACACCAAAAACACGAAAATATTCTCAGGACAATTGTTGAACTCACCTTGTCGATTTTTCCTTCCTCGAATATCCCGCACATTTTCGTCATGTTACCCCCCCAATTAATTTGTATCTCCAGATCGGGGTATCTTTCAGAGCACGATTTGGCGTGCCAGCTTCTGTGCCGGTCGGCACGCGCCTGTGCCGATCGGCACGCACCAGAATTTTCTCTTTTTGTTTCTTTTCTCCCTGCGCTATTAGTGAACAAGCAAAATACAAAAAACAAAAACTGCAGAAAGTAAACAGACAGCGCAGAGGTTCACACAAAAGTTAAAACAAACACTTGGACTAACAAATTTTATTCCGGGAGTATTATTGTGGATTACAAGCAAACAATTTAAAGGCCGGGTTGCCCTCCCGGTTAGCACTAAATTTTTAATTCACGGGTTGCCCTCCCGAAAGCACTAATCACAAAAAGACTCACCCTATGACTCACTTCCCGGATTTTGGGTTGCCTCCCAAAAGCGCTCTTAGTTTTGAAAAGGTCGTAGAGCTTGACCTCCCCGTATAAATTACTTCCTTAGCGTCGCTCTACAGGAATCATGGTTGCGACGCTACAAGGTTCTCTTGTCTCTTCTCCTTCAATTGTAGGACATATCCTTCCTCCAATTACCCTCGATTCCTTTGTGGTGCGGAGACTTGTATTTCTCAACCCACTTAGAGACCATACGGCTTTCTTCTCCCTTGGGGCGAAACTTGAATGTGTAGGAGGCTCCACTTATGTCGAAACTTATCTTTCCACTCCCCACATCAGTGTTTACCTTTGCTGTCCGCAAGAATGGCCAGCCCAAAATCAAAGAAGTTCTTGTCCTTCTATCCATATCAAGCACAATGAAATCCACAGGAACTATATGATCACCAATTTGAACAGGCACATCTTCAGCAATTCCATCGGGATAACGAACCGATTGATCGGCCAACTCCAAACACATAGCCGTAGGCTCCAACTCTGGCAAATTCAAACTTGAAAAGACATAGTGAGGCATGACACTTACACTTGCTCCAAGATCGCATAAAGCCCCTTCAAAGATTTGAGCTCCAATCAAACACCGGATACTAGGGGATCCAGGGTCGGGCTTCTTTTCTGGTGTAATGTCATTAATAGCTGCAGTGCACTCCTTTGTCATCTTCACTACCTCTTCCGATGCTAAGCACTTCTTGCTTTGCATAATATCCTTTATGTACTTAGCATAGGTGGGCACTTGAAGGGCATCAAGGAACGGGACATTGATATATAACTTCTTCATAATATCGATAAACCTGGAGAATTGCTCATCATGGTGTCGGACCCTTTCTGTCTTGGTCAACAGCTGCGTATCTAGAAAGGTAGCAGGACCGTGTTCCTTGTTCTCAGTTCCCTTTTTCAGACCCGAAAGGTCAATTTCCGCAGTGTGCCGATCGGCACCATCTGCATGCTGGTCGGCACCATCTTCTGCACTGTGCCGATCGGCACCAGTGTCGTGCCGGTCGGCTCCAGTGTCGTGCCGGTTGGCACGAGGTCGTCTTGCTCCAGCTGCAAACTTCGGATCTTCTATTTGCTTCCCAGACCTCGTAGCGATGGATTTCAGCTGTTCTGCAGAGCGGGTATTACCAGGAAGAGTTCCCTTCTCACCTTGCACCGATTCCGCCAATTGGGCCATTTGTTTCTCCATCATCTTCATTGGAGAATTTGCTGATTAGAACTCCCCACTTCGATGACCTTATTGTTGATTGTCTCAAGCACACGATCAACTTCCTTGAATTTGGCTTGGGTGTCCTTGTTGACCTTCTCTTGAGCTTGAAAGAACTCTTGGCATTGAATCCGAAGGGGGGTGGCGTTTTGCATAGACGATGATGGGGTGAAGCTACTCCTTTGCTGATATGGAGTCTTCCATCCTTGGCTCTTGACATAATTGAGCGTTTTCACATCCTCGGGGCAATCCTTGCTCACATGACCGAGCTCTCCACATTCTTCACATGTAGATCGGGCTTCCGCTAGCTTGATGGTCTCTTCCTTGGGAATATGATCAATCTTGTCCAATCTCCTTTGTATGGTGTCGAGCTTGTCCATAAGCAATTCATCATAAGCTCTCTCCACCACACTCTTCATCTTTCCCGTAGAAGGTTGAAGGCTTCTACTATCTCTCTCGCCAACCCATGATTGACTTTGCTCTATCTTCTTGATCAAGGCTGTGGCTTGAGCGGGTGTCTTGTCCAAAAACGATCCTCCAGAAGAAGCATCTAAGTGTTGTCGGGACAAAAGATTCAGACCCGTGTAGAACCTTTCCACTAGCTCCCATTCAGCAAGGCCATTGTGAGGACAAGCATCCTTGTACTCGTTGAATCGATTCCATGCTTCTCCAACGCTCTCATCAGCGAGTTGAGTAAATCCAAGGATCTTGTTCTTCAAAGCTTGAGTCTTGCCTGGAGGGAAGTACTTTGCCAAAAATTCTGCAGAGAGTTGATCCCAACTAATCTTTATCGCAGGAGGTAACCCATGGTACCACTGCTTAGGACGCCCAATAAGAGATAGAGGAAACAGTCGCACCTTGGCTTCATTGGCATTCATATGTTGCAATTGAAAGGTACTGCAGATTTCATGAAAATGTTGCAAATGCATATTAGGATCTTCAGAACCTGTGAACGGTTGCTGACCAACCAAAGACATGTAGCGCTCCAGCTGAAAAGGTTGAGCTTGTGCAGTGAACTCAGTCTTGATAACATTATCCAAGGCAGGCTTGAGACGATTAGCTATTGGTGTTGTGTCTGCCATGTCTTCCACTTCTGGAACTTCTTCTTCCTTGTCTTCTTCTAGAGCTGCAAACAATGCCCTCGGGCTGAGCGGCTCGCTGTTGTCTTCTATGTCTCCCACTGACTTGCTTTTCTTTTCCGCCTTACGCTTGCGAAAGAGAATCTCTGGATCATCGAGGTAATTAAAGGGTTTATTTGACATAGCGCCGTCCATATCTGTCTGGTTAAATAAACAGGACATATGTACTGGAAAAAAACAGAGAAATAAAAAAAAGAAAGCAATGTGCCGGTCGGCACACAGGTGTGCCGATCGGAACCACAGCCAATTTCTCAAACTTCAAACAATGCCTAATTCGAACAAAGGTCCCCGGCAACGGCGCCAGAAAAAGAAGCTTGTTGGTCATTTGTACGCACCTACTTATATACCGCAAGTAGACGGTGTACAGTTGTAGCACTTTTTCCCCCAGAAGAGTATTCCAAGGTTTAATCGAACCACAAGGACCAATGGGAATTAAGCAGAATTATCAGTAAAAGAGTTAGCCAGGCTTTCTAGTGAGCGTGAGCGTGAGTTTTGGGAGAATTGGGGGATGTGCCGATCGGCATAGCGATGTGCCGATCGGCACGGATGCTGAGTTGTCCGAGTGTTGCTTGAACAGCCTAAGGAACCTGATTAGATCACAGGGTAAGTTAACCAAAGTCTGCTAGTTGAGATCGTAACCAAAAAGCTTAGTTAAATAGCATCATAAACGGATTTACTTAATTATTGATAACCGAAGATCGGTAGGAAGAAACCCCTTTCCAACGTGCCCTGTCACGACCAGTTCGCCTTAGTCGGTAGCCGCTTCCCACTCTACACATCATCTCAAAGATCTCGCATATTCCAACGCGTTGAGGTACGGAGACAATATGCAATTATGGAGATAGTGAGAGATTGAATCTCTCACCTCTTATTGCCACCACAATTAAGATAACATCTAATACTTAGTTTCTCTAAGCGTAGGAACAAGTGCATGTAAAGACAACAAAATCCAGGCAATCAATAATCAAAACCATTCATCCACATATTCAACCATACTTTGATAATACATAGTACAAGATACATCACCATCTAGTAGGCCTACCCTGATGGATCACCTCTTAGCACCAGCGGTTCTTGATCTAACAACTAGAGAACATGAAGAACGGGGCAAGCCCCAGTGGCTCTAAACTTACTAGCTGTGTTGTCCCTCTGGCGGCCGATCCCGAAACCCTAGGGTTTCTACAGGTTTATATAGGTCTGTGCTTCGGAAAGGAAAAGGATCTCGGGAAGAGAGTCCTCGTGCCGATCGGCACAGAGGCCGTGCCGATCGGCACGCCTCGTGTCCAACTCGGTCTCCTCTCTAGGTCGGTTCCAAAGTCCTAGGTAGCTTCCATATGGGCCTTCCAATCAGTTTTCTTCGAGATCAAGTCTTACATTGTTCTTTCAAATCTTCGAGTATCGTTTATCTCTTCGTGACGAATATCTCCCAAGATTGGTTCGGATGACTTCCTTCTAGAATCAACTGAATGGTGGGCCAGCCTCGACGGCGCTGAAGTCCCCTGTGCCGGTCGGCACAAGGCTGTGCCGATCGGCACAGTGAGCCTTTTCTGCTGTTTTTCTTCTCTTCAGGTCCAGATCAGCCAAAATGTCCAGAATGTCGTCCTTTTCATCTGTTTCTGCAATAAATCTCCAGAACGACATATATACAAATATAGTGCTATTATCAAGGGTTAATGGCCTATAATGATGACATTTATGCTCTAAATAAGGCGTAGTTGGCATATAAAATGGTATGCTAGAAATCGCCAACAGGGTTTCACCATTTCTTTATTAAACCATGCCAAATTGCCTTGAACCCTGCAAAACAACGGCGGATACGCAACTTGTGGAAATAGATTAGTAAATAAGCAAATTATGCACATGGTCTTGTGTTCATACCTTTTTATTACCGGATTTAGGACATAAATATTGGCGTTAAGTGACGCCAACACGGCCCACGAAATGGAGAAAGGATTTTCTTTTTCTGGTGGGCCAATTGGGCTGGCGCGGGCTTGGGCTACGAGAGGGAGGAGAAAGTGGGCCGCGCGGGAAGAAAGAGAATGAGGCCGGCCCAGTGGGAAAAGAAAAGAAGAAAAGAAAAAGAAAAGAAGAGGAATGGGCCCGGGAGTAAGATTCAGCTTTTCTATTTCTCTTTCCTCTCCTATTTTCTACCTCAAACGAAAATGTTTTCTAACAAAATTTTAAATACATTTTCAACACAATAAAATCCCTAATGCAAACTACTCCAACATGAATGCATCAATAATATTTATTATAACCAATATTATCTAATTTAATTTGGAAAATAACTCTTTTGTCTAATAAAAATGTTAACATCCTAAATGAATCAAAGAAATTTTCTTTGCTTTCATTACATTTGGGTTCAATTTTTAGCACAAATTTTATTTTTTAAAAAAAGCATAAATTTCATTTTTCTTATATATTTTAAAAAACTAAGATGTGGGTCTCACCTCAAATTAAATTTTGCTTTTTAGGGCTGTTGCCTTTTTAGTGCTCTTGTGCTTAATCTCTAGAATTACTTGCAATATTTTTATTTTTTAAAAACATGACATGTGGGTCCCACTTGACATATTGTGGGACCAAACCACAGGTGGGCCACTTGACATGATCTAAAAAAAATTATTCAACAAAAACTCACATTTTATCAATTACATTTTGCTTTTATTTTTCAAATAAAAATTATTTGTGGGTCCCGCGTGACAGGTGGTTGACAAGTGGGCCATGTAATGACAATTCATATTTGTCATAAGTTTTGGTGTACAATAAAAAATTTTGTTAATGACGATTCATATTTGTCATAACTATTGTGACGTCTATTTTGACCAATTATGACGTTTTTATTCGTCATAATATAATGGCGTCTTGATTTATGACGATTTTGTGGCCAAATTTAATGACGGATCTCCGTTTTCGTCATAAAACACCCGATTTTCTCAAAAACATCATAAACTTAACACGCTTTATGACAAAACGGTGTATTGGCTTGTGAAAAACGTCGTAAACCTAACAAGCTTTATGACAAAACTGTGTATTTATCCTACCTTTTGGAAGATCGGGACCTCCAGTTCTCATTACCTTACTCCCTGGTCACCCATTCCTGACTTTCCTCGCCGTTTCTCCCGGCCCCCTTCTTCCCGAAGCAGAACCACCGATGGCCGGTCGTCCTCGCTAGACTCCTATGACACCGATGGGGAATGCGGGACTGAAGCGGAAGCATGAAGGTACTTGTTTTCCTTGTTTCGTAGAACTTGATACTCGTTTAGGTTGTCTGTGATTGTTTGTGGGATGCGGTGATTGCCGGTCCTCTTTGCTTTTTTTTACTATGTTCAGTTTGTCTATTCACATATCGTGCCATGCTGGGTTCATGAGTATGTAGCTTGGGTCTGTTTTGTTGAGCTGCAGATCTAAAAAAATCTACGGATCTGGTGTGGGGAATGGGTTCAAGGTCTGTGGTTGCCTGATATCGTCACTTTGATGTTGTTTTTGACTTAAAACATAGGTTAAATGCTGAGTTCATAAGTATGTAGCTTGGGTTTTTGTTGAGCTACAGATCCAGAAAAATCTACGGATCTGAGAATGGGTTCAAGGTCTGTGGTTTCCTAATATCGTTACTTTGATGTTGTTTTTGACATAAAACGTAGGTTAAATTACTTCATTGTAATAACATATATTCTTTAAGCTACAATCGAACTGGATGTGTGCCAAACGTGACCTGTTTCCAACCTATCGAGGAGGCAAGCAGCCTGGCATTTCCATTACATTAACTGCATCTGTACCTTTCTCATTCGAATGATGGAACCATGATGATTTTGCTTCTGAATGTATTCATCAAAGTGCACTGCAACCCGAAATAATCTGTATTTAACTTGAGTGTTATTTAAAGCTTACTGCACACATGAGTACAGCTACATACTTTGATAATTACATTCATTTGACTCGCTTCTATATGCATGTGGAAGGAACAACAATTAAATGCGACCTACTAGCGGGAGACCTGTTGGAGATGCGGTCAAGCCCGTTCTAGAAGGTATCACAACGTCAAATTGCATCAATTTTATATTTTATGAACCTTCAAAATATGATTTGGCTTATTTCTTTCTATGTAAAGCATACTGTATCAGATAACCTCATCTTACCATAATGCAACATGTGCAGGAAAAGCGTATAACAATACAACAGGAGAGTGAGGAGGTCGAATCCACAGGGTCTTAGTGCTACATCTCTGTCGTAAGAATCTAAAGGAACAATGCCTCAGATAACCAATCATGAAAGTTTCATTTCGTTGTTGTTGCAAGCTTACCCTTTACTTTTTGTCCACATCTTTCCAGAAGAAAGAGATGCATCGGGCTGCGGAGGTGTCCGGATCTGGCATTTTTGTGGATAGGCAGGCACCTTTTGTAAGTCCTTGTCCCATTTTATATCATGACCTTTTTTAAAATTTGTTGTTGTGGAATAATAATACATGACAATGTTTATCAAGTAACAAAATTAGTACAACAACATGAGTTCCTTTTGGGCAAATTTTTTTCCCTTTGGAAAATGGTTGATCGAGGATCATTCTGGATCCCCACTGTCATGAGTGGTGTTGATTGAATTAAAATTGTCGGTCTTTCCGGCAAAAGTTTCCACAAAGCTGTATAGTTGTAGGGGTTGTTGGTTTGTTTATATTTGTCGTTTTGGGCATACAATAGGTAGATGTCTCGACTATATTATGCATTTGAAGCAAACAATCTCACCATATTTGTTACAGATGTGTATAGTTTGTGCTTCATCATGAAGAGGAAGAGCTTCACCATGAAGGGGAAGAGTCTATCTCAGCCGAAATTTCTTCTCATTCGCAAGTTTCTGCAGTCAATGTTAAAGTGTTACTTATCAGTACCGTAGACAATGCAATTTGTTCTACTTGGACCTAATTGTTCTTCCTTTTTGCCTGTCCAGGTCTCACAAGTTCCAAAGGGGAGAGAGCGAAAGCCGGAGATGGCAGGTATACTGTTTCCCTCTCTAGCAAAAGTTTCCACATAGCTGTATATATACATTGTAGGGGATCTTGGTTTGTTTATATCTGTCGTTTTGGTCATACAACAGACAAGGATGAAGACTCAGTTGAGAAAGGTCGGGTGTATCCTTTACTGCGTAATTGGTACAAGGATGAAGACTCAGTTGAGGAAGGCCGGGTGTATCCTTCACTGTGTAATTGATACAAGGATGAAGACTCAGTTGGGAAAGGCCGGGTGTATCCTTCACTGTGTAATTGGTACAAGGATGAAGACTCAGTTGAGGAAGGTCGGGTGTTTAATTGGTACAAGGATGACTAGCCTACGAGCAAATAAGCAGAAGGCTTAGGTGATGAACACCAGGTGCATCCTTTTGCTGGACTGTGTGTTGTGTTCGAGGGGGCACCATTTTTGTAATGTGGCATTATTTTGGGATCTGGTTGGATTGTGTGGAATTGTGGCCTAGTTTCTGTGTAGCCCTTGCTGAATTTTAGCATGTCTGCATGAGAATACATTTGGATGTCATGTATAGTTGATTAATATATATATATAATTATGATTTGTTTTTTGAAACTATTCATTATGATTTGTGTGTAAATGGGTCATGCCCAGCCTGAAAAGGACCCGCGAACGGCCATTTATAAGCTGGAAGATGATTTGTCTCAAATAAATATAGACCAAAAATGGGCCGGTTCTATTAAGCAGTAGGCCCACTATTGGCCTTTTTGGACGATTTTATGACAAAAATATATGGGCCCGGCCCATCAAGAAACTAGCCAGAACACAATTTATGACGAAAATAATACGAATCTTAAATAGTGGGACCCACACTAATGTGGGCTCGGAGAGCCGTATAACCCAACTTAGGTGGGACCCACAACATGCCGAAAGTGTGGGGAGCCCACTAAGAAGTGGGCCCCGGCCCATTAAAGGTGGGCCTTCCATTCCGTACAGCCCAGCTGAAGCTGGACGCATAACAGACCGAAGGCTGCCACGTCAGATGCCACATCGGATTCCACGTCGGATGCCATGTTGTGTGCCACGCGGATCATGGATACAGTATTGTTCAGCCGGGAACGGGCAGCCCGAATGCAAAAAGTCATAAACCATGACTGGCCATGCTCGGCTGACGAACCCTAAAAGGTCATAAATCACGATTTATGACGAAATTTCTGTCACTAGCAGCGGTCGGTGACACCTTAATTTCGTTATAAATCAGCACATCTGTTCTAGTATGTTCACTAAGTCACCTCGTAGTAAGAAGTGCACTTGATAATGTTTATATATTGTTTGATACTCTAAATATTTGTATTGCAACCTTGTATGTATTAGTATTGGTTGCTAATCTCTATATTTATTCATGAACCTTTTTAAAATTCGGCTAAAATTTGAAAACAAGGACCAACTTTTAGTGCTATGTTTATCTTTACTCCTTATTATTTATCTTCTGACTCCACCTGCGTGCGTCGCATCCTCCTCTTCCCACCCCATGAAAACTCAGCACCGACAGGTGGGGGCAAAAGAAAAAAGTGCTCCCTCGCTCCGCCCGCCCGCCGCCGCCGCCCTCGCGGGGGCGCGCGATCCCCGCCTGCGCCCGCGCCTCCTCCTCGCGCTGCTCGACGACCGCCTGCCGCTCCCGGACGCGGAGGAGGACCTGTGCCCGCCGCGGAGCCCTGCGGACCTCGCGTACGCCAGGGCCGACGCCATCAGCGCGGAGGCGGACCTGTGCCCGCCGCGGAGCCCCGCGAACCTCACGTACGCGGCCGACGCCGTCCGCGCGCACGGCCTCCTCGCCGAGTGCGACGCGGGGGACGACCCGGGGCTCCGGGAGGAGTGGAGCGCCACCGTCGATGCCTGGGTCGGCCGCCTCCTCAAGTTGACCACAACAGCCTCCGCCGGCGCCAGCTGCGGACCCGCCCTCTCCGGGGAGCGGCTCCAAAGGTAACCGACCAACCAACCCCTCTCTTCTGTTCTCCTCTGCTGCTGCTTCGAATCGATCCGTCCAGATTAGGTCTTCCTTCCTGAATCGGCTCGTTTTGTGATAAGAAATTGGGGACTTTTTTATGCATCTTATCTTTTTTTTGACTCGTATCTTATCTTTTTTTCACTGGCAGATAAGCAGCAGTTGCTTTATATCTATTTACCAGATCATTCTTTAAAATATTTTGTACACATGTCTTGCATTAAATCGAAGAGAAGGCTGAACGTATTCTAGATGAACGAGGTAAGTTCAGTGTATATTGCTCTGACTGGAAATACCCCACAAGTGAAACAGCACTGCTCGATGATATGAAAGCACGGCATTATTTGTGCTTATTTTGTCATGCCTCAAACATTTATGAGTGTTTAATTCTTCTAATGTCAACTGAACATGAGAGGATGGTCGAAGCATATATGCTCTAATAGACCAGAAACTGCAGCAAGCATTGCTGGAGCATGATAATTTTGAAAATACATAATGTCGCACAGAAGGAAATAGATGACGTGCAGAAACAAGTGAGCATTTCAACTCTGCCACTTACTTCTGTTTGTTTGGAGCAACCTATAGTTATGACAGACCTCATACAAAATCTCTATTTATGAGGTGGTTATCCTTTTTTTCGAATGAGGTAGTTATGCTTCCATGTCTGAAGTTTCTCCAAAATAATTCCCAAATAAGTCAAAAGCAGCATATGCACAATGATATGAACTATAGTTATGCATCGTTTGTGTAGTAAATGGCCAAAGCATATCATATTCTATGATTTTTTTTCTCTGATTATTTGTAGGTCGCTGCCCTCGGGGATAAGGAGCTGTCGGTGTTCGTCAAGGAGCTCAAGATGCTCAGGGTGTAGGTCAAAAGCAGCAGCAGCAGTAGTTAGTATCTTTCTGTTGCTACTAATTGTTTTTATTATTAGCTACTAATTTGATCAGAGCTTAGATGCAGAGATAAGATCAAGAACATGGTGTGTTGTTTGGTTGGTTAATTGGTTGCGCCGAGTAGTGCTCTGTTCAATTGGAAGTCCTTGCTGGGCTATGTATATTGGATACATTACCTGTGACTCGAGTTCGCTTAACTGTGCCTGCTTTCTCCGCCTTGACCGTCGAGCAGACTCCCTGTTGGACACCATCCTGAAATTTACACAAGCAAATGTGAGCCCTTCTTCAAATTTTGTTGGAATGTAATTTGTTCACAAACTTGATCTTCTCATACCTTCTTATTCCCTTTGTTTCTCCTCAAACCCTATCTAGGACCACCGGCCGCCCCTCGCATCCTCCTGCACATCTCTGTTGCCCAGAGCAGCCGCATGACCTCGTGCCCACTGAGTCCCTCGGTCCGTCAAATCTCGCGCGCAAAAATCTTCCATACACGATTTGGATGGGCGCGTCGGCTACAACCATGAGCATAGAGTTTGACTTCGTTGATTGCCCCTGGCCTGCATCACCCTCCGTAATCCCCACCATGCTGCACCTTTCTGGTGAGCATTAGGCTGTCTCTTGATTTTTAATTTCTCCTGGTGAGCATTAGGCTGTGTCTTGATTTTAATTTCTCCTGGTGAGCATTAGGCTGTGTCTTGATTTTAATTTCTCTTTTTCATATACTGCCCCTGCTAATGCCAACAACTTTGGCTTATCTTTCCTTTTTTTTTATTGTGTAAATGATGAATTCTGATCTACCAATCTGATGTACATACAGATGAGGAAAAGCAATAGGCCACTTTTAGATGACTCTGAGTTTTCCATGTCTCCAATATTTTGCTTAGCAGCATATTGATTGGACACTACCATGAACAGCTTAGAAGTGCAGTATTTCGTGTCAATCCAGAAGCCTTTTTGCTAGCGACATGTAGCTGAATGTGAATTGGTTGTTCACTTCTGTAGTTCCATACTTCCATATACAAGCAGCTCAAGGTGGAAGCCGAATTGAATGGAAAGGCTTATATTCTGGATTAGTCAGACATCTTTCTTGCGTTCTCCAAGCAATACACTATATCCCTTTGTCATATTGCACCTGTTACATCACATGGGCAAGGTGTTTTTTTTTTCTTTCCTTAAAAGAAAGAGATTACATACTGCAAGGTGTTACTGTTCATAATACTTTAGAATTTTAATTTTTTCCATCCTCAGTCCCATGCTATATTAAGTTATTTTGTTAACTCTTGGATGATTGAACTTTATTATTTGATGGATAAGCCAACAGTATCAAGACATGTGTTTGACTGTTTGGGTATGATATACTGCTCGCTAGATACTTTTGCAAATCAGTTGTAGCGCTTTTCTATTTATTTCAATAATCTGCTGGTGATTTTATTGCAGACTCGTATCCACATCATTCCTCGTAGCACAGATGATAACTTGTGGTCTTCAGAGGTAATGAGAAATTTGTCTCATTGCCCATTTATGCCATACTAATTGGAACACTTTGTGCCTTTTGTGTGCATAAACAATGATTCTTATATACTCCATTTCTATTTATATGACGCAGTTGACTTTTTTCGTTACTTTGACCATTCGCCATCCACGCCAAAGGAACTCTGAAGCAACCCAACAAGACAATAGATAACCATTCAAAGGAAATTTTTTCTTTTTCCTATCGTTCAGGCTGAAGAGCATTTCTGGGAGTTGAGTTGATGTATAGATTTATCTCAGTCGTGCCTTGAAATTTTGGTAGTAACAAAGTACTCATTGTAGTAATAAAACAAGTAGATCTTAGGTCATAGTTGATATTTTTGGCACTAAATGGAATCCACCATGTGAAAAATAGTAAAATTTGGTTCTTGAAATCTGTTGTAAGTGATTGGATTCAGAACCTATGAACCTGGGTCAGTAGTAGATTGTGGACTCCTAGCTACATACCATTTTGATCTGTTCAGAACCTATAGGGGCTCATGGATATAACAATGGTAAATGTGGTGGAGAACTGAACCAGATGACATCAAGCATCGCTGTCTCGTGACATAATTTCTTCTCTGTTTTTTTTTCTTGCAACAATTTGAAGAGCTTTTATTGTGTCATTATAACTTGCTCGATTGTCGGCTCTACAAATTTGAGTTTGCTGTTGTTGAGACTAAGAAATTCTAGATTGTGTAGTTCTATTTAAACTTAGCGTGGTTTATATACCAGTAACATGTTAGACAATTGCCAGTCGGCTGTTGATATTGTTTTGAGTTAGTCCTGGTCTAGGGTGTATGTAATGGTTAAAGATGGAAATTAAACATGTTCACCATAGATAAATCACCAAAAATATACCTTGTGACGCAGATTGTGAGAATGAATTCTTCAAGGTGTTTTTTTTTCATGGGCCTCTTTCGGACATTCACTTGAACAGTTCAATATCAATTTTGTTTAAAAGTTGATATTCACTAAATTTATTTGTACTTTTTTTTTTGGACAGCCCGTGGCAACGCACGGGCACTTTCGCTAGTGTAATTTATTCCTTTACCATGGTCAGCCCCCTGCATACTAGGAGTCGGTGTTAGAAGGCCAATTTGACGGGTAAGACTTGCTGAGTATTAGTTGCTTAGGGCTTTTGTTGAAATTCTTTTTGCAGGTATTCCTAATCATAGCTACTATGAGTGTTGTGGCAAGGTGGTGTGGGAAGGTGAGCCGCCTAAAGACTGATCTATTGAGTGGGTTCCCGCCTCTCTCAACCAAGAGCAAGGTGACTGAGATCATGTCTACGGGCCAGATATTATTCTTGCAGATAGGTATCGTCGAGTTATCGCTTCCGCTACGTTATGTACTATCGAATTTCAAACTTTTTTATGTATTGAAAAATATACACGGAAGAACTCGAACTTCCTATGTACCTAAGTGCGAAACTAAGTTGTAATAACAAAAATTTGCTGTAAACTACTTTACTTATGCTTATGTGTGTGGTCTTTTAGATGCTTGCTTTGCCAAATGTCACCCGATCTCGATTCTTAATAGTTAACTCCTCATTATTTGAGGTGGGATGCTATCCATTCGCGCGTCCTACGCAGCTGAGTCATCATCCGCATCAGTGTTAACTTCAAACATATTAGTGGCTGTCATTTTCAAGATAAATTTTTTTTTTGAGCTTTTCCCTTCAAAATTTAAAAAAAAAAATCTTGGACGAGATTACAATCCTTCCGACCAGTTGGGACGTCGTCGTCCTAATAAGCAAACGACGTGGAAGAAACAAACAAAAGAAAGGAAGAAGCTGTTGAAACCAACGACGTGGGTTTTTCTGGAAAATAACACATATCGCCGCGCGCGCGTTGTATTATAAAACCCGGGAGAAATGAACCCTAGTCTAGCGCCGCCGCCGCCAGTCGCCCGCTGCTGTATCAGATCAGATCAGATCAGAGACTTGAGAGACGACACCGACGCCGTACGTGGAGTCGATGGCTCCGACGCAGCTGTGGTCGCAGGCTGACGAGATCCGCTTCCTGGAGGCCCTCGCCGCGCACGCCAAACAGCACGGCAAACCGCCGAAGCGCGCGGAGCTGCGCAAGGCGCTCAAGGGCTGCCCCCTGGACATGGGCTTCGACCTCTGCAAGATGTACGAGAAGATGCGCCGGCTCAAGAAGGTCCACCTCAGAAGACTGCGCAACTCCGCCGGATTTGCTCCCGGCAGCCACGAGGCCCGCAAGTACGCGATCTCTTCCATCATCTGGGGGAACACGCCCTCGCGGAGGGGCTTGGAGGAGATGAGCCGCCTCTACCCCAACCTGGCCCACGCGGTGGACCGAATCGCTGGGCGCAGCTCTCTCGGAGACGGATACAAGAGAGCTTTCCAGCTCATGGAAGACGAACAAGCTTCCAAGTTGGAAGCTCACGTGAAGACAGCCAGGATCCACAAGGCCAAGCTGGGCATGAAACGGGCCACCCTCATGAACGAGGTGCTTGGCACGCTCATCAAGCACTTGGAATGACGCCTCCATCTTCAATGGTAATTAACAATCATCCACTGTCTGTCACCATGCATGTGTGTGAAAATTAATCTTTTAATTTAATTGTTCAAGTCTGTATATCGATCCTTGCCTGCAAGTTTTCTTTTGCATGCATGTGCTGATTGCATCAAACTTTACCCGGCGCAAAGATGAATAGTCAAAATCGTCCCTTCAGTTTTTTATGCCTGTTTTGTCCTAGTAGCCAAGCTGTTGATCCATCGAATGCAGTGGTTTTATTAGAACCTTTTTTTTTTTTAGTCATGATTGCTATCCAAGAACATTTTTTTGGAATTTTGGTTTAGTCGATCAGAAACCGAACACCATGAATTGAGCCAAAATTTGGCATATATATATAGCCCCACCAACATTGGCCAGTTCTGACATTGATTGGCTACTGTGGCCAATATTTGGTACAGCTAAACAGCCCCTTGGCACATTATCTGAAAAAGTGCCAAAAACAGATATTGCTGTTCTAGTACACTTTACGGATCTGAATTTGTGAACTTCGTGTGTCCAGACGTGGGACTTAACAAAGCAAATCAAATACTTCACTGGCAAGTGAACATACATCATCATCACCATTTCAAGCAACTAGGAAGGATGGTCATTTGTTATTAGCTTCATTGCGTTTTTATTACACATGTTCTTTGATTAATCTTATACCCGATTTCCTCCTGTGATGCCTTTTTTTTATATGCACAGTTTTGTTTCATGGTTTTGTGCTTTCATATGTTCCTTTTTCTTTCCAACAAAGGGAAATATTTCCGGTTTAAAGGATCTCATTGATTCTTTTGGTGCGATGTGATAGTATTCTATACGAAATGCTTTCATGCCAGTCTTGTGCTCACATGTGTTTGGTTTGGTTTGGTTTGGGGGGTTTTAGTACGTCTGTAAGACAAGCAGGAAGTTTTCATGTCTGTGCTAGCAGCGAAAACATAGAGCTTTTGTATGTCGAGGATAGCAGCTGCTTGCTGGGTGGTCTGGATTCCTTACAACAATAATGTTTAACAATCTCAGGAAGCCATTTCCTAACTTGATTTCTTGTTTGTTCCAGACTTGATGCAAAGCTGCATAATTGCTTTGAAGGCGTCAACAAGATTGCGTGTGGTTCATGTGCGTCAAGTACTACAATACTCTATATGCATGCCACGCATTTTCTATTATGTTAGTCATTTTGACCTGGGTGAACGTGCTTGACACCTTTATATATATACACTTTGTAGTTACTTATAATTTTGCTGAACCCCACCTGCAAGGTTATCTATGCGTTATCGATGTTATCGATGCCAGATTTACCGTGCGTGCAATTTGTATCTTGCAAAAATTAAAAATCTTATTGAAACTTTGTACCTCGAGCCATTGGATCTTGCATCAGATTCCTCCTTTGCTTTTTTTTCTCGAATCCTCATTTCGAGCGTAGATACACAAGCAGGATCAACGACTGACGTTGAAATTTTTTTGGGGTGCCTGCCCTCACCCTACTCGCGTGGTAACATTTTGCTCGGATCGAGCCTCGGTTTAATCTTCGCTCGCCAACACTGGTTATAACCTCTTGGTGGAATCGTCATCCAAAAGCAACTTAATCGAAAGGTTGCAAGCTGTTACGGTCATCAATAAAAGATATGGACGGCCGGGACGCTGTGATCGTCTATGTTCCGGTCATCATATTTTTCCTTTCATTCGGTCATCATAAACTTATTGTCGCTTTCACAAAGGAGCCTTGCGCATGCTTCTCATGGGTGGTCAGTGAAGGGGGCCCACTAATTTAGATTGCAAACTGTGAAACCAAATAGAAAATCGGAGAGAATACCAAAGGAGACGAAAAAACTATCACCCTATGTATTAATTCTTTCATAAATTTAGTGAGTGATTTGGAGAACAATACAGAGCAAGCTGACTAAGGTGGTGTTTAAATCCTCACCAGTTTCTAAGAATCTGGATTATGGGTGTAGTTTCTATAATCTAGCTTCTAAAAAAAACATGGGTGGGGGTGTTTGGATCCTTGATTCTTAAAATCTAGTTTCTGAGGTGTTAATGACAAGCTTGTCCTTCTTGTATTTTCAGTGAGCGGTGACACAAGCTGTAATTATCCATAAGCATTCAAAGGTAGTGGGTCTTTTCACAAATAAAATCACCCAAAAGCTAAGTTAGGCCATATTATGGGATTTTTAAGCTGGATTCTGGAATTAGCCGCATAATCTGTCATGTTTAGATCCCCTATAGCTTTTAAAATTTGAATTCTTAAAATCTGAGTAAATTCAAACAGAACCTAAAAAGACAACAATTAGAGGCAACGACTACTGAGCAAAGAAATTAAGGCTTGGAAACAGCAATAACGGCACATAATGTCAATGCACGCGGTCCAATCCTAAATGTGCAGGCTCAAATTATTCATTGCTTACTTGTATCTTTCGATGAATTTTCAGGATACAATGGGTGAGTGCATGTGCGTTGTGGTTATGTGTGTTGTACTGTGTAATCGGAAAAGAAAAAACAAGCCTATGAAGTTAGAAAGTAAAAACAGTAAAAAATACAAATCTTTTGTGCAAATGTTGAAAACCTAGCTTATTCGATTTCACAAGAATCTTAGCTCCGCTGCCTAAACTGGTCCACGGTGTACTTCCATTGAACTCCATATCTCGACACATGAAAATAACAAACTACTCGGACAAAAAAAAAATCAAAGTAATAACCAATAGTATATCTCTCAGATCGAGCAATTTACAGGTACAGAACTCCCAAGTTTGTAATCCAAATTTCGAAATAAATTTCCCAAAAGATAAACAATCCAGTTTCAATCAAATTTCATGATCAGCGTGCCTAAAAGTAAACATACCAACTTTCGCAAAAAAAAAAAAAAAAAAGTAAACATACCAAGAATAGTCAAGTGACTAGAAAATCGGCGCGCCATTGGCGCGCCCTTGCTGCTCACCTGTTCTTAGCAGCTTGCTGCGCTGACCACCTGTTCTTAGAAGCTTGCTGCCCACCTGTTCTTAGCAGCGATATTTTGAAGCTTGTTATAAGTCTGTTGCTAATGGTATTTTTCTTGAGGCAAAGTTTGAGCTCGTATCATTTGTTTCTCGTGTGTGGTAACGTCGTGCGAACTTCATATCTACGTTACCATCGAGGAATACAAAATGTTTGGATAATTAGATGTACACTTGAAAATATATTTTGGTTATACGTACATTGATGTAGGTCTAGAAATAGGAAAGGTATGATTTGTACAATACGATTGGATGTGCACTGGTAAGCAAAGACTTGCATGAGACTGAACCAAAGCAAAGGCCAGATAAATCAGAAGGCAAAAAAAAAAAAGCTTAGGTTTCAATTTCTTGTAGTTTCTTTATGAATAGAGATTCATACTTAACCGATATCCCTTCCTTGCCATGAGGCAATCTTTATATCAGCAGACAACTTTTATTTGTTTGAATATGAAACTACTCAATATCTTAAACTCCACAATAACCCGAGATTCTAAAGTGGTAGTCACCCTTGTCAGATTTTCTGAACCAAAGAAGGCCATCAATGCTGAGGCTAAGGGAACCTTTCAAGTTGGTGTTTCTTTTTTCCTATTCGCATATCTAGAATTGAAAAGAAAAGCACATACACTGTGTAGAATTTAGTAGCCCAGTAAACAGGGCAGCATATTCACAATTTTATTACAGTCATCTACACATGATTACATTTCTTCTGATCTTGCATAGAAACTGCCTCATGCCCAATTTACAATCTGGAGGGGATGCTCAGTTTCAAATAGTTAACAATAATCAGGTAATAAGAAACCGAAAAGAAAAAAGCTTGCGAGTGAGAATTGATACTACTTTTAGTTCCCTTCCATAAAGAAATGAAAAGTTGTCTAAGTTACACGTGGCAAGCTTCTAGACCAAAGCTGTCCTAAGTTATATGCAAATATGCAGTTAATGACAACATGTTGACAGTTACATGCAGCAAGCTTCATACGACAGGTACTCCTAATGGCCAGTGATCATTGAAAGTAATATTGGGGTGAGTGCAAAATATGAGCAGAAATCACCCAAAAAAAAGAGAAGAGAGTTGCTGCTGCACATTTACTGCTGTTTGATTAATAAAAGGGGAGAATATGACACAAATCAAATAAATTACCTTTGATGTGAGAGTAGAACCAGTTATACAGTTAAAATTTGCTCCAGACCTGCAACAGTAAAGAAAATGGGAGAATACCGATGTTGACCTGGAGATAAGTAATTATCTTGCAATAAGCATATGTTATAAAAAAAAAACGATGCACAATATAAAACAGCAGCAGGCAATCCATTGCCTCTTGTGTCCAGATGAAGCAGAGAGGCTCTAAGCTACTGCAGCAGGCAACATGGGATAAATGCTTGAAGTATGTAACATATTTGTTCTTACGGCCTCACTGATTAAGAATGTAACAAATCAGAGTTTTTCTTGCTTCTACAAGCCAAATATGCAGTTCTTAATCAGACAAAGAATCATGCCATGGCAAAGAAATAAAATTACAGTGTTTATCCGGCGGATTGATTCAAAATTTGAGACTGGAAACTGGATAGAAGCCGCGATGCTGTTCTGATGTGCAGTTACTCAAAACTCAAAACTGGAACTGTTGGGAAATCAATTGAGGCTGGCAAGAGTTGGGATGGATGCAATCAAAAGTCCGATGGATACTACTCCACTAACTGCAACAGATTTTTGACCAGCAACCGCACCAACACCAATGGGCAATACGACACTAACCAGCAGGGGCGCGTATTGGCAGCCTGACAATGAAACATGGTATTAATCTTAGAGGATAATACGCAGCCACTCTAGCAATAGCAACACTGGATTTGTTTTAGAGCTACCTACATTGTTAGTTGATGAAGCAAACAGGTTCACCCTGAGATTGCAGTTTACCATTACAAAAGCAAAATATTTTGAGTAAACCAAAACAGAAGATATGGAAATTCATTTGCAATATGGACCTGTGAGGAAAAGCTCATCCCTCAATTGCAAATCCAAGGTAGGTGCGTGCGACAGTTTACGTGGTGTCCAGCTTCCTTTTCTTCATCTTCTACTGATATCAAACCTTTTCCTCATCAGTATATGTGGCAGAAACAGAGAAGTGTCAGGGCAGTACATGGATGGCTGAACAGCCGTGTTCCTCTCAGGAATTTCATCGAACATGTTGTGTGCTACATGGTGGTTGGGGTTGAGAGCGAGGATTCACTCCTAGACATGGTTCCTGTGTGTAAGACAGTGCCTTAGCTGACCGGAAGGTGGGATGGTGGTGGTGGACGGGCGCAGTTACCTTCGCTGACGGACGGGAGAGATCCGCCGCCACCGTTGCCGGCTGGGCGCATGGAACCGATCGTTTCCACCTCAGATGGACGCGCGGCCTCCTCGAGCGGTGAGGAGGGGGTGGAACGGCATGCTGGGAAGGCAGGCGGAGGAGGGCACACCGCACACATGAGGCAGGAGAACGGCGCCGGGAGCGGCGACCACGGCACTGGCGAAGCTGGCCGAGATAGAGGGAAGAGGCGAAAGCGGGCTGAGAGAATTCGCGAACATTCCGGATTGACTGGGATATGGGCGTAGACCCGACCCGAAGCGCAGGGGTGGGAGCAGGGCACGGGGCTCGCCGGTGGAGTCGGAGAGTTGCTCGGCGGCGTACGGGCCGACGTCTCCAGGTGAGCTCCCGGCGGCGGCACTCGAACCGTCTCGTGGAGCCCGGAGGAACGAACGATGGAGAGCCGTTGGCTTGTAAATCGACGGCAAAAGGTTGATGAACAGTACCCCGACCAATCAGCATCCAGAGAACGGCACGCGTTTTAGATATAGAGAGATGGGGAAGCAGCGTCGGTCCCACCTGTCTGCGCGCCGGGGACGGGAGGGGAGGGGAGGGGAGGTGAGTGTGAGTGTCGGAGTCAATGGCGACGTCGTCGGAGCGAGATTCCCCACTGGAGAAGGGGTGCTCCAAACCGCCGCTGATCCCGGTGGCGGATTCGCCGTTAGCCTCCCAAAGGTTCCGGTGCCGGCCGCCGCCTTTGCAGCATCAGGTACCGGATCTGAGCCGTCGCCGTCCTCCGGCGCCCACCAACACCAGCTCGATAGGGGCGGTGGTGTCGATGAAGAAGAAGGAGCCCGTCGCCGGTAACACTTGGACCGGAGCGGTGCTACAATCCGCTCGGCCTCAGGTTCCTACTGCTTCCCCTGGCTGCGCTGCGACGGTCGTCGCCAAGCCTTCCCCCCTCGCAGGTGCAGACAGCAACAGCCCTCTCAATCTATTTGAGGAGTTCCGGTACATTCCCCTTGCGGTTAGGAAGGCAAAAGGTCAGGCCACGTCCGCCTGCAGTGTTAGGGTGCGGCAGGTGGAGTCCAATCCCAATCGGCAGGTGCATTGCTGCCCTGCAGTGCGCGGTGCCATGGCGGTGAAGGGAAGCATTATGCTGCAGGAGCAGGAAGCAGGCTCTTCTGCGACCCCTGTGTCCTGTCCCGTTGGCAAATTCTGCCCCTGTTATTTGTCTGTTCATTCAGTTGGCTCCTCTGCAATCCTGGGAAAGAAGAAGAAGAAGGAACTGAGCCCACAAGTATCCGTTCCCCTGTCGCGCTGTGATGATTCGCCTAGCCCCTTTGACAAGTTCCGTTACACCCCACTCGCAGAGCAGAAAGATCAGGAACAATCTGATAATGCTACTCCCCAATTGTCGAGGTCATCCTCACTACTGCTTGCTCGTTGTTCTTCCGTTGATGATCCTAAAGTTGGCAGCAAAAGGTCGCAGGATGCCTCTCAAGAAGGCAAGCTGCCACGATTTGCAGATAAGAGAAGGAAGACTATGCCAGCCACTGCAGCAGGAAAGTCCAACAACAAGAAATTTTTCTCTCAGAAGAAGCCTAAGAGGACAGCATCTTCAGTGCTCACTGCTGCCGAGAAACGGTTGGATATGTACCGCCGCCTGCCACCTGATCAACTAGTGGCACCACGCCGCCAGACGCCTTACAATCTTATCCAAGAGAGTTATGCTCCTGATCCGTGGAAGGTCATGGTCATATGCATGCTGCTAAACCGTACGAAAGGGAAAACGGTAATATATATTTCCCATAAAGCCTTTTAATGCCTTTATTTACTGAAACACCAACTTTACGTGATATGCAAATTGCTTAAGGGATGATGGCTGCTTCATCATTCTGAATACTTTATGTTGCTATCATGCCCTAAATTAGCCATCAAACACTTGGATGTCATTCTTTTGCATAAAAATGCTTATAACTTCTTTCCTAAGAGTTAACATAGTAACAAGACTTGTATCATGCTCCAGTTCGTCTGTTGTTTTCTACTAATTTCATGTGGCCATCTTCCTGTAGATGTTAATCATCAAGTCATAGCTGTACTTTTTTCTGTCATTTTGTTGAGCAAAGGCGAACACCGTTCGATTACAATGCCTCTGCAACTGTAATCAACATGAACATATGATCAGGATTTTTGACCCAGTGGCCTTTTTCAATTGTTGCAGATCAAACAGATAGTGGAGGGGTTCTTCACTCGGTATCCTGATGCACAGGCTGCTTGCAGTGCTAATTTAGATGGGATTGTAGAGTACCTGAAGCCCACAGGTTTACAGCTTGAGAAGGCAGTGAGAATTAAAAAATTCTCATCTTCATACCTTAGCTCAGATTGGACTTATGTTACAGAGCTCCATGGAGTTGGCAAGTAATACCATTCTTTCAATTTTTGTGCAGTACATTGGTTTAAATAATTGTTGCTTATTTTCTGTTTTGTACATGGTATCTCAGCTAGCTCTGCACATTGAAGCACTAAGGTTGTCCATGTTGCAGGTATGCAGCAGATGCTTATGCAATATTTTGTGCGGGTAGGGTAATGGACGTGCAACCTGAAGATCACAAATTAGTGGACTACTGGAAGTATGTCTGTAATATCGGTGAACCTTGGGAGGATGAAGATTCTGTTTTTGCAATTTGAGTGGCCCATTCAAATGATTGCTTCACGCAAGAAGGTACTTAGATTCACGACTTTACAGTTATTGAGCTTGATTGTTCAGCTCATGGGGCTCTATGGGATCTCAATCATGTGAGAATTGAGATGTCTCCCAAATATGTGAAGAACTGAAGATGTGTAAGTAAATGTGTTATGCAACATTTCCGAACAGCGTTTATCAAAGAAACTAAACTTTTTATAGTAAAAATCAAACACCTAGTAGGGCATTGAGCTAGAGATGACAAGTTTTAACTTTCGATAACATATTTTTCTTACTATTTTGATAGTTTCATCTACTCTATATGGTGAAGGTCTAATGGATTTTTCAAAAAAAAAAATCTCCATAAAATTATTATGTGTGAAGGTTTAACAATTTCAACATATATGAAGTAGAGATAAATGTGTTTCCTAGCTTTTTAACAATTTAGTTATTGTTCAACTTAACACTTTAACAATAACACTTCAACTTAACACTTCACTATTTCATTTATATTAAATGATGTTTCAAATTGGTGAAGGCTCTCCTGTTTATGTTTCTTTCTATTCTATATGGTACCTGTTGTTTCAATGAATTTTCTTTGGCCATGCAAACTGACTTTGACTGTTATGGATTGGTACCAAGATCAAGTCAAGTATGGTCTATGTATCATGTCCTTAATTCCAGCATCACTGATCATTAGAATTTTCTTTATAACTAAACGAGACATAATCACGTACCCAAAAGTTAGCCTCTCCCTTTTTTCCCCGCTCTATGCAGATTTTCCACCCGAGAACATGCTGAGGTCTAGACTAGAGGGCCTACCTGTGGGCTATTTACCATGCACTAATAATCATCCCATTTTGAGTTAATTATATTTAGTTTTATATACGCACAGGGTTAATAGTACTAGCAAATGGTTCTAAAGCAAATTCAGTAGGACTAACTGTACAAGGTTATGCTAAGGAGTATCAACCTCTTTCTCCTAATGGCAAGTACGTTACGGTCCTCCAAGTCTATCAGTTTGTTTAGCCAGGCATTGTAAGATTTTTTGGTTAGCAGTAAGCCAGTAAGAAAGTCCGGTGATAGTCTTTTAGTTTTGAGAAGGAAGAAGAAATCTTGCTTCACCAGCTCACCCATGTTAGCTTTATCTCGCTTTGCCACAACACCTGGATGCGGTGGTACAAACACCATCCTACGAAATCTCACAGCTACTACCTCGCGGTACGCCCTGCCCTGTTAAGTTGTAGCTCCTTTTACTTCTTTTTGGGCTTATGTACAGGTTTCAATTCAGCAGCCATGGCTTTCCGAAGTTCAGTGTTACATCAAAATCTTAAGCACAACTATATACTTACAAAATCTTGAGCGATTACTAGCCATAATCTGGAAGTTTCATGCATGACCATTTCCCATTGAAATCCTTTAACTCCAGATCCTTTTTGGATTTTGAAAGACTTGATTCTTTCAAATGCAACAGAAATAACTTGAAATTGTAGACTTGACTTCTCTTCCTTTTATTTTAAAATTTCTTTATTTTATATTGAAAACATACTGGAGTTACCTGTCCATATGGTTTCATTTGTGGTGTTATCCCATGCACCGTTTTCACTATGAAATAATATATACAAAACTGATGTGTTACTTTGAAGTACCAATTATCAACAAAATTTGGCCCTATCCGCGATGGTCGTCAAAGGTCGCTTTTGTTTTTTCATTGGTCGTGCTTTTGTGCTTTGGAAAGTGTGTGGTTGAAGCAGCCTCTGGGCCATCCCCGTTGCATCATCTCCTCGTCTCTTGGTCACATGGAGGCTTTGACTTCAAGCTCTCCAACAGGTCGCTCTCGCCCAAGATTCCTCAAGGTTCGTGAAGCTATGGTGGTGGATCATCTCGTCGAGCCGCGTCGAGGAGGTTTAGGTCGTAGAGCTAGTAGCTAGCTGTTTTTTATGTTTTTTACCAGCTTTTAGGCCTTCGGGTCTCCTATAATAACCTGTAACTCTTCTTCTTCTTAATGAAATACGTGCTCCGCACGTTCTCGAAAAAAAAAAATTTGGCCCTATGCATATGTCCTTGTACGATCATAAGGAAGTATTTACGCGTCAGCTCAGAGTTTTTATTAGAGTCAAACAAATCAGTGGGCGCAACATTGGCCCTCCTAGGTAGGTTCTAATGATCAAGCTTTGTAGCTAAAGCATTCTTTTGTATAAGCAGAAGCTTATTGTCACTAAGAATGGATACATGGTAGATGATTCATCGATTTGGATGAGGGATAGTGGGCTTGTCAATCTCCCTTACATTCTTGCAGCAAATGCATCTGATGTGCATGCAAATTGTGTACTGGGAATCATTGGCACTGCAACCCATCTTGACTACAGGAAGTATTTGTAAAGTGTTGGTGAGTATTCTGTTTCTTTGGCCATCCTTTTGTCTAGCACAGGCGCGAATGTAATCTGAAAACAGTGCTGACAAATTTTTTCTTTTGGAATTCAGAGGCATCAGAATCATACTAGTTTCTCAGTTCCTCCCGACGGGCCCCACCTCTCAACTGTTCCAGCCAAGCTACTGTTTTACTGTTCTACTGTAGCGGGTCGTGCGAGCCGTCCGATGCCGATCCAGTGTGCCTGCGCCCCTACGCCGTGGAGCCTTCCCGATCCTTCTTCCCCTCGCTCTTCTGTCGTTGCTGCTCCCCCACCAGCGCCGCACTCCAGCCCGCTGACAAACAATTGGCCGCTCCCCCACCAGCGCCGCGTTCCAGCCCGCCGGCGCCCCACCCCAGCCGCCGGCAAACGATTAGCCGCTCCCCCCACCAGCGCCCCAGCTCGCCGGCCAGGGATTATCCACAGGCGACTCCGCTCCCCCATCAGCGCCCCAGGCAAGCCAGGACGGATTGGATTGACTTCCTTCCTCGGCTGCTGCAGCGGCTTCAAGGGCATCGATTCGGTGCCTCCCACTACGGTTTCTCACGGTGCTGCTCAACTTGGCTTCCCGCGTTGCTTCATCTCCAAAGCCGCCGTCCACAGTTCCTTCAGGTTCTTCTCCTCTGTCCAGTTTCAACAGCGATTATTTATGGTTTCTCTCTTGCCGATGGTTCTAGAGTTAGGGCTACAGCCTGTTTTGCGGAGGTATTCCCCTGATATGGAGTTGATTCTCCAACCATCCACAAATTAGTTGACACGAATTTCTCTATCTGTGACGAGATACCATTTGATCAAATAGTCATAACTTAACCCTAGAGCTCAACGAAATGTTAGCGGATATCTCCTGTTTCATACTTGGATGTTGTTATTTTTTCCCTGGAAATTTAGATCTTGAGCCATGGACCTCGTGATGCTTCGCCTCATTTGAAAGAAAAGAAAAAAGCCCATACCAGTTTTGCAATGCTACGTGATCTGCTTGGAAGAGAATTAGTGAACTTTAGCTTCGCTGGCATTGTGCGATGATCTTACATAGTACATTGATGATCATCAGTAGGTTCTGCAACATGGCCTCCTGCTGAGAAAGATAAATTACAATAACATTTCTGGTTTGGCAAAATACTATGGATCTTAGCTAATCATGTGCAATTGAATACATTTACATTATCACAGCACTGTGCTTGCTTCGTTTCTTTTCTCCTGATTGTATCATTTTTTTGCATACCTATAGCCATGTCTACATCTTCTTCAGAATCGGAACTTCATACAAGCCATGAACTCAGCCACCGTAAGCTGTTTTCTCCCACTTTTTTTTATTCTGACTGTATTTGTATTTTTATGGTTCATTGTCCTAATACAAGACGGCCCAATATTTTTTATTTTCTCCCCTTGCAGCTAGCACTTTCCTTGAAGATGGTGATTTGTCATTAGAAGGTAGCTTCCCTACCAATTTCAATTCAGTTTCTAGACGTTCTGTCCGGCGCCGTTTATTACCACATGGTACCGGTGAGTTGCTTAATCATTGGATTTTGAATTACTGCATGTCATGTTATTTACTCTTTGAACTGCCTCATATTTGCTTATCCATGCGCTGCATAAATGTGTTCTATACCAATGCATATATCTTTATTGCCTAGGATTACAAGCGATATGTGTTTCTAATTCTACCTGTTCTAACCTTACTTTAGGTTAGTGCTTATTCAAATGCTTCTCTTTGTAAATAGATTTGTCACAAGGCGTGTTGCCTGCTACTCCCTCTGAAAAAAAACGGATAGCTCCAAGTACGAGTGATTGCTTTCCTACAGAATTCCATTTACCTACTTCGCGCCAAGTTCGACGACGTACGTTTCGTGATGCACCTGGTGAGTCGTTTGATTTCCATGGAAATGTTTAGTTTTCCCTCTACATCCAGTTGCTTTGCTTTACTATATATCCATTGCTAAATGGTAGTATCATTAAAGCGTCATAAGATCAGTTCTGTCATTTTCTTTGTCTGGCCAATTTCCAAATAAGAATTCTTCTTTCTAAATTATTACTCAGGCATGGGAACATGGCATAACATGAATAGCATTTAGCTAAGGAGTAAAAATGTATTTCTAATTTCCGTCTTCCATTTATTTGCATGTTGTATTTAATTTTTCTATATTTCTCCATACAAATGTCACAATTATGTATCAGATCGTTTTGTGCTTCTGATAGTAACTTAGGTCTCCATTTTAATTGTGTTAGTGCTTACACAAATTTTTCTTTTCTATCAGAATTATTGCAACCCCTGCTGCCTTCTACTACCTCTAGCAGAAAGAGAGTGGCTCCAGGCACCAGTAATTGCTCTACAAGTTCTGAACTAACATCTGCACGGTCAGTCTGACGGCTTATCTGCACTGATCCTGCTGGTGAGTTGCTTAAAATTCGATGTGAATATTCTATTTTCCTTCTCCACATCAGATGCCAGTAGTTTTCATGCTATTTATACATTTTGTTCCATTTGTTCAGTTAATCCTCATTTAATTGTTCTGCTTCTTGATCTCTAGAGATGCATCGTGTAGATATGAACCTCCCTACCAAACGACGTCCAAAACAACCGGTATTGGAAAACATCGATGCGTTCCCAACTGATTTTCGGTTCTCAGGCCGTCGTCATGCACAACCATGCCGGTTGAAGAAGTCATCTGGTACGCCTGATATTCTGCCTTTAGAGCTCTAGGGTTAAGTTATGAATATTTGACAGATTTTATACGCAGCATGGTCCGTCATATTTGAAGTTTTATTCTCATATTGTTATTTTGGTTTGATCATCAGGTTACCTACAGACGGAAATGTCTGTTGCTACTCAGACATGGCAACAACACAAGTCACAGTTAGTGGCTAGCTCAGAAGCAAATGGTGTGTTGCTGATTTTCCCCTCCCATTTATTTGTATGCTACTTTGGATTATTTTAGGTTTCTCTATTTAAATGCGTTGTGTTGTCACCAACTTGAACTTCTTTGCAGCATCTGCAGTCTCAACCTTCGCTCACAGACGTAAGTAGATATTTATGTCTCTTCTTCGTGTCTCTTTATTTTTCAATCATGTTCCTCAAGGCTCATGTAGCCCTAATATATCATTGTGTACAGATATTGGCTCAAATCATTCGCTGATGATATTCGAAATCGAGATGTCGTTGCTGATATTTGGAAATTCAAGAAGTCGTTGCTGATATTTCGATGACAAAGACTCGCTGCATATGTATTCGGCTAAGAACATGGTACCCATAAGATTCGCTTGATATCTAAGTATAGTCACCTTGCTTTCAATGCTTAATTAATCATTCAGATTTAGTACCATTTTTACCCCACTGAATCTTGGGCCACCTTCGTGCAAATGTCGGTACTGTGGTGCATATTTCTGGTATGAGGAGCGCGTCGACCGGCGTCGGAGTACATTGTCGCCATCATATAATAAATGTTGCAAGGAAGGCAGCATTGTTTTGCCTCCATATAAGCCACCTCCAGAGCCATTATACAGTCTTCTGATGGGAGTAAACCCATTATTATCAAATCACTTCTTTGAGAATATTAGGTATCGATCATTTTGCCTGCTTTCCTATTTACTTACTGTTGTTGGTCTACCCTTTTAATACTTGACAATATCATGCCTCTTTGATGTTAGGAATTATAACTCCATGTTTGCATTCACGTCAATGGGTGTTAAAGTTATTGATTCCATCAATGATGGTCGAGGGCCACCCATATTTAAGATAAGTGAACAACTCTGTCATCGTATTGGATCACTATTACCAGATCAACATAAACGTCCAGAGTATGCTCAGAATGAAATAAGAAATAGAGTTCAGGTTGCTACCCATGACAATAGTAGATTCCAGCCTAATGAAGGGTTAGTGGCTGACCTTATAGAAATGTTTCACTCTCACAACCCAATTGTTAAGTTGTTTAGAATGGCACGTGATAGGATATCCAACAACACTGATGA
This sequence comes from Eragrostis nindensis, assembly GCA_012490785.1. Classification (NCBI taxonomy): domain Eukaryota; kingdom Viridiplantae; phylum Streptophyta; class Magnoliopsida; order Poales; family Poaceae; genus Eragrostis; species Eragrostis nindensis. The sequence goes on along the minus strand of JAAXCT010000664.1, from coordinate 174,657 downwards.
TCGCTATTGCATAAGGATTTTTGGAACTCCAGATAAACATGGTGATATTTTTAGTGCTCCTGTGGCTTCTGAGGTCGTTGGTTTAGTTGTTGGTGACTTTGGTGCAACTGATGCCGGTCGTGATCTGATAGTTGAGGAGCAATCTGGTCAATTGCAACGGGTCCATGAAACTCATTGTAAGTTCATGGCGGTGCAATATCCAATTTTATTTCCCTATGGAGAAGATGGGTTTCATGAAAATATTTTTTATCGTCAATGCCGGAGATCAAAGGCCATTAAAAGGAAACAAGTTACTATGTTGGAGTACTTTGCTTATAGGCTTCATGACAGAGATGATGATTTCAACACTCCAATGCGTTGCAAGAGAGGAACACAGTCCTATATAGTGGATGCGTATTGTTGTGTAGAAGAATCCCGATTGAGCCACTACAGAACAAAATCATTCCAGACCAAGTACAGAGCAGCTTCCTTCAAAGAGATTCGCGATGCAGTTGCTCAGGGAGTGACAAATAGCTCAGAAGCTGGTCAGATGGTTATATTACCTTCCTCATTTGTTGGGGGCCCACGCTATTGGTACCAAAGTTACTTTGACTGTGTAGCACTATGTGCAAAGTATGGGTGCCCTGATTTATTTATCACGTTTACATCAAATCCTTTATGGTCAGAAGTGACAGAGGCTCTAGCGCGAGTTCCAGGACAACAACCTTCGGATAGAGCTGACATTGTTGATCGTGTGTTTCATATGAAGTTACTGATATTGATGGATGATATCACAAAAGAAGAGTTCTTTGGTCCTGTTATTGCAGGTATTTTTCTTGGATATATTCTATATGTATATTCTATCAGTTTTCAATAATATGTTTCGCTTAAGATATTTAATTCGTTAACTTTTGTGATTCCTTTAGTATACTGCTCCATTCACACAATTTTCACTTTAGTGCCAGATCAATAAATTAATTTATCACTTTCTAAGCGTGTTGAAAACAAAAATAAAATAAAAATATTGTGTGTATTATGGACTCTCATATAATTGCATCGATCAATATGAACATATTGCGTTTACAGTGCTGAGTAGAATAGTTAGCAACTTACCAAATGCATTCATTTACTGTAGTTATAGATAAATTGCAATTACTGTTGTGATTACTGTTTGGCATATCATTTGACTAAACATGATTTCAGAAGATAATCAATTAGGCCACCATATGGCATTTTTAATCACTTTTTCTCTTGCCTTGCCTGATATGTTTCTTATCTGCTAATGTAAATCTGTTTGAGGTATTTTAAGTACTAATTAACAATGTTCCATGTTTCTCTCGGGTTATGTGCTTACGCTTCCAATCATATTTAAGGGATAGACTTTCAATATGTTTGATTGTCTGATTCTTTTCTAAATCTCCTGCATAGTGTTGCTTTAAAGGTGCATGAATCCATGTCTTGATGACAATACTCTAATCTCCTGTTTTCTACAGGAAACTATTGGTGCAACTTCAAGGGTTCGAAGTGGATATATTTCTTAGTTGGCCATGCCTATTTAGCTTTATACTCTTTGATTCTAAGCAGGATGCAAAATGCTGGTTATTTTGCTTAGCTGCATGTTTGTACGCAACAGACAAAATGTTACCTATTGTGTTTGTTAATTTAGTGCTTTTCTTCGAAGGACCATTGTTTTGCCTGATTAACTAATGATTTTATATCATGTATCCATCTGACGTTCCCGCGGCAACGCGCGGAGTATTAGCTAGTATGAGACTGACTCCAACAGCGCGAAGGCAAAAACGACATCCATTCCATCTTCTGCCTCGCGCACAGTACAAAAGTCTTGCAGCCAAAACTCCTCTTCTCCAACAGCAAGCATGCAAATCGTCCTCGCACGCGCCGCAGCGCGCGCCCCCGCCACGGCCCGCCCTGCGCGTGTCGTCGCCGCAGCTCGCCCGCGCCGCCCCCGAGCCGCGTCGCCCGCCCGCCTCGCGCCGCCGAGCCTGCTGCCGCCGCCTCGCCCGCTCCCGCGGCGTGGCGTGGTCGCGTCGCGCGCGCCGCAGCGCGCGCCCCCTACGCAACTTGCGCGTGCCGTCGCTGCTGCTCGCTCGCGCCGCCGCCGGACCTCGCCCACGCCGCAGCGCCCACCGCCGCCGCACCTCGCCTAGCGCGCGCGGCTTCGCCGCCCCTCGCCTAGCGCGGCGGCAGTCAGGCGGGAATGGCGGGGGCAGAGATGCTTTAGACCAAGTGCTGGGCGTGCTTCGCGGCGACGGCGAGTTCCACCAGGCCGCAGCCGGCGCCCTGGTTCGCCCTGCGCCGGCGCTCACCCTTCCGACGCACTCCATGGTGCAGGTCGCCGGCCTCAAGAACTCGCCGCTCTTCCACAAATCAGTCACCGTCCCCACGTCCCCGTTCCAAATATTCCTCACAAATGGACGCGCCATTAACCGATAATCCGAATCCCCCACTCTCTGGCAGCCCTCCTCCCCTTCCCATGCCGAATTTGAGCTCCTCAAGCTCGGCCATGGCGAATGGAAACAGAGAACGACCGGCCGTCTGTGCGTCGTCGCGCCGGGCTGCCTCGCCCGGATGGTCGTGGAGGCGGTGGAGGCCGGCGAAGGCGTCGTCGGCCATGGAGGCGGTGGCGGCCGGGGAGGCGGTGGATGCCAGCGCGTGGTCGGCGGCCGTGCACTCGGTGGGTGGGAGAATGGCTTTTTACATCGTCTCTCTCCTCGGAAGGTAAACTGGCTCTTCGTATGCATGATCTGTTGAAGCCTTCTTTCGTGATGCACAGTGGCAAATCAGATGCAAAAATGGATTTGCATCGTATTGTTGAAGTCAGCCTGAGGTCTCTTGTTTTTTTTACCAACTGTTCATCTACAGTACTACAGTAACTCGGCTCCCTATTTCGCGCCGTCCGATCTCACGAGCGCTAGCATCCGTCCGTCCGCCCCCGCCCTGTTTTCCAGTCATCCGTCGGTCTGTCGCGCTCTCCTTCCCGATCTTTCTCGGCCATCCTCGCCTGCTTCCCGACAACAGCGCCGCCGCTAGCTCTCCTTCCCCATCCATCCCGGGCCATCCCCGCTTGCTTCCTTGCGACGACGGCGCCTCATTCCTGCTTCTGATCCACCACAACAGCCCGCCCGACGTCTGCTCCGCCAAACAACTCCCGCTTCCGCTGCAGTGTGCAAGAGTTCGCTGTAGCACAAGCCAATTCGGCCCTGCTCGCGACAGTTCCCACGACCGGTCTCAGCCGTACTTCGCTGCACCGCTTGTCTTTGGAGCTATTTCGTCCGCCATGCCTGATTCAAGATTGAGTAGCCGTGCCTTGCTGCACCGCTCCCCCTCCTTGGAGCCGATTCAACTTCAAGTGCCCGTGCTTTCGCTGGTCCTGGGAGCCCTCAATACGCCGTGCCCAATTCAGGGTCAAGTGTCCCCGCAAGGTGATTCTGTTTTTTACTTGATTCCTCAGCATTTGTGTCTTCTCCTCCCGTATGCTAATTTGGGCGTCCTGCACAGTGACTACTGTACATATTGGTGCTCCACAAGCTGTACATATATATACTCAATCCGTGGCGATATCGTAGGGCTCAACTGGCTTGTGGTACGTCCTTCTCGATTTCTTCTGTTAGTGAAAAAAATTGAGTGAAAAATTCCTTCTCACAAGTGATTTGTGGAAGAATTCATATCTATTTTCTTTGATGGGTCTTAGTGAAAAACCAATTAGAGTGAAAGATAAACAGATACATAATTAAAGTGCCGCTGCTATCACCCATTCTGCAATCGTAGTATTTTGATTCATTGATTTTTAAAAGAATACACTTTTTGCAGTATGCCCGGTTTAGTCTGATAGGCAATGTGCGAATGCCGAATTATACCTTACAAAATATGCCAAATGTATTCCATGAACAGAATGTGTTTTACTTCACCCTAATATACATCAATTTTGCTAATTACATGGTAGTATATGCCCTTTTCATATCAGATACTAATCATACTATGCTCTTTTCATATCATATACTATCGTCCTGCACCTTAAACCCGCAGCTGCCAATTGTTCCTTTTATTGAAAGAATCATGTAGCTTCCTCTACTACTTAAATTCTGCTTCAGGTTTATTCCCATTTTCCCCCCTTAGCAATCATGATTGAGTTGTAACTACCCTACGCTCTATTCATACATTTTCCGATCATTCCATTGGATTTAACAGAATGGACCTCATGTTCACATGATGCTCTGTCTTAATAGATCTGCACATGGTCTACCTAAATGTATAACCATGTTATGCTCATGATAATAATACAACATGATATTTGGTTTCAGTTGGGTTACTGTGATCGCTGATCATCCAATCTGGGAATAGTATCCAGCCTTAGTGATATATCAACACATAATTCTCCCAGCAAACGCAGGTCAATGACAACAACATCCTCTGCTCCAGGTTAGTAAGATGTTCAGTGAGAGTGACTGATTCTGTGTCCTTTGCTGTTCTCTTTGACTTAAATAACTAATTCCATTACATATTTTACTCTTCAGAGGATGCAATTATTGTTTCACTTGATGGGATAATACCGACCCTGGGTGAGACATCAGATTCTAATGTACGTGGTAAACGCATGAAACTGTTGCCTCCAGGTTAGTATTGGATGTGATTTTTTTTACACGCAGCAGCGGGCACTACTGCTTATGTAATTGATGTGTCATCTAATGGAGTAACTTTACTCTCTGCTCAAACATCAAGATCCATGAGGTGTCTTCTTTATTCAATTTTTGGTTGGATGTTCAACATCATGTGCACTATCAGTGCTTGCACGGTTTTGTTGTAATACCTTATTATGCATCCTTTTCTTACTTTATAAATGTTGACTTGCATTTTCTGTACTACTTCCAGATTATTACTAAGCTGCTCACACATTTTGAATTGGTGTTACCTGCATATTGTTTTCCCTTTATTGTTTGTGTTGAGCCATAAACAAATTGTAATTCAGCTACTCCTCATAATTATTCGACAATGTGGTGACTGATGTAACTGTTTTCCATGTCATCTTACTAATACTTTCAGCTTCAAACACTTTGAGGTGTCAACAAAGTCTCTTTTTCGTTTTTGTAATTATAATAATCACAGGGTGTATTGCCTGCATTTGTTACATAAAGAAATCAATGAACCAGTCAATTTTGACATGGTTCATACGAACTTTTTTTTAGGGCCCATGTTAGCCTCAAACTACATCAGCGTGATATACTATTTTCTTTCAGCCTGTACATCTTTAGGTGGTTGTGATGATTCCCCGCGGCAACGCGGGGGTTTTGGCTAGTTTTATTGTAATTTCAGTCCTGGCTAGCAATTGAACCTGGGATAGTGAGTTGACAGGACCATCATTGTTGATTAAGGTCACTTTCCAATCACATTGGCATCGGTGTGTTTGTGTTGATTTCAGAAGCATGAATGGCGAGACCCAAGTATTAGCGCTGCACAATAATGTTAGCACGCACGGTCTAGGTATTGAAGAATTGTGAATCAACACGGAGCATCGAGATTCATCTCATGCTGTTTCCTATTTTTAAATCTGCCTGAGGGAATTGTTTGCACATTTATATATGTAACATAGGAATTCCTAGTGTGTAGCTACAAAATAACATAAAATAATACATGCCCCCCTATTACAAAGATACCATTGCAATGGAATATTGTAACCCTTCCTTTTCTTTAAACTCGTAGATTTGCTGCCTTTTGCTGATGCTTTGACACGTTGCGCCCTCCCTGCTCGACACGTTACCTTGCTGTGGCGCTTGTGTGTGTGGGTGTATGCAGAGGAGAAAGCAATTGAGAGCGAGAGAGAGGGTTGGAATGAAGCGGGTAGTGAGAGCTGTCCTCTTCACCGGGGCGAGATGAATTCTCAGCCACGATGACTGAAGAACAGTCTCGCCCAACAGGGAGACTTTACTTCTTCGATAACAATCTTCCTAAGACTCGTAAGTCAGGCGCCCTACAAACAAACTGACACAACTCAATCGATCGAATCTGCTAACAACCAAACTAACAAGACTAACTCCCTGAAAACCCTCAGCTGCACTTCCTAAAACTAAGCCACTAGCTGGTGCAGTCTTATCACGACGGCGACGCTGACGCTGGTACTGACGCCCAACAAAGGAGTCGATAACATACCCAGCTCCTGTAGTTTCTACAGTTTGATCCCCATCTGATTTCTCCACTGGTCCGGTCTTCGGGAATGATCGAACAGGCCCCAATCCTAACCTATCCCGTCATCTTCAGCTCAGCAGAATTCCTCCTCTCTTCAGCCACTGTCCCCAAATCCGGTGGGGATACGGGAGCTCGACCGCCGGCTCGGCGCACTAGCGATGGACGGCGGCGGCGGCAGCGGCGGCTTGCGAGGGATACAGAAGCTTGACCGCCGGCTCGGCACACTAACGGCGGTGGCGCTGCTTGCAGCCAGCCCGGCGCGCGTGCTGCGGCGGCGTGGCTCGACAGCCAGCCTCACGCGCGGAGGGCGGCGGCACTACTCAATTGCCAGCGCTGCGGCTTGCGCCATGGCATGTAGGTCCTGGCCTCCCTACTTCCGCAATACGTTCCCTAGACTTGTCATCTTCGATTCGTCTCCGGCCGCTGCTCTGCTTGGCTGTTCAATTGAGACCGCAGTGCATTGGGTATCTGCTGTCGGGTAGCCGACCAGGTGCTATTTTCATTCACTGGTGCCTATCCCCTCTGTTGGCCCAAGCATCAACACCACCACACCTCACCACTCACACATGAACACCACGGGCAGAGGAGAAAGACAGGTGAGAGCTCACCACACAAGTGAATTTTTCAGCAGTTGAGCTGCTTTGAACTGCAGTCCGCCGCCTCCAATCTCCTTCTTGTACACGATCCCGGTACTTCTTGTCCCTGTCACGAAACGCAAGATGCTCTTGACGGCGGCGAAATGATCTTCCCGCGGATCCTCCATGTACTGGCTCACATAACCGATGGCGTGCGCGATGTCCGGCCGCGTGTGCACCAAGTACCGCAGCCCGCCGACAATGCTGCGATACCTCGTCGCATCCGCGGCCGGGGCAGAGCTCTTCTTTGTCAGCTTCAGCCGCTCCTCCATGGGCGACTGCGCCCCTTTGCAATCCGCCCAGTAGCTTGCCGGCGTACGCACTCTGGCACAGCTTGATCTCGCCATTGCTCTGCTCGACCTCAATGCCCAAGTAGTACGAGAGCAAGCCGAAGTCGCTCATGCGGAACATGGACATCATCTGCCGCTTGAAGTCGACGACGTCCTTCTCTGCTGCGCCGGTGATGATCAGGTCGTCGACGTACACTCCGACGATCAACGGCCCGAGCTTGGAATGCCGTGTGTACAACACGTGCTCGTTCACACACTTCTTGAAGCCCAGCTTCTTCAAGCTCGCGTCGAGCTTGATGTTCCATGCTCGAGGCGCCTGCCGCAGCCCATATAGAGCCTTGCGCAGGCGCAGGACCTTGTCCTCCTTCCCCTTGATCACGAACCCCGGCGGCTGCTGGATGTAGACTTCCTCCGTGAGCTCCCCGTTCAAGAACGCGGACTTCACGTCCATGTGGTGGACGAGCCATCCCCTCGCCGCCGCCAGCGCCAGCACGAGCCGCACGGACTCCATGAGCGCCACGGGAGCGAACACCTCCTCGAAGTCGATCCCCTCGCGCTGCGCGTAGCCTTTTGCCACCAGCCGCGCCTTGTGCTTCACAAGCTCGCCGCGCGCGTCCCGCTTGACCTTGTACACCCATTTCAGGCCAATCGGACGACAACGCGGCCACGGATTGACGAGCTCCCAGGTCTCGTTGTCCTCAATCGCGGCCATCTCCTCGTCCATTGCCTTCTTCCAGCACGGGTCCCGCTCAGCCTCCTTGAGCGAGCTCGGCTCCTCAGCCATCACCATGAGCAATTGATGCTCCCCCGTGCTGCGCGCCGCCATCCCGGGCGGCGGATCGTTTCCGATCAAATCCGCCACCGGGCGGAACCTCAGAGGCTCTCCCTCATACTCGGCGTCGATGTGTGGGGACAAATTTCCCGGCGGCGAAGCAAATCGCGCCGAATTTGTTGCGGATGCGGCAGAAATAGGGGACGCTGCCGAAACAGGGGAGACGGGTGAATTTTGCGCAACATCCCCTGCCATCGACCCTGCCGGCGTGCCACCACCTTCTTCCTCCTCCTCATGCTCCGCATCACCACCTCCAGGAGCCCGGCCCCTCTCGCAGTATGTTTCATACTCGATTGTGAAGGTCGGGTTCGAGCTCGCTGCTCCCGCAGTGCCACCGCTCGTCGCCGACTAGTCCCAGCTGCCGGCTTCGTCGAAAACGACGTCGCGGGAGATGTGGACGCGCCCGCCCACTGGATCGTACATCTTGTACGCCTTGGATCCCAGCTCGTAGCCGAGGAACACCATCTTCACGCTCATGTCCTCGAGCTTCGACAGGTGCGGCCTCGTGTCCTTGACATGCGCCACGCACCCGAACGTCCTGAGGAAGGAGACATCAGGCTTGCGGCCGTGCCACGCCTCGTACGGAGTCTTCCCCTCCACACTCTTCGTCGGCGAACGGTTGAGGATGTGCACCGCCGTGTTCACCGCCTCACCCCAGGACGCCGCCGGCATGTTCCTCGCCTTGAGCATACTCCGCGCCATCGCCACCACCGTCTAATTTCGCCGCTCCACAATGCCATTCTACTGCGGCGAGTATGGAGCGGTCAGGTGGCGGTCAACACCTTGCTCGGTGCAGTAGCGCCTGAACTCCACTGAGGTGAACTCGCCGCCGCGATCAGTTCACAGCACGCGCAGCTTCCTCCCGGTCTCCGTCTCCACGCGCGCCTGGAACTCCTTGATTGCTTGCGGTGCATCGTCCTTGCTCGACATCAGCCGCGCCCACATGTAGCGGCTGCAATCGTCCACCAGCAAGAGGAAGTAGCGCCGCCCGCCATGCGTCGCCGGCGTGATTGGCCCCAGAGATCTCCATGGACCAAATCCAGGAGACCCGCCGTGCGGTACTTCGCCTTCTGCGGGAACGAGCTCCGCCGCTGCTTGCCGACGAGGCAGCTCTCGCAGAGCTCACCAGTGTGCTCGATTCGCGGGAGCCCGCGCACCATCTCCTTCACGAGCTTCGCTAGCGCGTCGAAGTTGAGGTGGCCAAACCTTTCGTGCCAGCGCCACGCATCATCGTCGCGCTTCGCCGCCAGGCACACCGGCTGCGTCACCTCAAGCTTGATGGTGTACAGTCGATTCTTGGCGCGGTTCACCTTCACGAGCAGCCGCTTGTCCTGATCTCGAATCCGCAGCACGCCGCCCTCAATCAGCACTTGGCACCCGCGCTCATCGAGCTGCGCAAGGCTGACGATGTTGCTGTTCAACCGCGGGATGTAGTAGACGTCGGAGAGGGTGCGGTGCTCGCCGTTCTTGCACCTGAAGATAACGGTCCCGCAGCCGAGAATGTTCACCACAGAGCCATCGCCGAACTTCACCGAGCCAACAATGGCGGTGTCCAGCTCGGAGAAGGCAGCCCTGCTCCCGGTCATGTGGCTGCTGGCTCCGGTGTCGAGGTACCGCGTGTCGTCGATGACGTCGTCCTCCCGGCCGAGGTGGACGTGCACGTGGACCTCGTCGAGCTCGATGTGTTCGCGCTCCGCCGTCTCCACCGCTTCCCCGTGGGCGCACGCCTGCGTGAGCAGCAGCACCGGCTCGTCGTCCTCCTCCTGCGCCAAATGGGCGCGCTCCTGGCGCCCGCGCTCCTCCCGCGGCGCGCGGCATTCCCGGGCCCAATGGCCGGTCTTGCCGCAATTGTGGCACTTGTCGTCGTCCTTGTCGTCGCGTGCGCCGCCGGCTTCCCCCATCTTCTTCGGTGGCTTGCCGCGCCGCCGCGCGCGCCCTTTGGCAGAGCGAGATGAGCCCTCGCCCTGCTTCTGCTCCTTGGAGCCGGCCTGCCACTCCTCCTCGGTAAGCAGCAATTTGCCGCTCGCAGCCGCCGGAGTCGTCGTCGCCGCCGCACGGTCCTCGACCGCTCTCAATCGACCCGTCACATCCTCGATGGACAGGGTCGAGAGATCGAGCGTCTTAATGGAGAGCGCGATTTGCTCGTACTTGGCCGGGACGACGCGTCGTCCCGCAGGAACTTCTCAATCGCCCGCTGCTCGTCGATGTCCTCCCCCAACGCGCCCTGATCCGCCACCAGCGAGGTCAGGCGCAGCGCGAAGTCCTCCGCGGACTCGCCGTCGCGGAACGTGATGTTCTCGAACTCCTTGCGGAGCTGCTGCGCCTTGGCCTTTCTCGACCGGTCGGAGCCGACCCGCATGGTGGCGAGCTTGTTCCAGGCCTCCTTTGCGGTCTTCTTGTTCCCCAGGGTGGAGATCAGCTCCGGCGGGACCGCGCGCAGCAGCGCTTTCATCGCCAGGCGGTCGTCGGCCTCGTCGTCAGTCCCGGACTCGACGGCGATCCGCAGCCCGCGCGCCTGGAGCATCACCGGCATCATCACGGCCCAGTCGGAGTAGTTCGTGCGCGTGAGCGTGGGGAAGGTAGTGGAGCCGCTGATCTTGCGCACCATCTTGTGGATCACCACCGCACGCGACTCCGATCGGTCCCGGCGCCCGCGACGCTCGCTGCGGCCGCGGCGCTCCGGCGACCTCTCCGGTGACCGCTCCGGCGACTGTACCGGCGGCCTCTCCGTCGAGCCCTCTGGGGTACCCACCATCTCCGGTGCTCAATCAACCAAGCTCTGATTACCAATTGTTGGCCCAAGCATCAACACCACCACACCTCACCACTCACAATGAATACCATGGGCAGAGGAGAAAGACAGGTGAGAGCTCACCACACAAGTGAATTTTTCAGCAGCTGTGCTGCTTTGAACTGGAGCATTGCTCCCTACTTGTATTCACAATCAAAGCCACAAAAGGTACAACCACTCCATGACTTGCACTGTAGCCATCCTCTCTTCCTCACCTCTACTCTACTCAACTTGACTGCAATAACTACTTCTACTGTTACAGCTACATGCTGATCAACCTATATTGGCGCCAAAAGGAGCAAATGGAAATTAGCCCACTAACAAAATAATTAGGGCAGCTTAATTACCATCACCCTCTACCCTCAAGGTTTGCAATGTCTTCCTCACGTTTTCCCCTTGAATGTATTCCTGTTTGCGTACTTGACTTAATCATTCCTGGTGGCAGCCAGATTTCGTTTCTATCCTAATAATGCCAGATTATATTTTCAATAGTACTGATATGTTTGCTTAGGAAGCCTTAGTTGTTTTATTTATTTTTCTAACAATCTGAATGTTCCGATGTACATGAAAAAATATTTGTGATTCATAACGACTGACTGCTATGTGCCTATGTGCAGGTCGCGCAGGCACGTAAGCTAATAAGTTTATGAGGGTTAAGGAATTGAGGTTGTTTAATTCTCTACCTATTGAAACTTTAAAACAGCACAGTTAAATGCTTTTCTCAGAGAATAAATTGCATCCTATGTTTCATGAATTGAAGAATGTATTGTCCTGACATGTTTTTTACCTGTTCAATTAGTTTACAGCTATGTCGAGGTCGGCCAGACAGCCGAGCACCTAAGCTGATAATTTTATGAGGGTTAGGGAATTTTGAGATTTTTTAGTTCCCTACCTATTAAGAACTTTAAAACAACACAGGTAAATGCAGCAATGGCGCGTGCTGGCCTTTGTCCAGACATGCACTACTCCAGAAAGTAAATGACCTGGGCAAACCATCTTCAAGGGAGCATAAGAACTGCGAGCTCATGCTTAACAGGGCATCGGGTCTGTTTTGTTTAAGCATCTCTCTGTTGAAATGCTAGCATCGTAATCTAGGTTCCAAACATGTTTTAGATTTTGTGTGATTTACAATGCCGGTAGCTTGATGATTTTTCTCATTTCCTCCCTAAATTGTATGGCAGTCACGGCCACTGATGGCTTCAAGCATTTAAACAGAAGCTCTCCTGCTTTAGCAGAGGAATACTGTGTTTTTATTAGTTTATTTCATGATTCTGCCTTCAAGCATCTAAACAGAAGCTCTCCAGCAATTACAGGTTAATGTTGTGCTTTTCTTAGTTTATTTCATCTTTGCAACTCTTGCAATCAATCATGAATGATTTCTGTCCCTTGAATGCTTATTTGAACTACATATTTTGATTGTTTATTTCATCCCTCATTGGAATGTGAACTGAAACCACAATCAATTGTGAATCAAATTGCTGCTTATCTGGACTATATCTGAAAGATGATGTTTTGGACCATCTAGGTTGCGGCTGCCTGTCATTTTATTCAGATCATTTTCAAGCTTGCTTCTTTGATGCTCTGCTCAAAGTGCTCTTCGGATCATTCAACAGTTTGTGCAGCCTCAAACGTAGTGTTAAATGAAAGCTTGACATTGATTTGTCCAGCTATTTCTTTCTGATGCTCTGCCCAATATGTTTTGTGGGCAATTCAACAATCACTCAAACCTCAAGTATAGTGTTATAATATGATGATTCAACAACTTTACAATTTATCTCCTTTGTTCTTTTTAGTTTATATTTGCATGAAGTTCCATTGAGCCTGTGGCTAACTGATTCTTTTCTATTGATTTGTTTCAAATGGAATGTATTTTTTTGTCAACCATAGATAGATGCAGTTATTCTTCTAGTTGATACATCTGTTGGGTATCATTTTTACTCCATGTTTTTTTTTTGCCTCATGGTTATATTATATATACCACTAATCATGTGAACATGCTAATTACTAAAATCATACAACTAGAATAGGAGTCTAAGGTTTCAAATTAAGGAAAAAAAATGAAAGATAGGAGTGTTAAGTATTAAGAAATTCCTGTAACTTTTTCATAAGTTGTGCAGCGTAAAATACGCATTACCATACCATATAATAGATCCTTCGATTATAATAACCAATCTATTATTGTCATGCAGCAGCTGTGAGTTTCGATGTTCACAAAATTCAATACACTTTTCATGCCAAACATCAGATTTCTACTTCGGTTGATATATAATATATGCTTTTCTTATATATGCATATCATTTTTCTGGAAGTTCATAATTATCCACAATTCCACTTGAACAATAATAACTGAATCAATTGTTGTTCTTGACAACACTATGCATGCTTATAAATTATAATATTATTTTATATAAAATAATATAAAAGTTTGGCTTCCATGTGTGTGTGTTTTTTTTTTGGGGTATTATCCAAATAGGTACAATTGAAGAATAAATACATACTGCTGTGGCTTAGCACAAAATTGTTATTTCTGTCCTAGCTGTTTTACACACACTTTTTTTTTACATTTCTATTATAACCCGCGGCAACGCGCGGGTTCTACTAGTTCTGGATTATATGCGCTGAGGGTGAGGTGCTGGGTATGGATGTGGGTGTATGTGTCATTTTCCACCCAAACATTTTTTCCTTGGGTGGGTCAAGTGGATGCTTTAGTTTGAAAAAAAAAGGGTCAAATATTCAAACTCTAAAAAGCGAAGCCAGATGTGCAAGTGGCCCGCGGAATAGGGTTGTACAATTGGCCAATAGGGTCAGATACCCAATGACCCAAATGTCCCTTTCCAAAATAGGACTCGTCGGCAGATATGTTGGATAGCTTCAGATTTTGTAGTACTCGTCTGCTTTGTGGTACTTGAGTGTCTTTGCTGTTATTTTTTAATGCAGAGAAAGGTATTTGAAGGAATCCTGTTAAATCACTTTCCACATGAGAAGACAGCTACTTTCTGCTTTTGAAGTTGTTGAAATTGCTACTGCCAATTGGATTCGCTACATAGTTATAGTTCTTTCTCCCTTTTTATTGTTGTCAACCTTTTCCTGAAAGCTTGTGCACATATACTCTTTTCTGAAATCAGAATCAAAACTTGTGTTTGTTCCAGTTAGCTTCCTTGCATATATATGTTGACTTGGTCCCGTCTGTAAGATGCATAAACATGTGAATGTGGGAAGATAAAATGGCGAATGTGTAGTGGTCACCTCGACTATGAATGGAATTAGAGCAAAATTTCAAGCGTTGAAGGTGGCCATGGCAGCCGTGCCTCTAGGGAGCAAGAGCTTAACGAACGTCCACAAGGAACTGACACTGAATGAAAACGTGCGACGAAGCTTGTGGGTTGTGAAGGGAGGTGCAGTTGGATAGCTTCAGATTCAGTCTGAAAGAAACACAATTTTACCAATTTCAGTACTTGCCAGTCTCATGGCAGCGAATTTTTCTTTCAGGAGAAAATATCATAATTGCATTCAAACATATCATGCATGGCCTATTTAACGAAAAACGAATAAATCGGTGTAGATCGGTGTTTGAGATTCGTGCAGGACCTCCTATACGTCGACCGATCGACGCCAGGCAACCTATAAATCGGCCCACGGCCCACTCGAAGACGGCCCATGACACCAGGCATCGTCTTCCTCGGCGCCACGGCAGTAGTGGCCGCATGAGTAGGGCAGCTCCCAGCGGCATCACAGGGGCGAGGCGCGGTGCCGCGGGAGCAGGGCAGGGAGCGACGGTGGCTCGGCAGCGAGCCGGGGCAGGGCGCGACGGCGGCGCCGCACGGCGGGGAGCACCGGCGACAGCGAAGCATCAGCGGGAGAAGCAAAGGCGGCGGTAGCGGAGCGTCAGCGGGGAGGAGCAGCGGCGTCAATGGAGCGTAGGCGGGAGCAGCAGCGGCGCCGGCGAGTAGGGCGCTAGAGCAGTGGAGATGGCGAGGAGAAGCAGCGGCGTCGATGAGGAGCAGCATCGGTGGAGAGCAACGTCAGGGAGCACGGGGAGGGGAGCGAGGACACCGAGGAGATGAGTCGCGTCGGGAAGAAGACAGGAGGACCGTTCATAGGAGTCTTGCACGAATCTCAAACACCGATCTATATATTGACTCATGTAAGATGATCTATATATAATAAATATAAGAAAGCCCGTTATAAAGGGACCTCCTATACATAAGGCGTCCTACAGGATTCAATTTGTAGGTTAGCCCAATAGCCCACCAAATTCGGTCTACTTAAGGCAACTTAACCTATCAAGTAACTGTCAACATTTTCAAACACCAGTTTCAACATTTTCGTAAGCCTATGTCAACATTTTCAAACAACTGAGTCAACATTTTCGCTAAAAATGTTGACATAGCACATCTAAAATGTTGACGCAGTGAAAAAAAATGTTAACACAGTACATTCAAAATGTTGAAGAAAATTTAAAAATTTTAAAAATTCAAAAAATATTCAAATTAGATCTCATTTGGTAGAATTAATTGTAACAAACACGTAGGTTCAAACGGATTCGAAAACGGACTTATCGTTTAAGAGAAAAATGCGTTTAAAGTTTGCAAATTGTTTTTTTTCTCCCACCTCCCACCAGCTCCAATCAGAATGCGCCACGTGTCGCCCATATGTGCTCTCTCTCTCAACCAGCAGCGTGCGTGGGCCGTTCGATGTCCGTTCGCACGAATCTCAAAGCGTTCTATCAAAAAGATTTTATAGGGCGGGCTACGTATAGGACTGGCATGTTCCCAAGGCGTGTACACAAGCCCTACTATGGGCTGACACAAAACACACACACATGGCCCAAGGCCCGTTACAATAATTCTCCATTGGGTTCCGGCTAGCAGAAACGCTGAAACAGATTCATGCTTGATCGAACTGGAAACGCCTCCGCCAGAACCCGCCATCTTCCACTACTCTGGCACCTGTATGCTCCTGTCAGGTGTTACACAATCCTTACAGGACACTCTGATCGTTTAAACATGGTCTTTAGCAGCTCAAAAACCACGTCACATGGCAAACTGGAACATGTATAACTGAAACAAGTCCCCGTGTGTATGCTACAAATTGGCATTATCGTTTGCCCAGTATAAAATGGATTGCTTGTGAGTAATCGCTCTTCAGGGTAGAAAGGTAGAACAGAAAAAGGAATCCATTTTCAATCACCACAAGCATAGTTAGCAACATCATTAGAATTGTTCATTCCATTGGCAAACAAAGCCTAATAGCACATGTTTTCACCAAAAGGCAACAAATAATCGACATGCCAGATGGTTGCAAAACATTTTTGCTCACATCAGTACAGAAAGAGTACCTTTCCCCAATCGAACAAATAAGTACATCTTTCTTAGTCACAATCATTTGCAAAAGGCATGACACCATCTCAATTCCAAAAGGGTTGTCAGGGACCTGTGTCATAATAAAATAAATTTAAATAACCATTGTACTCAGATGTTAGGTTTCTTCAGGAAATTTTTATCATTTACATATTGATGGGGAACAAGGAAAACCAAATTGAATGTTGAATTTCACATGATAACTTTCAGAAGCTCAAATTTCACATTGCCAATGACTATAGTACCTTGACAAGATTGTTGGTCAGGCACTGCCAAATCTGCCACCGTGGCATGCCAGATCTACAAAGTAAATGTTAATACTTGTTTACTTGTTTGATATTAAAAATAAATCTGAAACAATAAATTAAAGACAGTACATGTTTACGTGGCCATGCAATGGAGTGCTTAAGAGCATGGACCATTGTCTTCATGTTCCCGTATTCATGTATTAGTGGCGCTTCTTTCTGTAGTACTTTGGTCACAAAAACTTTACTATATTCATTTCCTAGTGGCATATCCCCCACTATTTCAGACTTAGAACTTGATTCAATGATTGCCTTGGCTAGTGGGGTAAATGGCCTTCTTATTGGAAGCAAAAAAACTTCATTTTCACCCTACAAAGAAGGAAATGGAAGCTTCTTCGATCAGTTAATAAGTTACAAGTATATTTAGTTACATGGGTACAATGTTTTTTGGTGTCAAAGAACATAACCATCACCTTTGCATTTCTTTCATTGCAACAATCATTCTGGACATGAACAGTTACCTTCATTTCCTCTATCTGCACAGAAAGTATGAAAGATGGCAATTCCGTGAATTAATGCAAAACAACATTAATACAAAAAAAAAAAGGGGACACTGACCACATTGTGTGGAGGTTGACGATCAGCGGCAATCTTTCTTTTCGTACCATCAATCAAAGCTTTTTTCAGCAGAGATATCTTTTGCTTTTTCTGTTTTAAAATTGATCAATATGTGAGAGAAATTCCATGAATTAAAGGTACCTATGATATATATAATGGTAAGAATCACACTGATGAAAAGTGGAAAATCGTTTTTGTTATCAGCATTAACAAGTGGAAAGCCATTTTAATTCTCAACATGAACTTAACAAGTATCGCACGCATTGTCTCAACTCAATAATAAGAGTTTTTGAATTTAAAAGGAGGGCGTCATTTCAGATAGTTGAGTTTACACATGAAAATCCTATTGGGTAGTGCATTACAGAACTTCTCTTTTTGTTTCTTCTTTTGGGCTGCATTGGTGGTGCCTGTTGTGGGGTTATCTTACTCGTCAAATTGATTGGTACTCCAGCTATAAAGAGTTCTCAACTTTTCACCCGACTAATAGTTTTGCTTAGTTATGTCAGCAAGGTAGAGTAACAAAAGGGCAAGAGAATTTACATTGTTACCAGGAGGGTTGTATTTGGACGTAACCTCCATATTCTTTCTATGGGGCAAATTCCTTGGCACCTCAACTCTGTTTTGTAGTACCTACAGCACAATGAGATGACATAAATAAATTAATTATGATGTGGGCAATGCAATACCAAAGCAATAAAATAGCGGGAAGACACTCACATTGAGTGGAATATCATTTTCAGCTACAACCGGCAGAACAACACTCGCAGCAGATTCACATCTTATATGCTACAAAAGAGTGGAGGCAAGTGATTTTTTTTTTGGCATATACACGATGTATATGAAAAGGAAGCACTAAGCAGATAAAGGTGTACCTTCGCCATTGACTCGTCACAATTTATCATTGCCTCAGACTGAGAAGGCATCAACATTTGCCTCGATTTGACTTCCAATTGTGGTAATCTCTCTTGAGCTTTAGTTTTATCAAAATACTCCGACAAGAAATTATCATCTCCTTCTGCACTTGACTTGTCTGGTTGAAGCTTAGTGGATTGATACAGACATAGTGTAGGCATATCCATGTTTTTTGAACGTGCCTACATTATCATTTATTTTGTCAGGGATAAATGGCGTGTAGTAAAACTGGACAGCGAAAATTTACTCTAAGTTTTGGTAGTTGGAAAATCAATTTTTTAGAATGTGCACACATATGTATATATTAAAAGAGCACTAGACTAGCACATACCCAAACCATCAGTGTCTAACTGTAACTCGAAAAGCGAAACAAGAAACAATCAAGCAGCAAGAAAACATGTTATGAACCTTGATCGGCCGGTCAGCTAGTTTATAATTGGAGAGGAAAAGGAAGGCTATATGTACATACCGATTCCGTGATGACCTTGGCGATCTGCTTCCTGATCTTGTTGATCTTGTCGTCCAGCCTCCGGGCCTCGTGGTCGTCAATGCCCGAGAGCACCCCCTCCAGTTGCGATGGATCCACGAGAAGCTTCCGGGCCTCTTGAAAGAGGCAAGGGTAGAGGTCGCGCATCTCGCCCAAAGTCCTGCTGCTGGCCTTGGGTTTGGGCGCCTGCAGGTCAGTTTGCTCGATCGGCGGGCCCCAGACATGTTTGGAGAGGCGGTAGAGGCGTCGCTCGTGCTTGTCGGCGGGAGGCGCGGCCTTGCTGATGTCGCGGCGGTAGCGGCTCTCGAGGCTGCGCATTTTGCTGTCGACCAATTTCCGACGGACGCCCGCCTTTTGGAAGCGACCCTCGAGCTGGCGGCAGAGCTGTGCGGCAGACGGCAGGCGGCCCTCCTTGTGCTTGTGCTTGGCAAGGGTCTTGAGGATGAGGACCTCGTCGCCGGGAGGCCAGGTGCGCTGGAACGGCGGCGGCGCTGCCTTGAGTTTCTTGGCGGGCGGTGGATCCTCCATCGCCGGCGTTTCGCGCTTCTTTGGCGGCAGCGGAATAGACTTGGCGGGATTCATTGGCGCCAAATGGGGGACGGGCGGGGCTGGGAATTTATTCTGCTCGGGTGGCCGAGATTTTTTCTTTCCTTTTACAATTCCATTTTCATTGTTTCCACCGTCTATAAATATAAAACTATACAAATACAAATTTATATGATTTTTTTTAGTAGTTTGCATAAATTGATGGGCAAGTTAGAGTAGAGAATTGATGAGTTAGGATTCAATTTGACCGAACGTGCCAATTTCTTTGGGGTCAAACGCTGTGTCAATTTCCAGTTCAGGAAAGGAATGCCGTCAGGGAAGAAAGAGTCTAATCCCGCCAATTCTTCCATCCATTAAGGAGGAATGAGCAGAAAAAGATAAAGTGTGAACAAATGCAGGGATCCGCGCAAAGAAAAAAACAATTTTTTCCTTCAAATTTCCCAAGCAATTAAGCGGCGATATGATATGATTATACTTTCCTTTCCCGTGCAATAATTAACCGTATAGGTATAGCGATATGCATGGTAGGATTACTTTCCCAACGAACTAGTACAGCTAATCCTATCAATTCTAGAGGAGAGAATTCCTTCTATGCAATTAAAATTTTATTTGGTTCCTTAATTTGCCATGAAAATATTTGAAGTTCCTCATTTTCCATCCATCTAAAAATATGATTCCTTCAGTGCCATTTTCATTAATTAAGCCATCTAAGCAATGTTAAATGACACTGTAAAGATGACATTGCCTTAGAATAACACGCATGTTGTTTGAGGAACACCATCACACAGAATTTCTCGAAATAAACAAAGAAAATATGCATATCTGAATGCACGTATCAGTAACAAAATTTGATAATATTATCATAAAAAGCATAAAAATAGTCACGTGTCACCGTCCTATGCCACCTCCTGTCGCAATATACCAAAATTGACATGTTTTAGTGACAAACAATAAAAAATTGACGAAAGTGGCACTGGAGGCATCAAAATTTAAAGTCGATGGCAATTAAGGAACTTCAAATATGTCCTTGGCAAAGAAAGAAACAGGTAAATTTCAATTTCCTCTTCTATAAAACGGAAGGAACCCCGTGGTCCATCCAACCATTTCTTTGCTCCATCTACCATGGCCGAAACGCTTATATTTCAGTCATCGCACTGCATGGACGCGTTCATACTGGGATCGCACAGACAGAGTGGGCTGGTGGGCTGTGTCGTGTTGTAATTGTAACAAGGTTAACTACCCGCGCATTTGCGTGGCTAGATTTTTCTTTTTAAAATATGTTTTTGTAAGTTTACCATGACGATACCTCTCTTTTCTCTCCCGTTCCAAAATAGTATCAATCTAATTTATCTATAATCCCAAATCATGAACGCATCTAAAGGAGGCTTGATTCCTTTCATTTATATATCAACAAATGAGAAATTTAGGAGTTCCTCATTTTGTGTATTTCATGATCTAGGATTTTCTAGGCTGTGCCTTGGAGTCCACTTTGCTTTGTTTTCCATATTGACAAATGAGACGGTTTGATTAATTTTGTCCTTTTTTTCTGTGGTGTTCTTGGTTCTATGAATATACCACTACATCATTTACAGACATACGGCAATAAATGATAAGTTAAGTTGAATGTTACTGAGTCGGCCTACATGCTTGCCTAATCATTATATTCTTTTCTAAAATAAATTATATCAATTGATTAAAATGGAAAATCTATCAATTGTTTAAGAATTATAGAGTAAATGCATTTCATTAATATTGACCAACAGTTTTCAAGGTATAAAAGCATATATTTCCCAAAGTTTTGTCAATTACCAACAATATCATCCCACGTAATTAAACTGTTAGCCGAAGTACATGCAAACAAACTGTCAGGAAATATTTTTTTTTTTTTTCTTTTTTTTTTGCGATTACACGGTACAACTCAGACACTCACAACGCACGCACACCCACCCCTATGAATGCACATACGCAAACCCTACCCCTATGAGCATCTTCGAAGACTGAGCCGGCAAATCTTCGAGATTGACGAAGTCACCACTGGCGCCTCGCTGTCGACGGCCACGTCGCCTCCCGCTGAAAGCACAACGCCGTTAAATCCTAGAAAATTCGCTCCCACCAGGAGTCGAACCTAAGACATCAGGTGCTACTGAGGCTCTTGTAGTGTGTAGAACTCTGTCATCCGAGTATCCCTAAGTTTCTACCCTTATTATAGACAGATACGCAATATGGAGTAGAATAAGAAGAATACATGATTCCCAAAAAGGAGAGGAAAACTAAACTTTAATTAGATGAACTTACGGAGGTTAATTATAGGGTTGTTTGACATTGTTTCTTTGAGCGGAGCACAAGATGAACAACCCTCTTGTCGGCCATATGTCATAAATAATATCTGTCATCCTAGCAAACAAGCTGTATTTTCCAGGGTTACTACTAAGGCACCTAGGACGACTCAATGGCCTGGAGATAAGGCTCGATCATTTTCTATTTCATGACTTTGAACGTGGCTTCTCCCTAATGATCAAAATCTTGGGATCATTGTTGAAATGTTTCAGGGGTGCAACTGCTACAGTCGAGGAATAGCTCAACCTCAACAGAAACAGCTAGCATCGCTGTCATGTGTGCTCTGAATGATTTCACGATCTTGTGAACTATTGTACTTCCTCGCACATAAATCTGAAGGCGGGTCTGTCATCCTTGCTGGCATGTAAATCTGAGCGTGGTTCCTCGATCTGCCCTAAAGTTTGGCAAAGCATCGATCTGGTGCGAACCTAAACGATATCGATACCGGTTTGGTTAAGGTTTGGAGCCCGTCGACACTCGGATTGCGCCGGACGAC
The DNA here is from genome assembly GCA_012490785.1 of Eragrostis nindensis. Lineage (NCBI taxonomy): Eukaryota > Viridiplantae > Streptophyta > Magnoliopsida > Poales > Poaceae > Eragrostis > Eragrostis nindensis. The sequence continues at coordinate 152,928 of JAAXCT010000664.1, read as the reverse complement.
AGCGCGGCCGCTCTCATGCACCAAGCGCCGGCGTCTGCCTCTCCATATATAGCACAGCTGCCGGCAGGGAGTCGCGTCCAAACCAATCTGGAGCTTCGTCACCCCTGGCCCTGAGCTTTAGCAAGCACACTGCTGCCTCCTGGTACTTGAAAATTGCCTCTAGTTGGAGCTGCAGATGCCGACGTTGCTAATGGCTGGAGTCGTTTGCAACAAAAGGATCGAAACCTAGCTAATAACCCTTTGGGGCATGCAGATTAGCTTGATGTGCGGAGACCGATCCTCATTCTACAGTAGAATTTCTACTCCAACGGCACAGCCTTGTACCCCTTGCTAATTTTTTATTTTTTTTGCCGCAATCCATGTAGAGTCTTTTTCTGCTGCAGCCCATCTTCGTCCTCAGGGAATCTCTTACTATCCCAATGTGGTCGCATTCGTGGATTGTGGATATATCCACGTCGACGCGATAACAATCACCGTCCGATGCGTCAGGCTCGTAACATGGTCCGTTGGATATTGTTGGTCCGGGTCCTCGCTCTGTTTACCATGACCCGATTTCTCTAGAACATTCGTTCGTTTTTCTTCCCCGCCTCTGGCTCTCAGCGTGATAGCAATCCCCTGCTCCCGGCCGCCGCCGCCATTGCCCCCGAGCTCCGAACATCCCTTCCTCGCCGAGCACGCGAGCAGGTCATCTGCCTCATGCGGCCGTCCACCTTCGCTCCTTGCCACTTCATTTATGATACTCGTCATGGGCTCCGACCTTCCCAAACGGGGTCGCCAGATCTTTGGCAATGGTGGAGAGCAGCAGAGGCGGCGCGTAGTGTATGAAGCAGAAGCAGTGGACGGCGTCCAATGTTTTTTGAATGAAAGGAGTGCGAGATAGTGCTGGAATTGTGTGTGAAGGCCCATGGACGGGACGTCGAGGACGGATATTGCTCTGGTCTCCATCCTGGTGCGTCGCCCTTCGTGGCACCGCGGGACAGGACGTGCGTGATGCAGAGACCGTGGTGTTTTAGAAGGCAGGCCCTTTCCTCTTGTTGGCGCTTATGTTTCAGGAGCTCTAGAGGATCCGGCATCTTCGTCCTGGAGGTGTTCGATGTAATGCTCCTTAAGTCCTTAATTGCAAGATTAATCTCCCTTGTCTTTGCTGATTGGATACAGGATATGGAGCAATGGAAACCATGGCACTAGACGTAGCCTGATCGTCAGCATGACTCCCGCCAGATACAGAATTAAGTAGAAGAGGCACGATTGTACCTGAACCAATTACATGCTCCAGTTTAGCATTGTGGTCTGATCCTCTGAAGAGATAAGATAATACTGTAAGTTTGTAGAGAACAATGATATGTTTGAAGTACGTAGCCTTGTCACACTCTTATTGGAAAATATGTACAAGCTGATTTTAGTACTACATCCTACAAAGTGTATTATCTCACACCGACACCAAAGATAAATAGCTTAAATACCTTTTCTACTACATCTCACATATTTGCTCTGAAACAACCGTTAGATTTTATTTTCATGATATCAATATAAACCAGATATTCCTTTTAGTCGAAGTGGATGAGATTCATTACAAAGTTCACTTCATTGGCCTTACAAATAGCAACATATGTAAAAGATTTGATCAATGGGCATTAAAATCTTCAGGCATCGCTTATCATTCTGATGGATTGTGGCTGCTCTTCCATGTTCTCAAACATCTTGAGCAGCTGGTAGAGAATGCTTGTCATGTGATTTAAAAATGTATCACAGCAATCGGCTCACTCCTTACCACCATGTGTGTCACATCTTTCTATCTGCTGATTTTGCTGATCTGACAACGCTTGTGCCGTGCTGCCGTGCATATTGTGAGAACCTTGGCCTGTCAGAAATTTCATTTTCATGATGAAAACAGTGCAAAGGCAATGTGTATGACTAAGAGATGAGGCTAGCTCTATGTTCTACATTGCATTAGCCGCTTTCTGTCGGTGTTAGCAGGCCCAAGCCTGAACATATTCTACCTCCAAGACTTCCTAACCAAATGAGACAGCTGGGAAAACCTGAAAAACTGCGAAACCCCCTAACCACTGAAAAAGCTGCGAAAACTGCTAATAAAATTAATGTCGTATGAAAGTTTGGAATCATCATAAAGCTAGAGATTGAGAAAATTTCTATGGACGTTGACTCATTCCTCATATAGTTAAGTTTGTGCTCTATCTTTCTACTAATATCTTTATCTTATTGTAGGATTGTTGTAAGCATTCTTTTTTATTCCTCCTAAACATTTTCATGTTTCATTCATCTCAACATAAGTGCCTTAAATATCTTAGTTGAACAGAAAGAACAAGAAATGGCATATTATACTTTGTAGTGCATGTGACAGTAATTATTAACCTTTCTAAATAGAATCAGAGGCATGTAAAGAAGTACTTTATTATCATTCTTATTCTGGGATATATTAGATCATCATATGAATTAATATTCCAAAAGTTGTGAACTTTATTATACACCTTAGCTCATATTTGCATCTTTGTTCTTCACTGTTTAAATCTTTTTTACTCCTTTGAAGTTGTATTGGTTAAATGAAACTATACCTCTGCAACTGAAGGCATATAATATTTAATTTTTTATTACGAATACAAAACTATCTTCTATCATTTATATTTCAGTTTATGCTACCGTGTGCTGCTGTTGTTTGGCTGTGCAGACACACAGCTTGCAAAGGGAGAAATAAGGAAACAAATGGGGGGAAAGAAGAAGCTAGGAATGGGGAGGCAAAAGAAGAGGGAAAAGTAGAATCGACCTAAATTTATCTTGACATAACTCCATTCTTATCAGCTTAATTGTAGGTAAGTGCGGGTTGTATTCCTAACAGTTGATTGTTGAGGATTTTAGAGTATTGTTGGTTGAACTCAGCTTATGTGCTTCATAGTTGGGTATTTTCAAACTTTCAGATGTCCCTGTTACCATGCCACACAGGCTGAATTTTTCCCCTTTCTTTCTTAATTACTATGGTTTTGCATTGACTAATTGAGCATAGAAGTCTGTTTTTTTTCCCTGCAGACCAACAAAGGAGAATCACCATTGGTTACCTTTCTACACACCACCGCCATCCGCGTCAACCTTGGTATATGTATCTGCTGGTCAGTATCCATGCATGTACCATTCAATTACACTTTTTGTGCAACGGAGACATGTAAAGACGTATTGATTTTAAACATTGTTAATAATGTCTAATTTGATTCTGTTTTATCGAGAACATGTGTTTGTTTCAGTGCACAATATAATGTAGTTAAATGTGGAATCACAACAACAGATGATCTTCATTTTTTCCTGAGGTGGGAACTATTTTGTGAGCTGCACTATTTCGTCATTCAATAGCCAAACCTATCTATGTAATGGCAAATAAATCTTGGAGATGTCCTTAGAATTTGAGCTTGCAGTTTTGTCTCGGTTTACACCTAGTTTTCTTTCTGGTTGGAAAATGTCAATATTATTTGTTATGCTGAAATTTGCACAGCAGTTCCATTCATTTTTGCTATTTGATCCTACCTTTATCTATTTTTACCCTACATAGACTGATTTAGACGCTTTACTTTTTTTTTTCTCAGCGTGGCTGTTGGATCTTCCACCTGAATAAATGATACATGTTTGCATTAGAATACTTTAAGAACTGTTTTCCAAACTTTATCTACCTTGACACTAAATGAGCATATAGACATAATTTTTTAGTGGAGGAAAACAGCAAAAATATACGCGGATACTTCTGTTATCTGATACTTGAATTTATTTCAATACAATTAGAGGTGATGCTTAAGTTACATGCATCTTCCTCCCCTAATTTGTGAGATAGGTGTGATGGTTGAATTTTGAAGACGGTAAAGTTATCCTCTCACAAATGAATTTCAGAAGTGGAGCCAACTGTGCATCGATGATGCTAGCTTATGTGTCAAACCGGAACTTCTTAACGGGCTCGAAGGGTCCAAATGATATAAAAAATTATGTTACATATAATAATGTTTATTATGGATCTAATGGAGAGGTACCTCTATATGGACAATAATACTGTTTGCTTGAGATTTCAGTTGTTTTAATATGCTCAAATGGTTCAACTATATTTGACGGGCAATCAAGCGCGGCAAGCCGCGCCATCTTTCTAGTGCAATCGAAACGTCTCATTTTAATGAAACTAGAAGCTGCGGTGCGCCCTTGGCGCGCCCATCTCTCGTATATTTTCATGGATGAGCTAATGAGTTTCGGCTTCTAATACAACAAGCCCATATAGTACATGGGCCTGGGCTGCTGCAGTTGGTTCCCTGGTTATAATTGCTGTTTGATGAAATATTTAGACTGGTACTGGGTCAAGTATTTTTGTAAGACCTGATTTTGTTGTTATCAATAGGATTTTCTCAAAAAAATTAATAGGAGAACACTAATCCATTGATGGTGCCACGCGGCTGCAACGTGTTGCAATGTATGATCCCTGCGCAGTTGTTATAAAAACTATAACATTCAAAGTCACACGTTTGACCCATGAGGAAGGATTAAAAAAAAAGGTGTTATCTGAGTAGTAGGAGGAGGGCTTCAAACCTGCTGCTTCAAGTCCTACCATAGCAGGCACAGGGCAGGCACAACAACAATGAAAAAACACGAGAACACTGACACATATAGGCACATACATGTCCGCACCAGCGAAGTCAAGTCCACATCGACGACAAAATAGCACGCAAAAAATCAAAATCATTGTGTGCGTGTGTACACAAAGATCTACTTTGTGCCTGATGTGGTACGACTTTGTGTTTTCAGGATTAACATTTTTTTTCTAAACTCAATATATATTCTGACCAATATAAAGTATATTGAATTTTTAAAGTGCCAAAAAATGCAAAAAGACAGGAGGAACTGAGGCCCAAAACCATTCAGCAGGGCATCTCTACAAAGGATAAATAGAAAACAATAGTTCTCATCTGCAAAGGAAATGCCGTAATACCAAACTGGGAGGGGCTGCTATTAAGAACATGTACAAGGCCATGCAAGTCGCGCATGCATGCAGGTGGCCGTACGTGATGCGCGCGCCGCTGATGCGTCTATCGGTCCATATGCGTTGGTCATCTGCTGCGCCTGCGCCTTACCCATCTTTGCAGCAGAGCGAGAGGCAGTCGCGTTCAATTCGCAGCTGTCACACGCTTCTCCGCTTACGGTCGTTGTCAATGTATGCTGCTCTGAATGGTAGAGTAGTGTTTAGATGTTTGACGTACGTGTGCGTTCGTCCATTCAGGCTGCATTTTCTGAAATGTAATACGCTATATGCGACCATGTTGTATTGACTTATCGACGTGACATTTAAATAGTTCTTGGTCAACTGAATCGTGCGGTGATTGATGTATGTGATCAATTGGCGTCATGGGATAATTGTGCCCTGCGTGCGTTGGTTGTCCGGTCTTAGGGGGTAGCTGTTTGATGTGCTATAGTATTTGTTGTGTGGATGCAGGAGAAAATTTATAGAATTGGTGGACGTTGAGGACAGCCAATACAGCTATTAGGCAAGAGATAGACTGATGATCGGTAAAGGGCAAGCTACCCCTAGAATTCTTTCCTTTGACGCATGCATGGGTATATTTCTCAACCTTGCTCATTTGTCCAACAGGGGTTAGGTTGCAACCAATCTCGACGGGCAAACGGGTGAATTCTTGCCTGAAAAAATATTCAGAGCATGTTCATCCACGAGAGGTGCATGGACATTTGATAGATAGTAGATGTCTTAATGTGGAATGGAATTATAACTCAGCCTATATGGTTAGCTAAGGGAAACAAGTGATGTGTATCCATGAGGCACAACACATGCACTGTCATCAGGAGCAAAAGAAACCAGCTAGCCCAAGAGCACTGCAACGCTGCACTCACCAGCCTACTAACGGTCAATTCTACAAACAAACAGCATGAGATATATATCACAATAACAAGAAATTAATTTGTTATTAGAAGCGGCCAACATAGATGTTGGAAATGCGACGCTGTGCTGGTTGAAGAGCAACCAAAATCAACACGCTTCAGACAGGATAACAATGGCTGCAACACTGTAGCCCATCTGACAGCGACATTAGGTGTGGCACTGTAGCCCATCCGACAACAACGACTTGATATAGCAAAGCAAATAGGATTTATTACCGACTAACAAGCACACATATCACAGGAAACTACAGGCTCCACCACAACAGACCGAAAAAAAAAAAGATAAGGAACATGGCACCGGGAACTACAACACTGACACCAGCGTACCACGCTAGTTCCACTTTATTCAAGACAACAAGAGCTCCATCCACATATGGTCAATGAAATAGGGTGCGTACAGGACACATTCAAGAAGTGGTGCCACAAAAATTAATCAAATCATCAAAAAAGAGGCAGCGAGGGCCATGGTGACTATTTCTTTCTTCAACTAATAGGTATAGTCAACTTGATCATGCCAAGGACAATTCGATCAACTATCTGATTTTCTCTCCAACGCTGTAGCTAGGAGTCAAGGTGCATGCAGCAAACTATTCATGTATGCTAGACTTTGAATTTATTTGATAGCAAGTCAAAGGTAACGTGAACACTATGAATTGACAAGACCAAATGTTGATCGACATGCATTTTTTTATGGCCGTCGGTGGCGAAAGACTATAGCTAGCTAGCACCTGCTTACTTCAACTTTGATAGTTGCATGCATTACTTGCATACAGCTAGAGGTTGGACGAAGTGCATGCGTGACCATAATCTCTCTAATGCATATGCCAAGGTCTATAATACACACACATTTATCCATTAATTATTTTGAAGGGAGAGGAGAGAGTATTTCAATCCATGATTCTTTTATTTTCATCTAAGCAATCATCACACATAGATCTTTAACAAACTTTGATGGCTGCATGCATTACTTACGTACTGCTAGAACGTTGGACGGACTGCATGCATGACCATAATCTTCCTTTTTTCTGCGAATATGACCATAATCTCTTTAATATGCCAAGGTCTATAATATATACACACATACATTTATCCCTTAATTATTTTGAAAGGAGAGGAGACGGTATTTCAACCCGTGATTTTTTTTGTCAAACATAGATCTTTAACAAGGACCATTTCCTTTTATTTTACATGGGACGAGATCTGAGATAATTATCTTTTGATCAATAAATAAATTGTGACATAATGAACTATTGCTGCATATTAGTATCCACTCAACTTGTGAGACTCAAACTACCAAGACAACAAAAGAGAGAAATGCTTCCAGCAGGAAGCTTGATTCTAATGCTATTGAACTACTTAACACCTTAACCAAGCTGTTGTCGCTAACAAAAGAGAGATGAGGAGGAAGGAGCAAGGCCGAGAGGCAATATATAGAACATCACGTCGAAATAGTCAATCACACGTTGAGCTCTTCCACTCGCACAAAGTCAAGAAAGCACGGCGAGCTGTTGAAAGATTGAGGACACAGAAGTGCGGGCAGCGGTTGAAAAAAGAGGCAGCGCGGTCAAGAAGGACGGGCAACGATTGAAAAAAAAACAGAGAGAAGCCGCCCAGAATCGTTGGATCAAATGAAGAGCAATCGAACAGACGATGAAATTTGGGGAGACGTGTCCAGCGCGAGCGGAGGCGAAAGGTGGTTCATCATTCTACTTTTAGATGGGGGCAGTGCGGATGCCTCTTATGGTCTAGAAAGGGAGCGATTTCACCAGGATTAGAAGTTTTTATAGGTGAGTGCCCGTGCGTTGCCACGGCTTAATGCTTGCCTTACACCATTCCATCCATGTTTTGTAAATCACAATGGCACACGAGAATTGGAGTAAACATGTTTACTTTGTTTTTTCTCTCTAATATACAGGATAGCTACATATAGTAATATTTAATTATTGATAGAGAAACCGAAGATAAGGGATGTTAAGCACATGCTGCTGAAAGAAAACACTAACCTAACCGGGTTAAATCAACCTGATCTATCCAGACCAAAAGCTTGAAAGCTCTTTGTCCCAGCTAGAGACCATGAACGGTGTTTATCTAGTTATATGGCCGTCTGTTGCAACGAGTAAAAAATATTTGGTTTGCATGCGCCGAACCGAATATGAAATAACTCTTTTGAAAAGTGAATATAAACTGCGTTGTAATAAGAATTAATTTTTACTTAGTCCCCTCAATAATGAAAATGCCGCATTTGGCCAACCTTTCACCTTCCTCTGCATCACTCTGTCATCGGTTCTCTCTAGTAGCATGTGCCGAGGCTTCATTGACGCAGAGGAAGACAATCACACCATACATCTCTTGTGATGTTGGACTTTCTTGATCTGTTAGGTATTCAGTGTCATATCAGAAAGTTGGAACCCACTCTAGCAAGTGACCATCGAGCACTTACTAAAATGATGACTTTAGATCATAAAACATTTGAATTTTATCTCAGGAATGTATTGCTACAGTTTACCATTGCCTAACAATTGATACCTAGTCAGCAAGTACAGGCAATGCTGAAAGTTTGAGCAGATCAGGCAATATCTGTATGCTAATGTGCAGATTTGAAGCGGTAATTTAGTTGGTTTTTTAACCATAAGACAAAGAGATAAATATCCATAAAAAGACCTGCTGAAATAATTAGAACCATTGCAACAGTTTACCTCCTTGTGGCTTAAATGAGACCTGCTCCATCTTGACAAGGCCACTGCACATCGTGTTCAATAAACAAAAGCAAATTCCTAGACGTCAAAATGCTCCAAATCCCAATTCTCAAACCGAAGACAAGTAAATTTCAAAGGCCCAAAAGGAGAGAATTCAGTACATCCCAGGCAATATGTTTTCCCTCAAACTGAAACGGACAAAAAAAAAAAGGTAGGTTCAGTTACAAACTATTAACACCATAGTAAATAAGATCAGATTCATCCTCAAAAAGCCTTAAAACGTCAATTAGATAGATTCTTCACCCAAGTTCCATGTTTTCAAGTCGTCTTGTCGATCCTAGTCGCCATGGGACTGATTAGGCTGATTAATCGCAATTAATCGTAGTTAGTCGGCCTGGTCGTAAGAGTAGACTCTAGTCGCCATGGAACCGATCTGGACGACTAATCGTGCACTACCGGAAATCATGTAAATTGGAAAACCGATCTGGACGACTAATCGTGCACTACCGGAAATCATGTAAATTGGAAAACCGCTGAAAAAAATAGCAAAAAAAAAAAGGCAACTTGGGGAAGGCCAGCCAGCCACCCGTCCCCCGTCATCAAGTCGCGGCATTTTTCGCGCACTAGGCGTCTGGTGAGATCGAACCCATAACCTCCTCTTCGCGCAAAACCTCCTCTACCACTACACCACACACTCACATGTGCCAATACACCGTTTTGATTCCTCACATATTATACATAATCGAGTGTAAATTGCTTGTTTAAGGCCCTAAACAGATTCAAACTAAATAGTTGTTAACTACAAAGTTTCATAACATTTTGAGATCTACAACTTTTATTTTATTAATTTCTACATCCGAGGTCGTTTTCAAAATTTGAATTTTTTTTGACAGAAGTCAGTAGGGGAAACAAAATTTGAATTTCAAATTTGAGAAATTCAGACTTAATTTATGTTCACAAGATGATTTCAAATAAAAAAGTTGTCAACTACAAAATTTCATAACTTTTCTATATCTAAAACTTTTATTTTTACTGTTTCTCCATCCGAGGTCGTTTGAAAAATTCAAATTTTCAAATTTAAGAAATTCAAACGAAATTTTTTGTTGACAAAATTAAATCAAATTTAAAAATTTTCAACTACAAAGTTGTATAACTTTTAAAGATCTACCATTTTTATTTTGGTCATTTGTTCATTCGACATAGTGGCAGTAATATTGTTCACAAATCTTATATATCTCTCTTATAGGTTTCATGAAACCATACGAGAGATGTAGATTTTGTGAAAAATTTTACTATCACTTTGTTGACTAAAAAAATGATCCAAATAAGAGTTGTAGATATTGAAAAGTTATACAACTTTGTAGTTCAACACTTTTTATTTTGAATTCGTTTAGGGCTTCAAAAAATTATCTAAATAAGTTTAAACTTTGCTTTGCCGGGTGCTTTTCTTTAATACACTCGGCAAAGAAAATCTTTGCCGAGTGTTTTTTTTTTCTTGTGAGACTCGGCAAAATGTCAAAAAATAAACACTCAGCAAAGGCCGAGAGTTTTTTTTTTCTGCCATTCGGCAAAGGTTTATTCTCTGGTTCAAGCCTTGTGCAACTATCAACATCAACAGTGCAGTTCTGATTCTTACGTACTCCTGCAAATACTTGAAAAGGAGAGAGGAGAGTGAGAAATGAGGAGACGCATGCAATCCAAACGTCTCATTTTAATGAAACGGGGCAGTGCGGATTGCCTCTTGTGGTCTAAAAAGGGAGCGATTTCGTCAGGATTAGAAGTCTTTATAGATAGGGGTTTCAGTAGTACATGGGCCGTTGAATGGGTGGGATCCAATTAAGCCCAAGTGGACGAAAGATCTTTTTGACATTGGACGGCCCCGTCTTCTTCGTTCAGATAGTCGGTAAGTCGAGCATCAGCTCTGCCGGATTAGCGTTACTCAGAACGCTCCTCACGGTTAGCACCTCCAGAGGGGATACCGGCGGCCCAGTCCTACACCATGAGTGTGCGTGTTGGGTGGAGCAGCATTAGGAGACTGAAGAAGATCGACAAGGAGGAACACAAGACATAAACCGTGCGAACTGGCCCTAAATTTGTAAAATTCGCTATTGACATGAACACGATTGACAACAATCAAAGCATCACATCACTGTCAGTATAAATTAAGGCATCCATGATTTTAGGGAAAATTAAGGACCACATCATAAACAGGCCATTGATACCTAAGTTAACCGTCGCTCGAGCTTTACATACAGCCCTGCTAGCCTAGCAATCGTTAACCACATGACAAAACTTGGCCCCAAGAGTTCGACACTACAGGTCTGGATGAACAAGAGCTGTGACCGACAAAGCGCCGTGTAACATAAGGACCAAAAGCGCCATGTAACATCAAGGACCAAACTGAAACACCACAGAACAAAAGCACTTGCACCGTCTTATAACTATTTCCACTTTAACAGCACACAGCCAATTCCTGCACCTTGGGTACAATCTTCTCAAGCTCATCACTCATTCCAGATTCCTCCCGAGCACTTCCTGACATCTGCAAAATGCACACAATTTCAGAACGTCACTTCTTGTGTGTGTTTCACGAGAGTTACACCCTCGCTGCTCTCGATGTCCTCGAGTTGGCTCAAAACTGAAGGTTGAGACCGCAAGGAAAAATGACTCCACTTATATTTTTTAGAACAAAAAGGCTGTTAACACCTGGCCCTATTCATTAAGCGATTGTTTTCCTTTTCAGCACTCGATTATTCTTTTTCCAATGGGATTAGCGCCCACATTTTAGTTAAGGACCCAGTGTAGGAAAAAGAATAATAAATTGACAAATGAACTAAGATTCTAAAACAGTAATAAAAAAGGGGAATCTCCCCATATTTAAATGAAAGTGACACATTATCAGGTTAACCAATCTATAAAATGAAAATGAAACAATCAGGCTAAGCTGCAGAGTGGAAGCAGATTAGTGTTCACTGCGTAAAAGGACCATAATAATGGCCTGTAGCCAGTGTTTCCAAAGAGAGAGAGAGAGAGAGAGAGAGAGAGAAAGAGAAACATCAACATGATCGTTAATGATTTTCCCCTTCTATCCTGATAGACAGATCCTCCAATCAAAAGCTCAAATATAACCAACAAATAACAACAAATCTAGCAGGCTTTTAACTTCAGGTCAAATCTTGGCTTAAATTAAGTTGCACATGCTTATGTTTACCATTTCTTCAAGCCAGTAGTACAATATGAATGGATTTGTCCCAACTTAAACATATTTCATTAAAAATGATGACTAGCTTTCCTGATTACTCAAGCAAGTAACTACAAGAATTATGAAGAGGATATGACATCAAACTCAGCTCCAGCGGCGATGCATGTATCAGTATTAGCTCCACAGTTATTACTGCTAAAACAGCTAGGAACCAAAAGAAGAGCCATAAAATCTAAGATCGCAAAGTAGCTCAGAAGTAATGGAGTGATTCATTGAACCTTCTGTATAGAATCCTACCTCAACCAAGGGTAACTCGTGGCAGACATAATTCCAGTAATCAACTAACTTGTGATCTTCAGGTACCACCTCAGTTGCCCTTCCAGCACAAAAGATTGCATAAGCATCAGCTGCATACCTGTATCGAGAGCCAGATTTCAATTATTAAATGGAGGGTAAGAAAAACCATTCCATGAATGCTCCCATACTACAGAAGATTTTAAGGCTCATACAACACACTCACTTGCCAACACCACAAAGCTGGGTAACGTGGGTCCATTCTTTTTCAACATAATCCATAGAAAATTTCTGGATTCTTCTCGTTTTTGTATTCTGGAATCCCAAAGATGCCAGACATTTTGCCATTTTATCAGGATCAGCACGATATGCTATCTGGGGATCAGGATATAGTTCGAAAAATTCCGATAGTATCTTCCTGACCTGCATCAATAAACAAATGGCAGTTGACTTGAACTTAAGCCAAACAGGAGAATAGCCTTGGTAAAAATAAGTTGAATGTGAATGCGAACTATCTAGCTGATTCAGTATTACAACAACACACTAGATAAATAATTTGGTGAGATAGCAACAACCAACAGGTGAATAAATAGCCATATAAAAATCAAATGCAAAATGCCAAGCTGAGTTAGTGTTACACCACAAACACACATGATAAGCATTGAATACTACAAGTTCTGCATTTTGCTAGACTCCGTAAACCCCTTATACCAAAACATTATCCGTGTCATGGGTAAATTGCAACACACATTTCATCGATCAAGCTTGTTTACCCCTACTCTTTTAAGTAACACTGGGAATACATAATCAATCATTTATATTAATGAAGCAGACACAACAATAAGTAAGATCAATCATTATTCATGGCAACATAGTTAATATCTTTCTCCATAGTGAAAACTGTTGTCAATGAATCATGTGATTTACAATGAGTGTAAGTAACAGCTTGGTTAGGTAAAATTTAATAAGATGGAATGACGAGGCAAATAATTGATCTGCTCACCTGTGTTCCCTGTGTTCTGTTCAGTAGCATGCAGATAACAATGACCTTCCAGGGGTCAGAAGCGTACTTCTCCTGCAGGAGGTTATGGGGAGAGCATGGTGGGGGTACCAACTGATCCAGTGGCAGACGACGGTACTTGTCTGACAGTTTCTCGGCAGCGGTAAGCTGCGATGGTTTCGGTTTCCTCTGCTCCTTCCCAACCATCTTCTTCGCAAGCTTTACCTTACCTTTTGCTGGCACAGTTTCTTGTGAAAGTGAAACTGGGGAGTTCAAGGCTGTTGTCTTGGCAGCTTTAGAGGTTCCATTTGCAGTTACTTGTGAGGGGGCAGATGATGACTGACCTCGAGGAACCAGTCTGGCTGGACGGGCAGGGGTTTTCGGAAAAGGGGGGTAATTGCGTTCCCGCCGGCGGTCAGGTTGGTAGGTGAACTGGTCCAAGAATGCGGCCACAGGATCGGAATGATTGGAGTCGGCAGCAATCGTCTCGAAATCCAATATTCCTTCAGGAAGAGGCTGCTGCTTCCTTGCTTCGATCCTCATCCTGAGGATCTCGCGGTTGCTCGGAAAGTGGGGCTTTTTCCTGCTGCTGCTACCCCTCCTGACAGGGACACTCTCACTCTTAGGACCGTCAACTGCTCCTTCCCCTCCTTGCGGATGGATATCAAGTGGCAATGGCGACTGGCTGGATTGATCCTGCTCCTTCACCCGCCTCAATTTCCGCTTCCCCTGCTTTGGCGCCAGCGCCAACGCATCTTCCGTCTTGTGTTCTCCTTCCACGATTCGGACCCCGGCAACGGCAGACTGCAACTGAGATGCAGCCCCATCCTCGTGCTTCTTTCTCTTTCTCTTCTTCTTCTCCTCCTTTCCCCAGGCTTCCTCCACCGGTTCCAACAATGGAGACGCCGCCACTGGCTGACTTTGCTCTTGCTTTTGCTTCTTCCCCCTCACGGCCACATCCACCTCCGAGCATAGGGTTTCTGGATAGAGTGGTCTCGGAGACTTGATTTCAGGTTCGAGAGTCACCAGAGGGCAGGGAGACGGCAATGGAGCCACCGAGACCTCCACCTGCTCTTTTTGTTTCCTCCTCTTCTGCTTCTTCAGCCGCGTCACCGCCTCCTCTGCCATCATCGATGGAGCCGTCTGATTTTCCTCTTGCATTTTCCCCCTCACGGCCACATCCACCGCCGAGGATAGGGATTTTGGAGCGAGTGGTCTTGGAGACTTGAGTTTGGGTTCCGCAGTCACCGGAGAACAGGGAGACGACGACGACGGAACCACCGAGGCCTCCACTTTCTCCTTTTGCTTCCTCTTCTTCCGCTTCTTCAGCCGCGCCGCTTCCTCCTCTGCCATCAGCGCCGCCTGATATTCCTCTTGCTTCTTCCCCCTCACGGCCGCATCCACCTCCAAGCATAGGGTTTCTGGAGGGAGTGGTCTCAGAGACTCGATTTCGGGGTCCGGAGTCACCGGAGGACAGGGAGACGGTGACGGAACCACCGAGACCTGGATCTGCTCCTTCTGCTTCCTCCTCTTCCGCTTCTTCTGCCGCGTCGCCTCCTCCTCTGCCACCATCGATGGCGCCGCCGCCGGGATCACCAAATCAGGCGGCCCCATCTTACCGGGAGCAACCGAGGTGGGGGTCGCCTCGGCGACCGGCGGCTCGCCGGCGACGCGATTGGGAAATTTTCTCCCTTCCATCTCGGATTGGGGAGAAAGTGGGGAAAAGTAAAGGGAAATGTAAATAATAATAATAATATATAAATATATGGAAGCTGGACCGGCGCACCTCCACTCTCTTTATTTTCGCGGCAAACCTAGCCAAATTTTCCCGCCAAAAGAAAATTAATAAATAGATAAACGAATTTTTCTGCAGGATATCTCTCCTATACTTTAATGAGTGTGGATTTCATGGGCATGTGTGCTACTGCTGTGACCATTACCCACGCCACGCATTCAACGTTAGTTGCGGCATTGTGCCCGAACAAGAAGGGACTATTGCGTTTCTATCTTTACTTTGCTTTTTAATTATGATTTTATTTTAAAATTTAGGATTTGCAATTTTAATTCTGATAGGAGCAAAATCACGCTTTAGTTTGAAAAACAGGAGTAAAATCGTAAAGTTAAAAAAAAAAGTAAAATCATAATTGAGAGGTAAATCAGGAGTAGAAAGACAATAATTCTAACCAAGAAACAGCGATAGCTAGCTGATCAAGAGCTTTGTTATGCAAACATTGATGTACCAACGTTGCTCTGGCAGACCACATCGGAGGACAAAGTCTGCATCCTTTTGCAGCGTGTGCCCAGACCTTATCCTTTCTCCCTCCTCATGTTTATTGCGAGAGACACATGTGTCGCTACTACTCGTCACCTACCAGGCTCCGTCCCCTATTTCAAGCAATGCCTCCTTGCTAAGTAGAGTAGCTCATGGCGTCCAGTCAGCAGCGGCATGCTGCATGGACGGACGACAGCGAGCTCCACGCGTGGTGCGGATGGACCTCTGGGTCGGGATGGCCACAACACGGCCTCTCTAGGGCTCTGCGCAGATCAAACAGCGTGGCGCCAAGACAGAGCTTAAGGCGAACGGGGAGCAAGCAGATCGAAGCATCGGTTCTCGATTCCTAAGGCAGGATGGGGGCGTCGGCGGCAACCTTCGACAGGCCAGAGGAGGAAATGAGTGTAGGCGGCATCTTGTCCAAGGCCGAGGAGCACGGTGTCGCCACCATGGACGAGGACGCCGGAGCGTGGCCACAGTGGTGCTACTCAAGCTCATGGATGGAGGAGCAGTCATGTCATAGCCGCGCGGCCGAGGCCAGCTCGTGTGGGCTACAGTGGGAGCGAGAGCGAGCTCGTGTGAGTTGAAGTAGGTGCAGCGTCCGGATCGTTGAAGGAAGGCACGCATGATGGGTCAAAGAGCGAGAGCCCGCACGAGGGAAGGAAGCAGGAGGGGTCAACAAGCTGCTTTACTTTTTTCTTCAAACGGCAGTCCGAACGTCGTTAGGTGTCCCTGTGCTCAGTAAGTGGATACCGTATTTTAATATGCTTTTTTTAATTTAGCCATCATTGTATTTATTCACCTCTTTTGATTTGAGAGATGCATAAGTAATACTAGCAAAAATGCCCGTGCGTTGCTACGGGCTTTAAAAAAATTTAAAGCAAACAGTAATCCATACAAAAAAATCACTTTTCAATGATCAATCATCTTTCTTTTTTTGACAGAATATAATTTTTAACGCTGAAAGTCATTAGGAAAATAGATATAAATCACAAACCTGAAAACTTCAGCAGTTAAATTAAAATTAATTAAATAATTCAACCCAGACATTTAGAAACTTCCAAGACTATCCCTATAACTATTCATAGACCAACTCCCATACAGAATACCGAACATACATAGCTGCTATGATTTACACTCACAATTCACTTTTTTTGAGGTGATGTATTTATCTTTCTGAAGAGCACGGTAGATGAAAACCTAAGGACATGAACTACTTTTGCTTGTAATATTGTTCTCAAGTCTTCCTTGTAAATTCATGCCTGCAAGCAGTTTCAACAACTCAAATAGCAAAAACCTGACAAAGCAGATTCTGTGATGAAGTTGCGGGAACACTTCAAGGGAATATCTTGAGGGAACCGTTACAACATGACCCAACTCTTTTGACCTAGCTCACAGGCATTCTTTCATACCAAAACTAACTTCAGCCTCTCGCAAAGTGCTCCACTTCTCTGCACAATGAGAAAGTAGAAGTTTGTTATTTCAAAACAGTGCACTATTCCAAGCATGCCACAGTTATATTATTTACAAGTAATTGTTTTTTGAGAAAAAAACCCCCACATTGGTTACCTGATCATTCACATTTATCAGGTATCGATCTGCTAATCTTGGAGTCTTGGAAGTAATGCAAGGTTTTGAGCCTACCTGGTGAATGGGAGTCGTTGTACCATGGCATGGTTGGCAGGGACTGGAGCATGCCGGTATTAGAGGCTCCGGATGTTTTAGAGACTGACATCTCAAAGGACTCCACTGATGCTTGGCTTGAGGTGATCCATTCTTACCCGTTAGTACACTCTTAATGGTTGCCAAAGCAAATTTCTAGCGTAGTTGTCAATAGTGGACAGATTAGATAACTTGCGCGACTACTACCATCACCAGATTGTGATTTTTGGAATCAGTTTACTATAATTAGCAACCTAGATTTTTGAATTGCACGTTCCATATCGCAATTGCAGTTGGAAGGAAAACGAATAAGGAAGAGCAGTAAATTGTAGGAACGACTGTCCTCAAGATCAAGATAAACCATTTTTGCTTTTTAAATTTAATTTGGGGCTACATTTATTGCATTCTTTAGTATAAAAGTCAATATGTTTCATTGTATTCTTAGTAACAGGCTCCCTTGTGCAGGTCAAATTCAGTATGTGCCCTGCTGAACATCATTTTCATGGCCGATTCATGGAGGATACGATGGATATGAGTCAATTTTATGATGCATTATTAATCAAATTAAGAAGAAAACAATTTAGTGTGTTACCTTCAGTCTCCATGCCATGTATTTGCAAACAGCTTTCAGGTATAGGTTTCTGTGTGGCTTCAGATTTATGCAGGATTAATTAGAATTATTAGGTGAAAGCTTAATGTTTGTGTAATGTGCGTCTACCTGCCAAATCAAATATACTATTTGTCGAGGTTTTAGGGCCTCGATAGATTATAATGGGTAGCGAAGGAACCAAGAATACGATGGTGAACACGAGACACAGGGTTTAGACAGGTTCGGGCCTCCCAGAGGATAATAACTCTACGTCCTGTATGTCGTGGTATTGGATTGATCTCTTTGAGGTGGAGCCCCTGCCCGCCTTATATATCCGGAGGATCAAGGTTACATAAAAAGTATCCTAGTCGGTTACAATAAGAAATTACTTGGAGTACAAGACAAGTAAACGATTTTATCTTGCCGACTAGCCGATCTTTCCTTCTGGAGTCATGGGCTACTCGGTCTCTTCTGGACCGGTCCGACTACCCTTGTCAGGTTACTCGGCCCTGCTGGTCGTGAGGGTACCCGGAGGTCATGGTAACGACAGTAGCCCCCAAGTGCTTTTTGATTTGATCTTGATTGCTTCCCGACTAGGCTTCTCTCCATGTACGAGTTGATCTTCAGGTTGACTGATAAATTAAAAAGGACTTGACCTGAATCAAGTTTGTTGTAAATTGAGATACCTGGCCCCGAGTGACTCAGGGGCGGCAGGGCCTTTAATTAGGCATATTACCGATTGACACCCAATACTGAACTGAGTCAAAGAATTGGATGAATATGAAAAATAATGGCCGACTCAGTCGGTTGCAACTTCATAAGAGATCCATAAAGGAATTTGTATAAAAAGCCAGTTCTCAGAACTGACAAGATCCATAAAGGAATTTATGATGAATGCACGTAAGTGCATCATATAGATGTAGCTCCCGAGTTACTGTGCAATTCGTAGAATTGGATAGAAACTCAAAGCAAGCATGAACCAAGATATACTGTCCTGATCTGAGTGAATAAGTGCATCATATAGATGCTGATGAAAAATTGCATCTATAAGATGTGAAACTCCCGATCTCCTGTGCACAAGACTGCTTAAACAATCGATCAAGGTGAGTCTTAGCCAAGAATTTACCGTTCCTGACTAGTGGTCTAGGTCCATCTGTCTCAGCTCAGCCGAGGATGATTACAACCCGTGTTTCGTATATATGGATGCGTGCCAGCGCATCTATATATATATAGATGTAGCCCCCGAGCTTCAGCTTAATTGAGGCAATTAAGTTGAAGGTCAAGGAAATTTCTAGGTAATCATCCGACAAAAAGTCAAAGATGAAGCAACCCGTGTGCCTAGCATAGAGCCGAGTAATCTTATGGAACTCACGCAAGTGAGTCCATATGGACTAGCCCCTGAGTCTGTGGAGAATTAGAATAATTGTGCACAGACTCAAGAGAGACTAGAATAATTTATGCCAAAATTCTTGATGAAAGCTAGGTACCACACAAATCAAAGTAGACTAGCATTGAAATAATCATGAAGCATCAGTGCAGCAAACAGATATATAAGAAAAGCTCAGATTTGCATCAAAAGTCAAAGGTGGAAATATCATCTGCTAACCTGTCCATTCATTGCTTTTTGTAAAATCAATGCCTACAATAAGGTTTGAAGATTCAAGATCTGCCTGTGCCAACGCGTCAGTCACCTGAAAAAAGTATAGAAACGTAACAGTAAGCTGGTGTGCTTCCAATCTCAAGTTCAGAGTAATCAAAGAGAAGCTACTGTGCAAGACTCTAAGGAAATAACCTGTGACTGAAGGAACTGAATCAATATATAAAATCAAATATAGTGACAAGCAATCTCATTGTTTTAGTGACATGGCACTACAGACGAGAACGCAACAATACATCTCTTACTGAATCGTTTTCAAAGTTACAATCCTATCAAAATAGTTTCTTCCAGAGTTCAATATAGATATTTTGATCCAAAGATGATTAATATCATTTTTAGCTATTCGAAACCATCAATAACAAGTATCAATGCAGATAAGAGAACTCGTAAGCGATGCAGGCATACCCTGACTACATGTGCGGTAGTCATCACCAATCCTTGAACTTTTCATTGTTTGTATTGATATTTTGATAATAGTTGTTGCATCTTCTGATTCTTCTAGAACTTGATCCACAGTAACAGGAAAATTTCCTAACAGGGAACAGAAACAACCATACCCCGCATTCGTCCTCGCAGCTGGTACGTAAATTAGCAATTGAACCACGCCGATTCCCATGGAAAGCATTCAAGGAGAATCAACGAAATTCAGTTTCAACCTACCCCCAACACCAATATCACACTTCGGAAGAGATTCCATCCAGAAACCTTTAAAATACCGGAGAATTCGGCAGAGCCGAGGTGATGGTGGTGTGTATTTTGGGGTCAGATGTGTGGGGAAGCGGATTGAAGACGAGCTCTTGGAATCGAGACCGAAAATTGCAAAACCAAATTTCAGCTCTTGCAAGCACAGTACATTGTGAAGATGTAAAAGTCTACTGAAGAAACTAATCAGAAATCTGCACAACAATCAAACAGTTCACTGGGTTCCATAGAATCCTCTAACATAAGGAGCTCTCTGAGTGGTACCCGTACCTGTGTACGGAGTATTACTCTCTGTCGAGCGGTGATGACGACGCACAGCGAGGGTCCCAAGCCGGCCAGGAGCAGACACGGCGCCGGCGACAAGCTGCATGGTGGGAAACGACAAGTTAGTGAAGAACAGAAGGGGAAACGATGCGGCGCCTTTTCGGCCCGGCGATGCGGTAGAGGAAATTAGGGTTTGAGGAGGAAACCAAGTTGTCCGGATTCCAACGGGCACTGACCTGATTCACCAACAGGTAGTTGCCGAGGCACATCGCCACCTCCGCGGGTCGGTTCACCGACATTGCTCGCCAGCGGTGAAGCGATTCCCCACCAAGCCCGCGCTGCGCTTTGCATCACAGCAGCTAACATCACGGATCCTTGCAGGCGGGCCGACGCCGCGTATCCCGCGCCCTATGGCTGTGGACACGGCGGTGGCGGGTGGCCTGGGGGCGGGGACGCGGACCTAGAGGCGCCTCGCCGGAGACGAACGCGGCCGCTGAGGGTCGATCCGTCCAAAGGCGGCGCGCTGATGGCTAGGGTTGGGGACGCGGGCTTGGAGGCGCCTTGCCGGAGACGAACGCCGTCGATGATGGTCGATCCATCCAAAGGCGCCGTCGAGGCGCGCTGCAAGGCCGAGGAGGCGGACGGGCACGGAGCGAGGAGGAGCGCCGTTTTTTTTTTTTTTGATCGGGATCGAGAGAGCAGATCGGGGATTTGGAGAAAACAGAACGCCTATCTACTCGAGAGATTTGGATTGGGATCGGGAGAGCGGAGAGCAGGCAGGCGTGCGACGGCGCAAGAGAAAGAGCAGGCGGGTCCACCTGTCGGCACCGAAAGTTCTGAGAGGAGGGGAAGGACGCGACGCACGCAGACTCACAAGGAAAATAAGGAGTAAAAAGAAGATAGTACATAAGATGCATGAGTGGTCATTGTATATTTATTCACCTCTTTTGATTTGATTTGACAACTGTATTCACAAAACTATGTGGTTATCAAGCTTGATATCTGTCGTGCCAATACGGCCATTAGATTTCTACACTATGTATTTCGAAAACATTATACTTACATACATGTGTGTATTAACGTCTAGCGCATCTAAATTTTAGTACGCATGCACTCCTTAATTCTTTTTCTTTTTTACATTTCCTCCAAGATATAATTCCTCTCCATTCATTAATATAACAAATTTATCTGTTACTTATATTTGTCTTAGAGAAAGAACCATCGCGATAAGTTTATTCTTGCAGCGGTAATCGGGGAGCAGCAAGGTGCTTGTGAGCATCTTTGACCCGTGAACAGTAACGACAATGGGCATGCAGAAGGACGGATTAGTGCATTTGATCGCCAAGCAATACGCGCATTTGATTGGCAAGCAATACTACTACGTCTGTTTATGTTACATCTTGAACTTAATTTACGATTGCTTATCTTACTATACTGAATTTATTTTTTTAGCAGAACGGCGTGGGAGATCTCTACCTTTTTTTTGTTTGGTTTTTTCACTAAAAGGGGGATAGTCAGGCACATATTTACAATTCATAAACTGAATTTATGCTTGGTCAAAAATTCCCCACATTGTCATCATTGGTTTGGAGTTTATTACTTGTTATGTAGAGCTAAAGACGAAAGTTTTTGTCAAACATAAGGTACAGGAAGGAATGATGTAAACTCTGTATTACTTCCCAATCAAAAAAAAAAAACTCTCTGTAAAGATGCATTTTTCTCCGTCTAAATTACAATAACATGGGTATATGTCTCACTATATATCTGTCAAATCAATTTGGTTTCTCAATACAAAATGATTGGCTTGAATTTTCTAGTGTAATGGACAGATTATTTATATGTTCCTTTTTCGTGTACTACAGTTACAAAATCCATGAAATGTACTGTACCTGTAGCTTTCACCGCAAGTGACTGCTTTGAATTTTCTAGCTCAGTTTGTCAGTGACAGCAGGTGGAATCAACCGTCCTACCAACCTTGCTCTTCAGTTTGGCACAACTTAACATCTTGCAACGGGCATGGCTAATCCGCGCGCCAATGTTCGCTCCAAAGAATGCCTAAGGGCAACAGCAATGTTGCAACCATCCATATGAGTGAGTCCCATGGTAGCTGGTCTATAGTTATAGATAGGTTCACAATGTTTGAGCCAAAACCAGTCTATAGAAGCAAAAGAGGGATGAAAGTAATATAGTATTTTTTATTCGCTATATCCAGTCCATAATCATATGGATTGCTTTTGCTATTGACTCTTTAAGACTAGTTGCACAATGTGTCATGTAGTCAATAGTCATTTTTTTATTCCTTATCGACCACTTTACCACCACATTGTGGTTGCTCTAAGTAGGTTTTAGAGATATGCTCTCCCTCCTAGCTATTATCCGTACTCTTGGTACGACTTTGGACTTGTGTTTCATTCAAAATGGAGGTAGGTAATACCACAAAATGCAGTATTGGATATGATTGGAAAATCCACATCATCCGCACATATGCAATGGTGGCAGAAACTTCATGAGAGTATTTTGTCTCACAGGTACTTTGCCCACATATGATACATAAGGTACATACAGGTCAGTTCCATGTATCACATCAATATGGGTGGATTATATTTTCACACATGTCTGAATCGTAAACTTCACAATTGGTCCGTTTTCACTGCAAATTGCAACAAAGATGCTCTCTAAAATATAACACAGCGTAGCCTTTAGTAGATAATGTAATATGAGAATGTATTGTACTATGAAACAGAATATCTAAATGATAACATATATGGCCTCCTTTAACCATGCGCCGGATGGTTGCGTTATGTCAGTTGACTCCAAACGTGTAGCTTCCTTCATCAGTCCTGTCCTTCATGCATGGATATAACCCGCTCATGTCATCGTTTGCTGTCCATAGAACCATGCCGTGCAGCCATCAACTTTATAGAAACAATCTTCTAACCTTTTTTCAAATTC
The DNA here is from genome assembly GCA_012490785.1 of Eragrostis nindensis. NCBI lineage: Eukaryota > Viridiplantae > Streptophyta > Magnoliopsida > Poales > Poaceae > Eragrostis > Eragrostis nindensis. The sequence goes on along the minus strand of JAAXCT010000664.1, from coordinate 129,707 downwards.
AACGAGAGCAACCAGAAAGAATCAGCAACTTTCAACAGGAGAGTGGGAGGGTGAGCTAAGCGTGAAAAATGCAGCGCTCAAAAAGTAGCTAGGTCTTGATAGTCCATTAATGTAAAGAAAGAGTGCATCTTTTCTTACCTGCTCCAAAGTTAAAAACATTATCACATTCCATGACCCAATTCGACAAAAGTTTGCAATGAATCCCTTGTAGAAAGCGCGCGGTCCCTGCGGACAGAACAATCAGTTGAATCTGGTGAATTGGTGATAACTTGCTGCAAAACATATATGACAACATATTCAAAATCAGCTGACAGAAAACCTGATTCAACATTCGAAATAAAAATAGGACAAGCGTTGCATCATCCAAAAAGGATCAAGGAGGAAGAAAGCAATGGTTATATGTTCCCACATGAGGCATGTCCTTCAATGATCAGGCAAGTAGCACTAAAAGTAGGAAAATTGCTCCAATTTACTAATGGGGCATGTCCTATCATCCATCTCAAGTTTGATTTAGCAAACATCCCCTCATCTATACAAAAACCACGGAATTTAGTTAATTTTTATGAACCTCAAATGTTGAAATTGCTCCTGCGTGTTCGAGAAAAAAAAAATGTTGTAAGCTGATTACTATTGGCTCCACTAATCTCAGAACTTAATCTACGTACATCAAATTATCATGGAAAATCAGCAAACCATATAACAAGAAGATAATTCAGGTATGCTACAGACTGAATACATGCCATGCCATTACATAATTTTATGCACAGGGCATATAAGTGACATCACTTTTTTTCCACTAACCTGCAGGAGATCTACCTGTCATTATATTAAGAATGAATAAAACAGAGGTCCGCACCCAACAGGCCGCCGAAAAGAAAAGCAAGAAAACAAAAAAAAAATGAAAGAACAGAAAGGACGACAACGACCAACGAAGGTCTGTGGCCAGAAAAGAACAAGCGTGAAGCGTTAAGGACTACAGGACTGGAAGAAAAAAAACAGCTACTGAACTAGCTCTGGCAGGTGTGTGTCGCCCCCACTGAAATCCAGAGGGACACATTGTCCCAGATTGTACGTTCAAGCAGGCTAATAGGGCTGTCAGCGAGGCGAGCTTGAGCGAGCCTGTCACCTCAAGCTCGAGTTCGATAGAAAGTCGAGTCGAGCCGAGCTCGAGCCGGGCCTAAAAGCTGACCGAGCCTATAGCCAGGACAAGCTTGGCTCGACAGAAACTCATTAGTGCTTGGGGCGGCAGCAGCGGGCTGACAGGCAACATTCGCCGTCGTGCGGCCGCAATGGACACAGTCGGTCGTCGCGCCTGACATCGAGCGGCACGAGCAGCGGCGGCGGACCGCTCGCGCTGCGTGCTCCACCCGCTGGCCGGAGCAGGATGGGGTGGTGTCCTGGCACCGCCTGTTGGCTGTGCCTTCGCCCTGGATCCGGATGCACACGCTCTTAGATTCTGTCCGCATTTCCTCAAACTGTTTCCTTTTTATAATTACCCAGGTTTCTTTAAAGAATATCTTGAACGTTAACTCCAAATAGAAAACTTAATTTAATAATTCCTTACAATTCAGCTTTTGGGATCCTTCTGGATATCTTATAAGTCGTCTCACTCAAGTTGTCAACCTGTTTGCCATAACAAACTATCACTAGTACCCAACCTAAGACTCTAATGGTCCATCATATAACTAAGCTACATCAAATAGGTAGCTCCCTTTCTAACACCTAGTCAGTTTCCTTTTGGCAAATTTTTAAGTGGATCGAACAAGAAATTATGAAGGAGTGCTTTGCTTGAGTTGATGGACCCATCAAGATGGAATTGAACTAAAGCCACAACCTTGCCAAAGAGCAGCTGCATCACAACAGAAGGGGTAGAAGGTAGACTAGGAATAGATAGGTTTGCTTCATATTTTTCAGTTCCAAAGAAGGTGTCAGCTGACCCTGATGTAATCACCCGTAATAAAATTAAAGTTGAGCCCTATGTATGAAGCCATGTAATTGATTGTGCTAACAGTAAACTGCCTAGGACCTGCACATGACATAGTCCATGTATAAATGGAAACTAACAACTTTCCTATGTTTCTATAGTTTGGGATGGATTTAGTACTCCCTCCGTCCCAAAATAATTGACGTTTTTGACTTTTAGACATCATGTTTGACCATCCGCCTTATTCAAAATTTTTGTATGGAAGAGGTTTTAAGTGGTAGTCAGTTCTGTAGTGGCACGTAAATCATTCCCCAACATAATTGATAATCAAAGCTCTAAATTGGAGTATGGAAGAGGATTAACTGACAGGTGTTTCCGGCAGATGGATACTGACATGTTACAAGTATACAAAGATGAGTTTGTCAACAAAGATCCCAAGGGAAATAAAGTCTTTTGATCTCTAGAAGTGCTACAGATTGGTGGTAACTACGGGGAAGATCAGCTGTCATGAAATTCTAAAGATATGTTTCAATAAGCAGAAGAATTCAGAAAAGTCAGGGAAAGGAATTCATACATCATTGTTTAATGTCTTGGCAAAACAATCAAGTGTACTTCTGTACGTTGAGTCACCCATCATTCTTGATTTCACCTAATTAGAAATCACAGTAGTTAAATTGGTGAAAAATAATGTAAAACTAGATCTGTATTATCAGCAAGCCAGAAAAGATGGGTGCAAACATGATAAAGTGCAAATCCAGCATTTGCAGAGCGTACCACATCCACCGGAGAGCCAATGGAAACAGCAAAAAACCCAGCACCAAGTCCAGCTAAAAGATGGGTAAAAATGTTATCAGTAAACCCAGGAAGTTTTAGAAACATCTGCATGGACAGAACAAAGCGATGAACAATGATAATTCAAGGTGGTGCACAACAAGACGAAAGAGAATGGACAGTCACCTGCTTGAATTGGTCATAGCTGGCTAACTCTGCAGCATTAATTATGGCATTACGTGCAACATTTGGACCAAGGCCAGTCCATAAAGCTCCAATACCTTCCTGTACGTATGAAGAGTTTAAGGGCTATCGGCAAAAGGATAATAATCTGAATTACTGCCCCCAATCACCATGAATTGCAGAAGCAACCTGTCTGATTATGGTAGCGTAGGCATTAAGGGCTCCAGAATAGTTCCTCTTGACAGTGTTGACCTTTCCATCAGCTTGCAATCGAACTTTGACAAGATCAGTTGGATTCGCCACAACAATCGCAATGACGCCTGAGAATAGACAGAAAAGTCATTTAGGGCACACACAGTTCTCCACATTGACCAAGCCTGACCCTTACAAAGTAAACTGTCCTGGTTCTAACAATGATGTCACAAAGGGGGAAGGGGACCTGTGTACATAGCAAACCTGGTATATGAACCCACAAAAGCACATATGTTTACATGCAAAGTAAATAAGAGGACTGATTTAAGCATAGATAAAAGAAGGCTCCTATGTTTATGCTGCACTCAAATAGCAACATAAGATGTCATGACAAGCTAAACTACCAAGCAAGTACTGTGCCGCAAATATCAGATAAGGAGGTGACAGTGTTGCATCCTAAAAGATGTGAACTTGTTTGGAGTTGAAGTGGTGGGATGCGGGTGCACCAACCAGTTGTAAGAGCAGCAAGGATCTTGTGTAATAAACTGACATGACCCACAACGTTACCCCCAGCAAAGAAAGCTTTCACCTGTAAGGAAAAAGAGGGGAGATCTGATTGCTTTAGTGCTGTGAGGACGCCACTTCAAACTGAAGGAGGGAGAGGTAAAAGGAGATGAATGTGGAGTACAGACAGGTTCATACAAGCCGATGCGGAGGCCACCGTAGAGGAACTGTCGGTGAAGACCAGGGACGATGCCCTTCCAGAGCGCAGCAACCCCTTCCTCCCTCGCGATGCACACTATTGTCGCCAACATTCCTCCGCCAGCAGTCCATCCTGCCCCTGTGGCTGAAGCTGGAGGTGCGGACGGTGGTGTCTTCTTCTGCAGCTGAAGCCGCACTTTGGCTGTGTCCAAAGGAATGGTGCACACCTGATTATATCATTGGTACAGAATCAAAATCCAAAATATGTCATCTGGCTCCACCATCTCCCTAACATATAATAAGCATAGTAAGGATCCTAGATATGGGGTGCAAATCCGAGAACCTTAGAGTCCCCTCGAACCCTCTTTAGTTCCATGAAATGAACAAAGTTTCAAAAATAAGCTCGAACTAAGGTTCTCCAGAGGTGGTAATCTGACTCACGGAACAAAGACAGGCAATATTAGGAAAATTCCTAGCGTGTGCTCCAGCTCCAGCATTCATCACTTGAAAGCTGAGGTGCTACCAGTAGTCACTACTCACTAGTGCTTGCAGGGGAGAAGCCGTCCCAATTTGGATGAATGTGATGTGATGCGATAGGGAAGAGGCTACAAAACAAATGCGAGCGGCTGTACCTCAGCGAAGCAGGCGGCGAAGGCGCTGCTGATGAAGACCGCGGTGAAGGAGGAGGAGGACGCCATGCCGCTTCTCGCCGACGGCGGCTGGTTTCGACCGGGACGAGACCAATCCAATCGACTGGCCAAGAGAGGGCTGGTTCTTGGTTTCACGACCATGGACCGCACCACGCTAGAGGAGCGAGAGTACGGTGCACCACATCCAAAGCAGGAAGAAGCACGGACCAGATCCAGATCCAGATTCCAACGACCACAAAGTCAAACAATCAGAGCAAAAGTCCTGAGTCAAATAATTGTCGCTTAAACTTTAGGCTTATTTGACAGGTTTATTGGTTTTGGCTTATGCTCACTGCTACAGTATTTTCACTATACCTATAAGGCCATAAGACAGAAAAAGCCAAAAAAAAATGCTTATCCTGACTTATATCTTTTCTGAAGACCGTTTTCACGGTAGCCACAGTACCAAAAAACACATAAACCATTGACACATAAGTCACTAAAAACCCTTGCCAAACGGACCTAAATAAACCGCTTAAATTAGATTTCAAAAAGACTCGACTTCTTTGGTGCCAACTGGAGTGTCATTGTTTTGATTTTGACAAGCATTGATTGAATTTTGAAGAGCAAGGTGAATAGTGACAAGGCCGTAGAAACTGAAAAAATTGATGCTATGCAAAGATTCAATTCCCAAATATTTAGAGAAGTGTTCAGATATCAACGAATAAAAAAAATATTTTAAGGATGAATTATATCTGATCTTTTCCTTGTTATCTCTTCCTTTTAAAAAAAAGAAATTTCATTACTATAAAAGCATATTACATAGATAATCAACTCAAACAAAACCGACTCTCTTGACGAGAGACAACAAACTTTGAAAGAGTATGAAGTTCACCATCTAAGATCAACATATATGCCACGAACGAAAACTCTGATGTGAACAAATACGCCCATCTCACCATCCACCGCCAAGGTTCTCATCTCCGACGGAGGACAAGTGAAAACCCAATGCTTCGCAAAAGAGAAGTAGATTGTTAACCTTCCACATGCAAATATGATGAATTTATCGTCGTCGAGTCCGTCATCATCGAACCCATCTTAGCCTGCTTCACCAGATTAGTCATGGGAAAACACAAATCCGACCAACATCCAGATTGATTGCGAACCACGATAAGACAAAGAAAAAATCGATGATTGCACCTTTGACTCACCACGATGAAACACCTCATTCTCTATTGCTCCATGCCGACAAATTTGATGACGCCACGCCGCCATCGCCGCCCTCTTCAACCAGACTAGAAACCCTAACCCTAACAACCACAGCCAAAAGCGATCACCACGGATAAGACCTACTCCCTCCATCTTAGAGGTTTTATTTTTTGACTGGTCAACGGGGGGAGAGCTTCCCCACTTGATTTTTTCATTAATAATAATGGTGGCCTAGTAATGGCCACAAAGATTTACAACATTTTTACAGTATATGAGATGGGTTCGCTACATAATTGAAGAAAAATTTAAGAGCACCAGGCGTTCGAGACATAAGCATCATCAGCTTGGAGAAAAATTTTTGTCTTACAAAAGATTGAAAATATACGATGTTACAATTTCTTTGAGGCTACAGCTTTGTAACATCATATATTTTCAAAATAAAGCTCTCACATTCTTAGATCTAAGCCGTGCCCTGTATATAGTGTCAATGCTTCGATGGGTTATCAAATAATTTTCGTGCCTTATACCAATCACTTTGTTTATAAGAAAAAGAAGCACTTTGGTCAAACTCAAACAATTTCAATAGTGTAGTTGGCAACAAAAATCATTAATATTACAATTATGAAAATGTGTTTATATTCACTATGAAAAAAGTTGTGAACGCTTTGTATACAAGTTAGTTTATTTTCTATGGATGTTAAAAACTTCAATTTTAATCATAAACATAAATGCATTTATATTGTGAAAGGGGTCTTGGCCTAGTGGTTAAGACATCCGAGTAACACCTCTCAGGTCCTGGGTTCGACTCCCTGTGGGAGCGAATTTTCAAGGATTAACGGCATTTGTGCTTTCAGTGGTAGGCGACGCTCCCGTCGACAGCGAGGCGCCAGTGGTGACTTCGTATCTCTGGATTTGCCGGCTCAGTCTTCGAAGATGCTCATAGGGGTAGGGTTTGCGTACGTGTGTTCATAGGGGTGAGTGTGCGTGCGTTGTGAGTGTCTGAGTTGTACTGTGTAATCTCAAAAAAAAAATGCATTATATTGTTGGACTATTAGGTCCTACTACTGACGGTCAAGATTGCTCTCTTCCTGAAGTGGATGCTACAACAACCACCAATAAGAACCTGTCTTTTGTATGGTCCTCCACTAGGGTTAGTAAGTGTGCTGTGTAGGACATGTTGTGTTTCTGTGCTTGCTTTTGACTCCTTGATACAAAGATTTACACCTGTATGTTCGAGACCAAAAAAGAAAAGCAACAAAATGACCAGATACCGTTCGGTGGATAAGCACGGTCACGTATAGTTTCTTGTTGATATCACAACTTTAAGAGGTTGTCCAGAGTGAGTGTACAGTGTGCGTATGTGTGTGTCAGTGTGTGTGTGAGAGAGAGAGATATTAAAGTGGGTCATTTTGGATCTAAGACATTTTTCTGTACTTTAAACCTTTCGTCTATATTGTGTATCAAAGTGCAAAAATGTTTACATGTTAGAATTTGAAAATGTATTTAAATAGCATAAACTCCCCACTCATTGGGATTTTGTTTTTGAACTTTTTGGAAACCTGTCTGCATAAAGTTTCGAGATGTTTAAAAAAAACTTGAGCAATTTCTTTTTTTTTTTTGCGGGAAAACTTGAGCAATTTCAACCGGATATCCCCTGCCGTGTGTGAACAGCTGCTGAGAAATGAGAATAGAGATCATTCTATATTTTTGTTCTGGAAGACTTTTATTTTGATCCAGCTGCACGCGTATGAAAGCTTTAACAGTATTTACAATCTACCGAGAACAAAAACCGGTGACTAATTTTTGCTACTCTAGCTACGCAAATTCACAACTTGACACAAGCATCATCTGCAGATATACAATATACCCGATCAGATGGCATCTTCTCTAGTACCTACAATAACACAGAATATCCATACAAGATGGAGGGTATGAGTAAACACTCAGCGTGGATTAATGCTGGGCACTACGCCGCTGAGCAGGTTGCTACCGGAGACTTCCATTGACGAAATGTAGTGATCACCAGAAGGAACCATACGCGACCCCGACGACGCCGTGGTTGTGCCAGTGGTGTTGCTGCTGCTAGAGCCCATCGCCGCGGAGGATTCTGATGAAGCTATGTTCTCTGTCCCCGGTGTCATCTGCCATATCGCCTCCAGCTCCCTTACCACCTCCACCATGGACGGCCTCGCATCTGTCTCGTCCTGGCAACACCGCAGCGCCAGCGTGGCAAACCTCTCCACGCATTCTGCGGGGTACGAGCCCATCCGGTTATCCACCACCGAGAATATCATCCCTGACTGACTGGCCACTACAACCTGAGCATCAGAAGCATTATCCATGAATTTTCTTCTAATGAGAAGCCATGGTGCAGGATTGGTATGAACTCTGGCAAGTTGTAATCTAGCTGAGGCAAAAAAGTAACTCGAGGCAAAAAAACAAACCTCTCTGACAATATTTTTTCCATGAGAAATTGGCTGCATCCCTGTCAGTAGTTCCAAAAATACAACACCAAGGCTGTACACATCACTTTTGTCCGTAAGCTTGTGGGTGAGGAAATACTCCGGATCAAGATAACCCTGCAGAAAATTGAAAGGAAAATCAATGATTCTATTTCAATATTGAAGGGCGGGTGCATTTGAAGTGATTTAGTACTATTCGTCCAGCCTCTTAGAGATTATTCTAGTGGTTTGAGCACAACATGTTCCACCAAAAGCCCCTAATAATTTCTCATCTGGAAATCATGTCATAGATAGCGCATACAATTAGTCAAAAACAAAAGAGGTAATGCTTTCTTGTTCTATGCCCAAGGAATGCAGCAAAACATATTCGGGCTTAAACAAGTAGATGAACTTATCGCAAGGCCAAATGGAAGTTTGTGCTTGTCATTTAACTGATGCAATTAAAGCTTCGTCTCTAGAAAATAAACTTCATTTGAAGAATTCCCTGATCAATAAATCTTTTTTGTACCGCATGCAACTTAAAATTAGTTTATATACCAATTAGCTATCAAATAATACGGCTAGTGCAACCCACACTATTATGGCACGATGCCAGGGCCTCAGCCCAAGGCACAGGAAGAGGACCTAGTCTCTTCTTCTTTCTTCCCTGCCCTCCCTAAGACTACTCATGGAAGCCTCTCATAGACAAGGTGACCAACAATCCAAACCAACAGCCTAACAAACAACTCTTATTTGTTAACAACCTTCAAACAGACTAACAAACTAATGGACTAGCTACAGGTCCTGCTGGACAACGTCCTGTGGCCTTCCCATCAAAACACACACAAGCTAGAATCCAAAAAGGCATGGATAATATTAATCTTACACACCACGAGATAGCTCACGTAACACCAATGTTTAAGATTATGAACAAACATTCAGTAAAGCTGCTTGCAACTCTTGTATTAAAGTAGTGTGTGGTACTGCTTACAGGGGTACCCTTTACGACAGTGGAGACATGACCAGGGGCACTCCCCTCTGTTTCTGGCACCGGAGCAAGCCGTGAGAGACCAAAATCAGCAACTTTTGCAACAAACTTCGAGTCCAATAGAATATTGCTAGCTTTGATGTCACGATGGTATATCGGAGGGTCTGCTTCAGTGTGCAAATAGAGGATGCCTCGTGAGGATCCTAGCGCAATTCGTAACCTCATGGGAAAACTTGGAGGCTCTTTAGCTCTAACTGCCACACAGATAAGTATTTGTAAAACTCAGACAGGTCAAACAGGCAGCATATCAGTAGAAAAGGTACGAATGCTGGCGAACTGTCTTAGCACAGATATAGAACAGCACAAAGAAATTAGACAAAGCCACATAGCATGGAGACATTCATAGGACAGAACCTGTCAATAAAAATGTATATACCCTATGCATCACTTCATACCTAACATGTAGAGTTTATTTTGAACATGTGCATAGCATTCTTCTAATTGATTAATAATTTAATTCACAAAGGTATCAGCAAAAAGTCTTTAATTCTTTCGATTTCTTGATAGATATCATTCACAAACTCTGTATAGCAGCGAGGGTAAATCAAAAATAGGCCATATTGTACTCATTCAAAGCCTTCATCATATTGGTTACCACTCTCAGGATGTTATGTGTTACTCTAGTCTAGTCTATAGTAGTAAATGACCTTCTTTTTAGACAATCGACAACACGGCCAGATAGTAGTGAATGAACTTGAAAAGTAAGAAAACGATCGAGTGATGGAAAAAAGGGGGCGGAAAAGTCATATGTTATTTCGTAGAATGACATGTTTATGGAACACAATTTGAAATTTAGGAAGAACGATGTTTGAAAGTTGGAACACATGGAGCAATACAAATGCACAATAGAGCACAACAGCAAAGATGCATAAGTTGGTATCGTGACAAACATTTGTTTTTCAGCTGGATGTCAGGAAGAACTATGTGATTTCGTTTGTTACCAGATGAAAAACAAATGCCTATCCCTAACATAAGCTAGGTTGTGATTATATATGCATTTTAGAAAAGAAAAAAAAAGAAGAACCTCCCGATATCAGATGGACAAGTGTAGAATAACTTAATTCAATAGATAAGAGATAAAACAATTTCAATCCTTAGGCCAGGCACTTGGAGCAAAATACAGGATGAAAGACAAAAGCATGGGATTTGTAATGTTTCTAGTTGTTAGGCTGCAATCTAATAATTGAATTTTAAAATCCATTATGATGACCAGTGAAATAAGGTTCTCACCTGAAAGATGATCACGTAGATTACCATTGGGCATAAATTCATATACCAACATCTGCAATACAGGCTTAACAGTATAAGTTTGCATCATCAAATGTGGAATGCCATTGTGTCACCTATCTAACATCAAGAGTGCCTAAAGATTGGATTTCTATAAGAAAGTTGTAATCAGGACACAACAAGTTTACATACCTACCAATAAGGAAACACTTGTGAACTAACAATAAATACTTTGTGAACCAACAATAAACACTAATTGGACTGCTCTATTGAAAAGTAGATCCAAATAAAATAATCACGAAGAGTGCATTAACTCCACAAATTTTTATGCCAACTTTTCTACAACCCAGTTCAAAAGAAGCAAACATTTGAATAATCTGATTTAGTCAGACTGAAATTGTAACAAGAAAAAAGAAAGATAAATTTGCAGGTACAACCTGCTCATCTTCTTCATCACAATAACCAAGCAACGAAACCAGATTTCTGTGATGCAGTCTGGACAACAACTCTATCTCTGTGAAAAATTCCTTAGAACCCTGAAGAGATCCCTGCTGTGCACGTTTGATTGCCACTACTGTTCCATCAGCCAATACACCTCTGTACACTTTGCCGTATCCTCCTTGACCAATTAGTGCCGAATCACTGAAGTCATTTGTGCAGTGTGACAAATCTTCAAAAGTGAAGTCTTTTACACCAGCAATTTTCATCGAAATTCTTTTTGCTGTAGCAGAATAAACCTTGTCATTTGAGCAGCAGATATTACATATGTTCTATAAATAGGAAAAGTAGCTCAAGTAAATTGCAATCTATATGGAAAGATAAAGACGTATGCACATTATTGTATCCCTGTACCATTTCTTGGAGCAATGACGTGTTATGAGCATGGGTCAGCGGGCCCAGCCCAGCCCGGTGGCGGCAGCCCGGCGTGCTAGGGCTGCCGCCGCCCTTGCCGCGCCGCCGCCAGGAGGGCGGCCAGGTGGGGCTGCGGCTCCACCTTCCAAAAGTGGCTAGAAGGAAAGTGTCGTGTCGGTTTAGGATTGTTCGTATTGAATAGGAAGGAGTATCTCTTAAGTTAGGAAAGAGTCCGTTGAGTTAGGAAGGATAAGAGTCCAATCAGATTAGGAGTTGGAGTTGAGTTTGCTTAGGAGTCAAGTCATCCACCCATATATATATGGGGGCATTGTAATCTGAACAATCAAAAAAGGAAGAAGGGTTAATCCCTCTCTATCTCTCTCTCTCACAGCCGCCGCCGCCTCCCTCTCTCCCTGCGCCCGCGCCTCCTCCTCCTCTGCCCTAGCCGCCACCCTCTCCTCCATAGCCGCATAGGGGCTGCTGGCCCACCATTGTTCATAACAGACGTAACAAGTTCTTTACGGAAAGTATAAATACATAAACATATAGGTGAACAATTGTAAGACAGTTATATTTTCAGAAGAGATGCAAACTTTAAAACTGTTATAGACAGTAGAGGCGGAGGCTATACCAGAGCGCTTTTTTGAAGAATGTCTTGAACGTCTCCTCAGTATAATGACAGTGATGAGAGATGAAAGGATTGCCGCCGCAGCAAATGCTGCCATTACAATACCAACAATGGCACCTGTACTTAGACTGGACTTCGAACGGTGTGGTAGAACTGAAAAGATGGCACGAGAACATGTCAGATATCTATCTTCATGACTTGCTACGTATAGAATTCTAACTGAAACTGTCCCTGAGAATGCAGGAAACTTAGGTTGGCAAATCTTTCATAACGCCACATCCTGTCAATCCAAAATTATTTATTTGGCATACGGAGTTATGTTTTAAATCCGTAACCTCTAGATTCAAAGGACCCAAGTTCCAAAATGGCTCTGTTTAATTTTATCTAAGTAAAGCCCCAAATAAGGCGTTGATATAGCTGTTGTTGAATTATGTATTCAACACTGTTCTGAAGGACAAAATAATATTGTGCCCTACAACATTCACCAGGGCAAAACCTGACATTTTGGAGAGAGAGAGAAAAGAAATTAGTGTTGTTTTGGTATTTTTTTTCTTTTTTTTCTCGAACATGCAGGACTATTTACAGAGTCATTCCTTATTTGATATGATTGTACATTAAGGCTAGCTAGCATCCTTAATTTAGTGTTGTCGATATAAACCTCATGAAAGTTGTTATCAACTAAGTCTCTTAACATTTCCTTAAAAAAAACTAAGTCTCTTAACGACACGGTTAGGGGAAGGCATAACCACAACCTAGCTTAAGTTTTGTATTAAATTCAAAAACAATGGCGAGGCATAACTACAACCTAATGTAATGGCTGCCGACTCTACAACGTATTGCAGGTAGTCCATTGATGTGCAGGACCACAGCAAAACAAGCTTTTCATGAAGGGAATAGAGTAGGGGATACCCCTGATGTTGTATTCATCAAATAATAAGGTATCCTAGTACAAACTGCTAGAGAGGCCAAAAAAGCAAACAATGACGTAAGTGTGAACGAAACTAGTTGTATCCGCCTGCGTAGAAAAGAAGAGGGGTCTAAACGAACTTGAGAAGAAAATTTGGTCACTTGAGGCCTCAAGAATTAAGGAACAACAAAATATTAAAATTAATTGCACTGATCCTAGACACCAGTTCAGATGACAATCAAGATGTGAAGAATTAATTTCATTGCTTGTGCAGTAATATAAGGAAGTAAAGACACAGAAGAGGAAAAAAAAGAAGTTCAGATGACAATCAAGAGGTGAAGAATTAATTTCATTGCTTGTGCAGTAATATAAGTGAAGAGATAGAAGGAAAATGTGCCCAACATTGAAGGATTTCACTCTTGCTAATTTAACTCATACAAAATTGATTAATGTGAAGACTTAAACTGAAGACGGAGGCCCTTAACTAGTGCAGGCATTGTGCAGATGCTAATGTTGAAATCATCATGTATGGCCTTCCCCGATCTACAGGTCATGGGTGGGCCTTACAGATTCGCTGGTTGTGGCTCAAGAAAACGGATACAAGTAAACCGTGGGTCGGCCTGGAAATACCGGTGCATTCTAATGCGGTCGCCCTCTTCCAAGTTGCCATGCAAGCGGTAGTAGGCAATGGGGCTTCTACTCTTTTTGGAAAGACCGATGGCTCAATGGCAGCTCGGTCTCGGACATTGCTCCTTGGTTGCAGCTGTTCCCATTCGCACACAAAACACTCGGTGGTTGTAGATGCTATGATGGACCTGAGATGGACCCAGGACTACAAGGCGGCCTCTCGATGATCGGGTTGTATGAATTGTTCCAATTGGCGGATATCATTTCAGAGGTGCCATAACCCAGAATGAAGATACTCATGTTTGGCGTCTAGATGCCTCGGGACAGTACACGGCCAAGTCGGCGTACCGAGCATTCTTCAGTGGCGCCATCACCTTTGAGCCATGGCGCAAGATTGGAAGACTTGGGCACCAGCTAAATGTAAAGCCTTCCTTTGGTTGGCAGTACGCAATAGATGTTGGACGGCCGACCGTCTAGCCAAAAGGAACATGCCGCATCCTGAATACTGCTTGCTATGTGATCAAGAAGGTGAAGACATACAGCATCTCCTCACAACTTGCGTTTTCTCAAGAGAATTCTGGTTTCGTATACTCTCCCGGTTTGGTTTTCAGCAACATGTCCCTTCACAAGATGCAATATCCTTTGCGGACTGGTGGAGGAGAAGTGCGAAGCGAGTACAGAAGGAACAACGCAAAGGTTTCAACTCTCTGGTTGTGCTGGGGGCGTGGATGATCTGGAAACATAGAACCGAGTGTGTCTTCGAGGGTGCTACTCCGTCCATGTCGTCGTTGCTTCGGATGTTCGAGGATGAGCACCATCTATGGTGTCTAGCAGGAGCTCGGAAGCTGAATTCATTGAGCGCTGGGCATGGTCACGGATTAGGAGGATAGTCTCCTTCCTAGTCTTTGTTGTTTGGTCAAGTTCTTGTAAAAGTTTTCTTATAGATCACAACTTCATGTAATCACAGCCCCTCACAGCTCGGTTCGGAGTGAGGCGGCGATGTTTGTAAGGGACCGGTTTTCTCCTCTCCTTAATAGAAAGATGCGCAGCTCTCCTGCGTATTCGAGAAAAAAAAAATCATGTATGGGCCTGGCGTTCACTGATAGGAATCTACTATTATGGGCCTTGGGCCCATGAGGTGCAACAGCTCAGTGGCTACGGATGAGGCTTCACGTCACTAGGATCAGGATTAGCTTGTTATTTGATTGCTTCTTCTGTTTTTATCTAGTTAAGTTTGTTAGGATTCCTCAATTAGCGTCAGGCTGGCTATAAGTATTCAGCCAGGGTCATTTTGAAAATGCAAGCAAGAAGAAACCAAAGAAAGAAGTCAAAGCCTGCACAAAGAGGGTGACGAGCTGGTTTGCTCTTGCTATTCCACTGTATCCCTAGCTAATCCATATCATCTACGGACACGATTTTCTTACCAACGCGGAGCAGCAGTTAACAATGATGTAGCAGAATTTGAGGAGATATTGACTCATTATATCATATAGGTTCCTCAATTTTAGCAAATGGCATCATCTATTTGTCAAATATTTGTTCTCCCAGTTACCAGTGAACTGCAAGGTTGGCTATCCATATCCTTGTGAAACTCAGAGAAGCTCCAATTAAAACTCTGAAAAGCAGACGATACAAATGAAAGGAAATTAACGTGAAGAAAATGTAGCATACCGTTGTTGTACCACCCTGGGTTGAAGTCAATAAGCTCATAGGGTCCAAATATATCAGAATCCGGAATCAGCCAGCCTGTGAACAAACCTCTGAGCCTTAACACCTCATTTGCATTGAAAAAGGCAGTGTTATTTGGAAATAGTTTCAGGTACATCTTCACCCTTGGGCCTTCTTCCCACATAAAAGTAGAAATTTCTAATTGGTACAGTGATAATGAAAGGCCGGATGATAAGTACTTTTGAAATTGGGCTTCGTAGGGAACGAAATCCCAAAACCCTGGACTCTTAAGGCGGTAATCCACATACAGTGGAACGGCACATAGGCATGGTATTGGTGACATAGGTATGTTTTCATAAGGAAGGTCCGTAGAGCATGGTTGACAAAGTGTACTGTTATTTGCGGAACCACCAGGTACAACAACTGCCATTGTTTGACAGTACTGAGAAATATTCTGTTGATTTTGAACTGTGCACACGGGATTTCCAGATAACCTAGGTAAGGAACGTTGAGAAAAAAATAAGGTACTAAAAATTAAGTTGAACAATGTAAACTGCACAACAAGCATCATAGAATATAGGTTCTTCGATTTTACACATGAACAGCATTTTTTTCAAATTAAATTCGTCACAGTAGCCATTAGTTGTTTTAGTTAGAATCAAGGAAGTTGTAGCGTGAATTTCCATACTTCAGACCTAAAATCATCAGACAAACCCTTTTTCAGAGGGAACAAATAACAGTGTGAAATGGCTAGATGTAAGTTTATATTAAAATAAGGGCATATGTTATGGAACAAAAGGGTTTCATATTTCACTTTATTTTTCTCAGCCTTTGCCAATTGGTAAAAGAAACAACTGATCCCTTCAAAAAGGTGTTACACTAAATTCTCCTCCATAAAAAGTTACATTAAAAATATCATGTCTTGTTTTTTCCAAGTTGTGCGATATCAGGCCATGTAAGAGAAACTGAGCATTATTTTAACATATGAAAACCAATAGAACATCGATTCCGCATGAATTCGCGATTTACAAGAGACATGGTATCGATTGAAAAAGTTTGGCATTTATCCTTTACTGGGGGTGTCCATAAAACTGAAATATACCAATGATGTTCAGCTCTATCCTATGTGATGTTGGGTCTAATCTTGTATTAGGTTGAGTTGTATTCAGTAGTGTACGTGTGTGTTTGTTGTGAGCATGTCAGTAGGTGCATGAGAGAGTTAGCTTGATCAGAGAGTTGACACGATCTGGATGCAAGTGATGCATGCAGGAAGGAGTCCTTGCAGGTGCACGAAACTTGGAGATGTGGCCGAGTCAAGTGGAGCTTGGAGCCGTGGCGTGAAGAGTGGATCGGCAACCTCATCCATGCATCTGTTAGTTAGGCAGTGCACTGCATGCAGGTAGTTGTGGCTTGCATGTAGGAGAGAGTAGTGGAGCTACGGGAGTCTTGGCCGAGTTGTGCGGCCGGACGGCGCGGAGGTGGGTGAGTGACGGCCACGAAAGTGCTGGCTACTTAAACCTCTGTATTCAGTGTGTGTTGCTGTGGTGATTAGTGAAAAGAAGTGCTTGTGTGTGCGCTGGTGTGCAGCGTGGTGAAAATCTCCTTGAGTCTTGCTACTGTTCTTCTTCCCCGAGAGAGCGTATCTCGTTCACGATGGTGGTAACCTTCAAAGCAAACTCATTAATCTTCTCGGATTCACCCATGTACATACCAGCAAGCTCCCTCTTGAGAGTTTGTACTCGGGCCTTCTTGACGCGCTCTTCACCGACACGCATCCCCTTGAGGGCGTCCCACGCCTCTTTCGCCGTCTCCTTCTCGGATATGGCCAGCACCATGGCCTCCGGCACAGCTTGGACAATGGCGGCAAGAGCCATTTGGTCCATCTTCTCATCAGCAGCTCCTTTGCCCTCCATGGCCGCCCACACTCCTTGGGCGCGCAAGAAGATCTTCATCTTCACCGCCCGCACGCCGTAGTTGTCCTCCGAGAGCATGGGGTACGCAGCGTCACCCCCGCCTCCTTCACTTGCTGCACCGCCAGCTCGTTGGCGTCGCCGCCGCCCCCCCCCTTTGCCGGACATGGCAACACACACCAACCTATGCTCTGAATACACACCAAATGGCTCTCGCCGCCATTGTCCAAGCTGTGCCGGAGGCCATGGTGCTGGCCATATCCGAGAAGGAGACGGCGAAAGAGGCGTGGGACGCCCTCAAGGGGATGCGTGTCGGTGAAGAGCGCGTCAAGAAGGCCCGAGTACAAACTCTCAAGAGGGAGCTTGCTGGTATGTACATGGGTGAATCCGAGAAGATTAATGAGTTTGCTTTGAAGGTTACCACCATCGTGAACGAGATACGCTCTCTCGCACGAAAGTGGATGATGTAACTGTGGTTGAGAAGCTGCTGCACTCCGTCTCCGACAAGTTCCAGCCCCTGGTGAGCACCATCGAGCAATGGGGAGATGTGACAACGATGTCGGTGGCGGAGGTTGTTGGGCGTCTTCGGGCGTTCGAGGAGTCCTCCAAGGGGCGACGTCGTGGCAAGGACGGGGAGCCACAGCTGATGGTCGCGCACGCCGAGCAGCGGCTCACGCGAGCCGAGTGGGAGGCCATGGTTGCTGAGGAGAGGAAGAACAAGGAGGGTTCAGGGAGCAGCAACTGTGAAAAGAAGAAGTATCGCGGCAAGTTTGACAAGTCCAAATCGACTGCCGCAAGTGTGGTGAGTATGGCCACTTTGCCGATGAGTGTGATGAGCAGAAGAAGATGGCCAAGGGAGTGGCACAGCTTGCCATTGCAAACTCTGATGATGAGCCTACCCTGCTGTGAAGTCCAGCGCTGAAGTGCAGAATAATCCAAGATTAGGGGGGTGATTGTTGCGTCTAATCTTGTATTAGGTTGAGTTGTATTCAGTAGTGTACGTGTGTGTTTGTTGTGAGCATGTCAGTAGGTGCATGAGAGAGTTAGCTTGATCAGAGAGTTGACACGATCTGGATGCAAGTGATGCATGCAGGAACGAGTCCTTGCAGGTGCACGAGACTTGGAGATGTGGCCGAGTCAAGTGGAGCTTGGAGCCGTGGCGTGAAGAGTGGATAGGCAACCTCATCCATGCATCTGTTAGTTAGGCAGTGCACTGCATGCAGGTAGTTGTGGCTTGCATGTAGGAGAGAGTAGTGGAGCTACGGGAGTCTTGGCCGAGTTGTGCGGCCGGACGGCGCGTAGGTGCGGCCATGAAAGTGCTGGCTACTTAAACCTCTGTATTCAGTGTGTGTTGCTGTGGTGATTAGTGAAAAGAAGTGCTTGTGTGTGCGCTGGTGTGCAGCGTGGTGAAAATCTCCTTGAGTCTTGCTACTGTTCTTCTTCCCCAGAGAGAGCGCCGAGTGAGCCTTGTGTGTGTTCGTGTGTGCTCCAGAGAGAGTGAGAGAGTGAGAGAGAGAAAAGAGAGCTGGGCCAACATGTGATAGAAAAATAAATGGAATAGATGTGAGGTATAGTGAAAGACACAGTTAGCATATGGGATTTTTAAATTTTCAGGTTAACTGAGTTGTTTTGAACAGTATGACACATATAAAATGCTAAGTTGAGAACCCAGTATTCCGACACGAACTAAACACCGCGGGTGGCTACAAGCATTTTGCATTTTGCATTTTGCACAGATATGCCAAGATTTTCTGAATTGAAATGAACAATAAAAGTATTGAACAGAAATGCATACAAGATGGTAACATTGGCAGGGGGTGAAAGAGGACTTGATAGATTGGCGAGGGAGTTGTTCTGGAAATCCCTGCAAAATAGTCAATGAGTATTAGACCAGTTATTTTGTTATTGAAAAAAAAAAGTTAAGAGGTGCAGATTCAAAGATCTTACAGTATAAGAGATCTGTTTCCACTGAAATCAATGTTTTGCCAGATATTAGATGGAACAGAGCCATTTAAGTTATTGTTATCCAGTGACCTGAACAAAGACAAAACAAAGGGTCAGTGATTGTTTATGATAAGTTGATAACAAAACTAGGTTCATTGAAAGATAATCCCTTTTTTTTGGGTCATGATGTGAGGCTGACAGAAGGTATTGGCACAAGTGATACTGTTGTTAGGAGAATGAATTTTATCTGGTAGATAGGCATTATATCTTTAAAATTGAATTATGTATAATTGTTCAAAAAGCCCACTATTATCCTACATCAAATATGTGAATAGCATGAAAAGGATAAGATCGTACTTACAATCTTTGGAGGTTAGGGAGCGCAGAGAAACTTCCAGGAATGCTACCATTAAGATGATTGTGGGAAAGATCACTGCACAAATTACATGGTCAATTTGAATGATCATCAATAGATTATAGTACTTGTTGAATGTTTTGGAATAAATAAAACGGTAACTCATCAGCGCCCACTGGTGCGCACGCTCTCAACATCACAGCCACTCGTGCCCTATCAGCCGTGGACGGAAGGAAATTGGTAACTGACGCTGTTAGTATTGGGGACGAGTGTCAGAGGTAGGAAAGCTGCTACAGCAAGGCTAATTATTTTATTCGCAACCTTATCTCTTCCATCCCGCTGCCCCAAGCTTGCTGCGCTGCCCTCTCTGCCTGTGACTCCTGCTCCTCTGCATAAATACTGTCTGCATGTGATGCCTGTGGCTCTGCATATTGTTTTTTATTCTAGTTCACTTTCCCCTCATGTAATGCCTGCTCTTGTATTGGGGCCAAAATCCGTTTCCTTGCCGTCACATGACCGTGAAGCATAAATCGTAGGGAAAAGAATGACCGGTATATATGTTGAGGGCGCGCGCCACCATGGGCGCAGAATCCGCTTTGTAAGTAAAATGCTATGATTTGTCTGCAAGTACTATCTTAATACATTGTAGTTATGTTGCTCGCAAATTGGCTGGCAGGTATGGGACCCGTCAATTGATTCCAACTAAGATCCCTGAAAAAAAAGGGATAGACAAATATGAGGACAAGATATAGTAGCCAAATTCTACTAGGAAACCTTCTGCTAATGACAAAAAAAAAAGGGGGACCATTTCTAGTTCCCAAAAATGTGAAGGTGCGGTACAGAATTTTGTACATACAAATATCCAAGTTGGGGTATTCCACTGACATCCGGAACAGGTCCTTCCAAGCTGCAGTTCCTCAAACTCCTGATGGTCACCGTATCAATTATATTAATTTATAACTGTCATAAACACTCAAAACAGAAATAAACACAGCAGAAATCTGACTCAAAACTTGCATTCATGGGATTTATTGCAGCTTTAACTTGCAAGGCATTCAAAGGTTTCAGATGAATTTCAAAAATTCATAAAATATACTAAACATGCTAATTTGCAAGCCTCCTGAGATGGCAGCCACTTTGTACAGAACTGCACATTTTTTTTCTCTTTTCCCGAAAGAACTGCTGATGTTTTTGGATGTATCATGTGCGCATTCCTGATAATAACAACAGGGACTGCTGTTGCATCTTAGTCAAATGCTCGAACAATTTTGTATTTATGTGGGAAAGGCATAAGCAAGGTCAAAAACTTTTAGCAGAACTGATAAATTAATGGTCAAACTATTCCCTTAATCATTAAGAGAGAAATCAAACAGTAAATTACTGATTGGCCATTCATAGATCACTAAGACATAACATTTACCAATCAATATTATTTTTTGATTATTCCTACATAAGAAAGGCAATAGTAGAGAAGTACATTTCAACAGGTTGATATTACTTTCTTCTTGTCAAGGATTAAACCGAGGGGATTGCCATGAAAACAGGTGGTTAAATAATGTGGATATTTCCATCACTGATACAAATATTTATTTGAGCGTGCATATAGAGGAAAAACGTACTTACAATTTCAGAAGTGTGGTGATGTTACCATAAGATGGAGGAATAGAACTTCCAGAGAAATTATTATTGTCTAGCTGGCTGCAATCGTTTTAAAAATATAAAGTTAGATGTTAGATGGTCATTGCATGTCATAGATTTCTAAAATGTGAAATTCCATATGCATTCAAGAAAAATAACCTGCAAGTTACTAAGAATTCTATCAAATTTTGTATCATGAAGTGCTTTGTTTCTTTCCAATTAGTTTTGATAAACTACTGATCAAGAAATAATATAAAACATAAATACTATTTAAAAGAAGACTGGATTTCAATATGAGTCACTAAAGCGCTTTAGGGATCAGGATAAAATCAAATTGAAACCAAAACCTATGGTTGTCAATTAGACTTAGACCAAGTTCTTAGCAGTTAGAAGGTTGAAGAAACTATCACAAGTAACAAAACATCAGTGGCTATTGTTACAAAATAAAAATGGCTGCAGAGGTTAATGCCTTGGTGTCCCTCCCAAACATAGGTTATCTCTATTTAAAAGCAAGGTTTCAAATCTCCGGCTATAGCTGCCGCTATAGCCCTCTATAGCTTCTAGAAAGAATCGCGGTTAAATCATTTTTAGTGATAAATCCTGCTAACAGCCCGCTATATGACGCTGTAGCTTTCTTTCTTTTTTTTCTTTTTTTTTTGGAAGGCTGCCACTAAATGGCTTAGCCGGAGATTTTAAACCATGTTTAAAAGTCAATCTAGCTAGAAAATAAAAACATAGAGTAACTACAGCATGTGAGTTGTGAGGTTCATGGCAAGACAAAGTAAAGTGAATCATGTTCAAATATTGATAGGCAATCCAACCAAAACAAAAATTGATAGAATCTTACGTACATGATGAGCACTTTTGGTAAATTTGACAGTTCTGGTGGAAGATAGCCTGACAAGTTATTGTTATCCAACAACCTGCAAAGTAATTATGGGCTCAATAAAAATGTAAAGAAAGGGCACTAATAATGCAATGGTCTGGAACTTACAGGTGAACAAGTGAAGGTAATCTGGACAACTCTGGTGGAATTTGACCGCTCAATGAGTTGTTGTTCATGTGACTGGGTCAAGATAGAAAATTAATTAGGGTACCTATTATTTGATAAAACATATGTAAACCATCTTATACTCACAAGTGCTTGGTTTTGTTCAGGTAAGCAAATGATTTAGGTATGGGTCCAGATATCTTGTTCTGATCAATCTGAATCCTATTCAAGTTAGGAAGGAAGCCAATCTCCTCTGGCAACGAACCGCTCAAATGGTTCCCATTTAGGAGCCTGCAAACATAGACACCTAGTAATAAGAGCAGATACAAACTCCAAACAATATATAAAAAATGATATCAAAGACTACATAGGCTGTGACAACAATGACACATCTGCCAACAACTTTTATCAGAGAAATACTACCTCTCTTTCACATTACTTATTTTAGGTTTGTCCTAAGTTTTCTAATTTTGACCAATGATTTCTACAAATTCGTACAGTTTAATTAATAAGATGTGAATTAGATATTATGAAAGTTTTTCTCATGGTGAATTTAAAAACATAAGTCATGTTTATTCATACAAAATTCTATAAACTTATGATCAAAAATATAAAAAAGTTTGGCATAGGGGAAAACCTAAAACAAGTATCTTGAAACCGAGGGATTATGTTTTAAACTATTAAGAGAGAAGTGATATTCTAAAATCTAAAAAAAAAATTTGGCAAGTTCGGCGTCCAGCCAAAATATATCGAGGAAACTGAAAATGATTCATGTGTTGCTGATAAATTTTCTACAAAGTGTTCCAGATTTTGACTTACAATAATTCCAAAGAAGTGATGTTGCCAACCTCCTTAGGTATGCCCCCGCTGATTGAATTCCACATAAAATCCCTTCAGAAAGAAAAGAATAATCAGCCCTCTGTGTGTACCATCATAGGTAACTCAATGACAAGCTAAAGCTAGCACGGTAATTAATCAATTGCCAGCTAAAGTCATTCCACTTACATTATTCGCATTTTAGAGAGTTGACCAAGCTCAGGAGCTAAAGTTCCAGATAAATTCAACCGTAGGAGCTGTCTGCAGTCAAAAGTATGTTATATTTGGATACAGATACTTTAATAGCCATGTAATCGACTGGCGGATGGAAGATTCATCAAGTGAAACAAGTGTCACAACAATCAGATCCGCTTGCAAAATAAGTAACTCCAATATAACATACTTGTGACACTTGTTTCTGATTGTTACTTATTGTGTGTGCATTTAGTAGTCAAGCACGCAATCTGATTGGTCAAAATACTTGGATTATTAAGCTAAGCAGCAACCAAATATGTGCACAGAACCAAGTTAAAAATTTGCCAATCATCACCGAAAGAAAAACATAAACACTTTTTCCCTAAAACAAAAAAAAAATGCTAATGATAGTGTGGAATCTATAACAGCAACTGACAAGGAAATTGCTTATGCTCATACAATTCCTGTACATGCAAGTATCCATCACTTGCTGTTGCATTGTAGCAGATAACATGGGTCCAATTTCCCATGCATGGATCTCCACGGTTCCAGCTGTTAAGATATCCCAGTGGATCTATCAAGCTTCCCTTGATAGCCTTCAGAGCATTGACTGCAGATCATATGAAACAATCTCAGAACTAGTTAGTTTGCTAAGAAATAAATGGTATGATAAATAAGAAATAAATGGTATGATAAAAAATAGAATAAACTACAAGTAGCATCGATGACTACAACTCTTGTATGCAGTTGTCCTAAAGTGAGGGTCATGCTTACACGGAAAAAGTGAAATGTACATTAATATACAGAGATCAAACTACATAAGAGGTCTGCGGGTAAAGGGCATTGAACAAAAAGGATTTTACCTTCCCATGGTGCGGTGATCTGTGCGGTTGTTGGATGCAAACAGGCCAAAGATAATGTGAAGATAATGGAGCAAATAAATAATACTTGAGGCTGTAACATGGCGCCGTCGGCACGATTATTTGCCCAATTCGGAATGCATTCAGAGTTCACCCTTTTAAGCTATGTCTGACAGCAGAGTCCATTCTCTGTTAGAGAGCAACCGGGTAGAAGTTACTGTGACAGGTCCACGATACACTAAGGGCACCAAATTGCCGCTTGAATTTGCTGGTAAATTTGACTAAGAAAGATATGAGTGCGAAAGAAAACATGATGCTTATTGGAAATTTTATTAGGTTATTTATGGACTCAGAGGAGCAATGTTTTCGTAGCAGAAGTTGAAAAGCACATGGCAGAGCAATAAGCGGTAGATGGGGAGAAAACATGGCATGAGATAAAACAAGAAGAAGAAGAAGATGAAGAATCAAATTTGTTTACTGCTCTAATTCACAGGGAAAACCGTAATCCATCAGGGATGAAAGAGCTGCTGCTGCATCCCTTCAATTTATTACAATCATAACATCTTAGCACCATAGCTGAGCATGAACCAAGGAAGAAAGCATGACACCGTTTGTGTTATGTTTACAGGAACATGCGAGCAGCAAGTAAATGAATGGAATTCATAACAGTACAAATTGATTACCAAACAACATGGATACGTGTGGATTTCCTCAACAAAAATAGGATTTTGTGAACAACGATATGGATGGGCATAAATAGCAACTAAGAAATCAACATCAACTTAAGAAAGAAAAGATGGGAGGCAAAGCAGGTTGAACTCACCAGGTAGCAAAAGTAAGCAGTAAAGCAGAGGGATTGATCCGATCGCCGATGACGGAGAAGAAAGAGAGTGAAGAGGAGACAGAAACGGGGACGATTATGCAAACAAAGGTAAAAGAAGAGCAGGTGATTAAGTTTTAGTATTGGCTGGGAATATTGTAATGACAGGAGAAGGTGTGTGAATGCGATGGAAAGGAAGGATCTGAAAGGGACACTGAGACGGACAGGGGAACAGGGAAGCAGCCAACCAGGTCAGGTCCCTTAAGTAACAGTACCCTAATCCATGGAATTGAACAAAAATGTATTGAGAAATGAGATGAGATGAGCTGAGCTGAATTGACCCTTTCTTCCAAGAAACCAGCCCTCTTGGGCAACGGCTTTGAATTGATCATTTCTTTCTTTCTTCTACTACTTGATTCAGTAGGGTCTGATGCTACCTTCTCCATTTTGCCTTTCCTGCACCTGCTCCTGCGGGAAGAAATTGAACTCCAACCCCCAACAACCTCAATCTTGGACCATTTCCTAGTTTCACCCACCAGGAAAGAAAAACAGCAGCATTAAAGGCAATCACAAACTGACAGCAATGAGCTGGGGTTGGTGTTGAACATACTTTGTCTCCTCCTCCAATCGCTCTCCACGCATCCACCCATCTGTCCCCCCTTTACCTCACCTCATTGAGGATGGACCAAGCCAATCCGTAGGGAGGAAAGAAGAGGAGGAAGAAACGGTCAATCTGAAACGGCCCGGCGAGGCCAGCCATCCTCATCCTGGAGTGGAGTGCTTGATACGCCGCTTGCCGCGCCGCCGCCGCCGCCGCCCCTAGACTTTGTTTTTGTCTTTTGGAAGTCGAGCGATTTTTTTTTTAGGCTGAAGTCAGGCGATTATTGACGTTATAATCGGTCCGACATTTCATCGTTTGCAAAACCGGACAAGAACTGAAACAACCAGGGCAACCGGTTCGGTATGGTGAGCAAGGATTGAAATCGCGACAAAACCGGAAAAACCGAAAACGACGAAACCGAACTGGTTACCGACATAACAGGCCGATAACCGAATATGCTACAGTACACATATTCGATTTTACTAATCCGACGTCCGACGAAACAGAACTGGACTGATAAGTCCGGTTACCGCGATAACCTACCGGTTTTTATCGGTTTTGAAAACCCTGATGATGAGTAAAACCGATTGGTTCTTATTTCGCTACGGTGTCGGTTTCAAAAACCAACTGTTCACGGGTCTAATTTTTTCGTTTTCAGGCTTTTTTGTTATTCCGGTTTTGCAACTCCAAGATGTTAGACTATCTCTAATCGAACCGGAGACCCAAACCTATTCTATTCTAGGTGTCTATTTCCTTCAAAACACAACACCAAAAAACTTGCGTCTCAAAAAAACACCCAAAAATACTGTACCTCCTCCTTCCTCGCCTCGACGCGCCACTCCCGCTCGCGCCAACGCGCCGCCGCGCCGCCCCCGCACCCGTGCCGCCGTGCGGGCTCCGCCCCGTCGTCGCTTGCCGTGCGGGGGAGAGAGAGAGAGAGAGAGAGAAGAAGAAGAGAAGAAGAAGAAGAGAGCGGCGCCGGACGAGATTGGTGGTGATGCATTTTGTGCGTCGCGAAGGTGGGAGAGGAGAAATATGGGTAGCCTTTTGGGTCATCGGTTGAGGGGTGTTTTTTACCCTTTTACAACACTAGCCTTAGGTAACTTCAAGAGGCCTTAAAGCAACTCAAGATGTTAGGTAAAATATATTTTAAATTTTTTATTTTAACTAGTCTTTAAAATAAAACACACCTAAAAAATTGGAGTAAACCAACAGACTCTCTAAACCACTAAGTGCCCGCGGGAAGAAGGAATAGAAAGTGAAGGTTAAATGCTAAGCAACTCCAAGAGGTTAGGTAAAATATATTTCAAATTCTTTGATTTTAGCCGTCTCTAAAATAAAACACACCTAAAAATGGAGTAAACCAACAGATTCTCTAAACCACCAAGAGCTCGCGGGAAGAAGGAATTGAGAGTGAAGGTCCCTAGCTAAATATAGCTAGCTAGAAAGTAGAATGAAGAGTTAGGTATTTTTGAGAGGGATTTGAAAAGACTGTTGGAGAACTATTTTCAATAGTACTAGCTATATTTAGAGAAAAAACATGTTTTAACAGTTTCAATAGTAATAGGCTGTTGGAGTTGCTCTTATATCACTATCATAAATTTGACTTTTGGCATAAACAGAAATTGTTTTCCCAGAAAGTGTTTTATTTGTTGTTTCAGATAAGAGATTTGCTCGGCGTCAGTCGACTGAGATTCAGCCATTGGCTCAGTCAAATTTTTTGTGCATTTGATCATGATCGAACGGTCGTCTTCGGCTTCATTTTTCGTCCGTGTTGTCTGTCACGCGCTTGGCTTATCGGGTCTGTGTCACCCCGTAAGCTCTGTTTTGTTACCGGGTTCTCTGATGGAAACACTTTTTGTTGCGGGTCTGAGTCGTTTGACTGGTGTTCGTGTTCTCTCTTCCAAGTTCCAGTTCTCGATCTGTTCATTTTGTTGAGGGTCAAGGCTATGCTGTGGAAGGCGACCAGCAATGCGCATGGCGATTTGCGATGTGGCTCCAATCACCGGAGATTCGAGAGTCAGCGATGGCATGCCGGTATGTTCTCTAGTGTATGTTGTTGCTAGGGTTAGTGTGGAGTTCGATTCATTCCATTTCGCAATTGTTTCCAAAATCCCCATGCGATTTGATTTGATTTGCGATTTTTAGGTTTTTGGTTTGAAGGTTTGTGAGTGTAATCGAGCTGTAGATGGACGCTCGAGCCTTATTCGTCGAATGAAGAGAGGTGTTGCAGGCCTTGCGTCGCCAATTGACTGGCGTAGAGCTTCTATGGCAGTCTACGATGGTGAGCTTTTTGATGTGCGTGTTCCCAATTTGTGCTTGATCTACTCATTTCACCATTGGGTTCATTTCATTCTGCTGTATTCAGCTTTTCCCCATCTTTCCCCGTTCCTGACCAGGGAGGCCATAGATTAGATGGCTTCTATAGAGTAATCGAGCTTTGGGGATTCGTCCATTGCCCCGTCTCAGAGTAACAGGTGGCCAGGTAGATTATTCCTCCAATCCCCATTATCCACTCGTTTGTTTGGCTCTACATTAATTGATTCACTCTATCTGCATTGTATGATTTTGTTTCCCCTATGTTCCTCTTAAACAAGTGTGTCATGAGCCTTCACGCTGCCCCAATTCAGTATCCTAGCTTGTAGAGTGTTGTGAAAAGTGGAGGAATGGAGCTCGATTTTGTGGTTCCTCTACATATTTGCTCCAATTCGCTTGCGACCTGTTATGCCTATCATAACTTTCTCAATTCTTTTTGCCTGTTAAATACCACTTATCTCCTAGATTGTAATCTGACTTAGGTGTTTTGTACCATTAGTTACACTTAGTGATTCAAAACACTATAGTTGAGATGATTGAAAATTTGCCCACACGTTTGTGATAACTGATAACATGTCTGCAATTGGACTAATTGTGGGATCTGCATATTTTTCTCAAGCTACACCTGTACTGCAGAAGGCTCTTTAGTTCCTCTCTTCCTTTTGTATTTGATTCCAGTCAAAAGTTGAGATTAGCCTTGTGTTATAAAACTTTTGAAAAAGATCCTACTCAAAGAGGAATGCGCAAAAAATGTTATATATGCTCAACAGTTCATGAATTTTTCTTATTTTAGCATGACATTTAATTTATTGTAAAACATGATGAGTAACAAGTGAATTAAGTATCCATCCATCTGCACTGACTCTATTTGTTAGTACGGTTGTCTTGCATACATTTTTTTTTTCTTTTCATGGCGGAGCCAGCTTGGTTTCTGGTAGGCCAGGGCCTACCCAAGCAACTGTAATTGATCTGTATGATAGAAGATAATTTGTACCCCTATGATACTGACAGTGAATTTGATAAAAAGATCTTGTTGTAACTGCAATGAACTTTCATAGAAATTGGTGCTTTTTTCAGTTTTCATAGCGCCCACGCGTATGTATCTCCTTTCCTGTAAATATTGTTTTGATTGTATAATACACTTTCATTATAATTCTGATTTGGTTTTATACTTGTTGAAGGTAGTTAAAAGTTGTGTGAGCTCCATGGATGATGATGATCTGTTTGGTATTATCAAGAAATTTGTAAGGCTTTATGTTCTATTTCATATAAGTATTTATCTCAATGTGCAGTCATGTTTTGTATATTGTTCTTGCAGGCTAGCAATACTGTAAGACAACTCCTCTATGATGTTGGGACTAGCAGTGGTGGTGGCGGAAGAAAGAGGCAGGTTAGTTGTTGTGGGTCGAGCAGTGTTAGCAATCTTGTTGTATGTAATTCCCTAATACTGTTGCGTTTCTGTTAACCTGTGTCATGGGATCATTTAATTTTTCTCTAGTAGTGATCATGAGATCCTTTTCTACAGTATACAGCCAAACGGTTTGTATACTTGTAATCTGTGTCACTTGGCTTATTGTTCCTTTTACCATCAATCCTTTTCTACAATATACAGCAGAATGATTTGAAATCATAAGTTTACTCCCATTTGTACTAAAATTACACCCAGAGAGACATGTGTAATATTAATAGTATTCATGTGTAATTTATTTTTTGTAAAAATGTATTTTTTTGTTGTGAGGGATTTATGTTTATGCTAACTGTAAATGATTTGAAGCAATTCTGGATTTTGAGGGGACGGAGCAATAGCTGTAAAATCATTTTCCTTTTTTGGTTGTCTGCGAGGGGACGAAGCTTGAGCTAGCCATATGCTTCATCCAGCAATTTCTAGGTAGCTGCAACCATTAGTTGAATGCTTGATATAGGCTCTAGATTTTATTTCACAAAGGTGTTGGGTCATTTTGTGTCCAGTAAAAGCTTCGATCATTTTGTGTACTGCTGTTGTAATTAACAATAAATGTAATGGGATTGCTATGAAGGTTCGCGTAGGGAGCTCAAGTGTTGACATTTTGTGACCTGTAAGTACTTAGATCATAACAGATATTTTGCCTTATACACGGGTTCCCTTCTGCTTTTACAAGTTCTTCTGTTTTCTTAAGATGGGTCGCTGTGCCATGTATGTCATTTTTTGGTTGAATTTGCAGTGTTCATCCCTTGGTACTGTGCTTGAGGCTATGCTAGTATATTCAAAGTATTTGCTAGTTTCATGCACTCACGGCTTCTGTTCCGATGCAATGTGTTGGGAATTCCTCATTATCGCAACAAAGAATCCCGACACAAACAATCAAGAGACACTCAAGAGACAACGGAACAGCATTTCATTACAGGGGTGTGATCCCTCCTCTTCCGTCCCGTTCTACGGAGCCCGGGGGCGGGTATTTATAGGGGAGGCCAAGGGTCATTTTGACATGACCAAATTACCCTTGGCCACCTACTATATCCGCGGAATATTCTGTACAACATTGTCAAAAGGGTACAAACGACATTTCCGTGTATAGCGACGGAAACCCTAACTAGGTGACGTCATTCGCCAGCCCGATCCTTGGACGTTGTCGTGCCGAGCTTCATCTCCTTCAGGGACTGCCGCCATTTGAGGACGCCATTCCTAGTCGCCGCCAATTCGTCGCCAGCGGTCGGGTCTTGTTGAAGAATGTCGGCGACCCGATATGGCGGCACCCAGGGTTGCCGCCAATTCGTCGGCGAAGCCCTTAATGTCGGCAGATAGGTTACCTGCAGCCAAAAACCAAAGGCAGAAAAGGGGGTGTCGTTATTATAGTAAACACCGATCCCCAACAGTAGCCCCTCGCGGTTGAGGTCCAACTTCGGCGGGCAGAAACCGCGACACAGGATAGGAATTTTACGAACGTCACCCCCACGTCACCCCCCTTCCGAGGTTTCTCGGAAATCGAGGCGACGCTTTTATTATTTTTTACGAGAATCGAGGCGACGCCGTAAATGCGGCGGCGAGGCCTATAAATACGGGGGAAGGGGGGGCCGGATAGCCCCGTGCTTTCGTTGATCTAGTCGATTTGCTGCCGCATTTTCCTTTGAGAATTTTGCGCCCAGTTGTTGCCTTCCGGACTTGTGTCGAGCAGCAGCGAGTTTTTTTGTTGTCGCTGATCCGGCTCGTCGCACTTTCTCTGCTGAAAGGTGAGTTCATCTATGCGCCTTGAGCTATAAATCTTTATTTGTGATTGATTGTAACATCATAGTTTGCATTCTAGATGGCTCGCGTTAAGGAGACCGCTCATCTTGTTGAATCTGACGAGGAGTTCCTCGCCGACTCGCCCGCCGCTAATGTTGAGGGAGACGCCGACCTTGGGGGGCGAGCAAACCTGTTGAGGTTGACTCTGACGCTGCCGCGACTCCCAAGGGCTCCCAGGAGAAGGCGAACCCCGCCGCAGATCTGGAGGTTTTGGCGGCAGCTGCCTCCAAAGCAGCTGGAACTTCGGGCGCCCGCGGAGGTACTAAATCTGCCGCTTTTTTAGGTAAGGGTTGGGGGAGTCGTGTTATTTTCTTGCATATCGTGAGTATACTCTTGCTGGGTGTGCAGCCAGAAGAGTGAGAGGCGCAGTAGATACTGGCTCTAGCGAAAGGGAAACCTTTGCTAACACCGACGACGAAGGCGAGGATCTCTCTGGTGTGCCGGCCTCTCCTAGTGAGCTGGTAGGGGAAGACTCTTGGGAGAAAAGCGGCATTGAGCCGACTTTTCGATTTGGCCTTCTAAAGTCACTCCCGCAGATATCGAGAAGTTTGTTGCCCTGGGTTATTTGAATCCGGAAAAGCTCGTGCTCCTGGCGGAGAGCAGATTCCTCGGCCCGAGAACAATGAAGCTATAGTTTATCGCGACTTCTATGAAGCTGGCCTTAGGCTGCCGTGTTTTGGATTTTTAGTCCGTGTACTGGACAGGTATGGACTGGATCTGCACCACTTAACTCCCAACGCCGTTGCGACGTTGTCGAAGTTTATATGGGCTGTTCGCAGTTATGGCTCGGCTCTTCATTCTGACGCCTTCTGCCGCTATTATGATCTGAAGCATGATGTGAAACCCGTGAGTTTCGATGGGGTGGATTATTATCCCCAGTATGGATGTTGCAGCTTTCAGCCCCGCACTTTCGTGAAGAAATCTAAGTATGAAAATGTTGAACTTGTTGGTGGTCGCCGGAATAAATGGCCTGGGGATTGGCGGAGCCATTGGTTTTATGCAGAGGTTCCCGAGGAGAAGAAAGACGACGGCAGCTCGCACTTTCCTCTATTCAGTCGCTCTTGTGCCCTACGGCCGGTGCTGTCGCCGGAATTCGTGGATCGGAAGGTTTTACCAAGTGCTTGCGACGCCTTTGAGACCGCGTCAAGATGAGCAGCGCTAGAGATTTGGTGGAGGAGTTCATAGCCTGCCGCATTTGGCCCATTCGGAAAGGTTGGAGTCCGCTGAAGAATAAGCGGATTTCCAAATTGAACCTTAACTACCAGGTGCCCATCTTTCGGAGTGAAGAAACCTGAAGAGTTGTCAGATAAAGATTTTGTTCGCTACGTTGAGCTGACTGCCGCAGTTATTTGCGGGCCTTATACTGTGCTGGAAAAACAAGAGTGCGAGACCATGTTGATTTTCCCCCAGCGAGTGAATCGCATTTTTGATGAAATGCAAGTGAAATATGGTCGTCGAGCTGTGATGTCCGTCAAGAAAGGGCGGCGAAAGAAAGGCGAGCTTGTTTATGGTGCGACATTCGTTGATAAACGCGGCTGGGAAGCAGCTAACGCCCATATTATTATACCTGATGCGCCAGCCCCAACAGCTGCGGCCGTCCTTCAGCCGCGGCTACTGCCAAGGGATCTGCGGCAGCCCCAAAAACGGCAGCTGGTTCCTCATCTAAGGGTGCCGCTAAGAAAACTGCGGCGTCCGGCAAGGCTGCCGGGAAAATAAAGGCATCTGCTGGGACTTCGAGGGCTGCTGAGAAAGCTAAACGCCAAACTCTGCGGAAGATGCCTGCCTCTCGAGCTGCTGTTGTGCAGCAGGCCAGTGCCGCTATAAAACGGCGACGGGAAGACACAGAGCCGGTCATTGCTGCTGAGCAGATGGAGACTGGTTCCAGCGCGGCAGGGTGCCGCTGATTTTGCTGAAGAGGTGTCAGTTCGGGAGGAGTGCAAACGACGCCGGAAATTACTAGCTTCAGCAGCTGGCGATTCTGACGATGAATTTCTAGACGACGAGCCTGAACATGACTCGGGGAATGCACGGGAGCAACCTTCGCCACTACATGAAGCTGAAGTTGAAAGTACTGCTGCTCCCACTGGTGGATTTAACTTGCCACGGAGCCCCGTTGAGACTGCGACGCCGATGAGGCGAAAACCGCTCTTGCCGGCTTTATCAGATGATGAAGAACTTGAGTTGCTGGACGACCCCGCGGATTCGCGTGCCGAACTTGGCCATGAGCTTGATGCTGCATTTGCTGGGATGAGTGGCTCCGATGAAGGTGCCGACTATTCCCTAAGGGGGACAAAATCTGCGGCAGCTTCCTCTCCCTTGACTAGAATCGATGATAATATTTCTTCTTCATCGGCTAACGGGAGTGCGTCTAGCAGTTCTTCTGAGACTAGCTCCTCTGACGCAGGTGAAAAATCTCCTGGTGCGGGAAAGCAAGAGGGAGATGCCGACATTCCGCCGTTGGCCGCTTTTGTCGAGATGACGAAGGCGGTGGATCCCAAGGTTTTTGACCTCGCCGCTGTTTTTCGTTTATTTGACACTTGACAGTCGATCTGACTTTGTTTAATTTGCAGAGCTTTACGACTTCTTGACCAGGGCCGATAATGCTTCGGTCGCCGAGGTGCTGGATAAAAATGCGACGATGGTAATTTCTGCTTTTATCCTGTCGCTTTTTACTGTGACTTTCTATAGGTGTGATGCTGACGCGTGAATTTGCTGCTCTTGAGCAGACTCTTGCGGCGGCGCGCGCTCTGAGTCGTCGCTTTTATGGGTCCGAAGCCGCTTCTTCATCAGGCGACGTACTTGAACTGCAGCGTGCGCTGAGGGACGAACGCGCGTCTTTCGACGCTGTTAAGGCTGATCTCACTGATCAGATTAAAAAGAAAGACGAGGCGTTGGCAGTGCTCCAGGATGTTATTCAGAGCAACGATGATGAGATTGCCCGCTTGAAGCAAGAACTGAAAATGCGGGTGGGAAGCTTACTGCGGCGGAGGCGACTGCCAAGAGTGCCAAGGAAACCGCTCGCAAATTTGCTCGCAGTTTTTCCAGCGGCGCTAATAGTGCACACGCTTCTTTCGGAGCTGCCCTAGCTACAATTGGCGGTGAGCCTAATCCTCTTCCTGCCACGTCAGGTTCGCTGACACCGGAAGTGTATTTCAATTTCCTGAAAGGGGAGTTTGGCGACCTTCCTGAGGCCTTTGAGCGGTTTGGTCAATTTGCGGCTCGCACGGCGTGCTCTGCGCTTCTGGACCTACTTGAGAAGCTGGAGTGCAAGCACTTCAGTGCTTTGGCGCGCACTACTACCTACCCGATTCTAATTTTGATGAAGCCAACGCGGCAAGCGAAAGCAAAAGCGTTCGTTTGGTTGTGAAACGCTTCGCAAAAAGGTATTGGGGGGCGCACGGAATGGAAGCTTGCCGCCGATATGCGAAGAGCAAGCTCGAGGAGGTAAAGCATACTTTTGTTTCATCGGGGACTTTGTCTTGTGAAAAATGATTTGCTAAACTTTTGTTTGCTTTAGATGAAGGCGGCGGCTGGCGCCGAAACTGCGGCGGAGAGCTCAAAGAAGCGAGCGGCTACTCCTGCAAGTGAGACGCCGCCGACGAAGGTTGCCCGCGTCGAAGTTGTTGCGGGAGCTGAAAGGCTGCCGCTAAAGCTAGTGAGCCTGCCGCGATTGAAGCTCCTGCACCCGCCACGGCTACTGCGGCTGCTGCGTCTTCTGCGGCGGCCGAACCGGAAAGCACGACGGGTGCCGCCGTTCCTGGTGCTGCCACTGCCACTGCTTCTGCTGCTGCTCCGACAATTGAAGAGGTTTAGACTCTTAGGCGTGAGAGAGTGTTTAAAACTTGGTCTGTAATAATATACGTTCTGGTACGCTTTGTGCGCAGGATTGTTTTCGCGGCGCGCTGAACATTGCGCCTTTGAAGTATGAGCGTGATGGCTTACGCGTTTCTGGCGAAGCGCACTTGTGTTATGTTTCGCGATATCCGCGTGATGATTTCGGGCGTTTCTGGAGGGAAATGATGGCTCAGTACTTTCAAGGGCGGGAGTGCTTAACTCGATGTTTTCACCGCCGACATTCTTCTTCCGTAGCGGTCGTGAAAACCGAAAGCGTTGAAGACATTAGTTTTGATCCTTATTTGGATCGTTTTAGGTGTGTGTACGATAGAGCAGGCCCTGAAAGCGGTCCCGGATTTGTAGTAGAAGTTGACTTTGATTTGTAGCAGGGGTGTCGGCTTTTTGACGAAATACGCCCGAATAATACGGCATGTTTTTTGATTCGCGGAAGATATTTCAGCGATAACTCTTGTCAATTTTTACAATTGAATGCTCTTCCACTTTTTTTGTTTGATGGAAAGCGTTTGCCGTTACTCGGTCGTCGGAATTTAAACGAACGTCACCCCCCCCCTGGCGATCGAGGGACGGAGGGGCGCGTCAAAACTGCGACGCACGGTTTATACGACGTGTATTTACGCAAATGGCGGAAGGCCACAGATCGTGTCGCGTTCTTTTTTGACAAATTGCGGAGCGTGCATCAGGTGCCTCTGTTGTTTGTTGGCTCTTGTGCCCGTCAGATGTTTCGTGGTTGCCGTTAATTTGGCTTAGAAGACGTCGTTTGACGTTATGGGTCCTTGGTTGCCGTTAAAAGCATCTTCGCTTTTTGTTTAATTTTGCGGCGCTCGTCGTGACTCGATTGTTTGAGCGAAACGAACGTCACCCCCCCCCCCCTAGCAATCGAGGGATGAGGAGCGCGTTGAATTTGCGAATGGTGCGTGATGCTGCCGCAATTGTTGGTTCTCTCCGAAATTTGTCGGATATTGAACATTTGTCGCTATTCTTGTAGAAAGAGCGGCACTTGAGAATACGTTGCCTTTTGGCCGTTAGGCTTTGCTTTTGCAATATTATGCTACCTCCATGGTTTTGAGTCCCGTCCTTGGATGGGTGTTAGTATTGAGTCCCTTAAGACTTCGATCTTAATGATCTATTTTTGATGTGTCGGATTTAGTCCGAAGCCCCTTGGGGGTTGAAGTCAATTTCCTTTAAGGAAATGGATAACTGAGCCCTTGGGCCGTTAACGTTCCGCACTTTCTCAATTTATGAGAAAGATTGAAGAGATGGCCCCTTGAGGCGCTTTTTTCTCTGACGCCGTCGTTCTCAATTTCGTGAGAAAGATCGACGGTGTAGTTCTTTTCTCAATTTAGGAGAAAAATTGAAGAGATGGCCTCTTGGGGCACTTTTTTCTCTGATGCCGTCATTTCTCAATTTCGTGAGAAGATCGACGGTGTAGCCCCTTGGGGCATTTTTTCTCAAAGTGCTTTATAGAGAAGGAAGCCTGGGAGAAAGGAACCGAAATTTTTTGCTTCCTTTTGAGTGGCTTTGTCCCAGGAGTCAAATCCTCCTGCGTCGATGTGGCGATATTTTTGCAAATATAGCATCGACTATTTTAACGAATGGAGAATGTTTTTGGGGAAGATAGCATTATATTGAACTGCAAGGGTTACAAAGGTCCCACCTCGTTAAAAACCTCACCCCCGATATGGGGTTCCCCTGTGAGGAAAAGAGTATGGGCCTTGAAGGCTAAGAAAGAAAAATTACAACTTTGGTGCCGACTTAAGGCTCCGCTTATAACTGCGCGTCGCCATTAGTCCTTACATTTTAGGTGAAGTACCTCTTGAGGTTGTCCACATTCCAGGCATGCGGGAGCTCGTTGCCTTCATTGTCTGCTAAGTGATATGATCCAGAGCGATTGCTCCTGACGACAATGAAAGGGCCCTGCCACTTGGCGTTGAGTTTTCCAGTGTTTTCTGTTTTTGGGCTCCGCAGGAGGACAAGGTCGCCGGCTTTAAATGCTCTTGGCGCTACTCTGGCGTCCCGCCATTTTCTTGTTTCTTCCTGATACCTCTCCAAGTTAAGGATGGCTTGGTCTTTGTCTAATTCCGACATGTCCTTTGAAACGGCGTCGAACTCGTGGCAATTTCGCCCGAGAGTTGCCCTCATGCTGCGGTGTTTTATCTCTTCGGGAGACATTGCTTCTTCGCCGTACAAGAGCCTGAAAGGCGTGAACTTGGTGGTTCTTGAAACTGTAGTGTTATGCGACCAGATCACTTTGTGCAGCTCATCCATCCATTTTCCTTTTTTCTGGCCTTCTAGGCATTTCTTGATGCCTTCGAAGATTTGCTTGTTCGCGTTCTCGACGGCGCCATTTGACTCTGGATGATAAACAGATGCAAAATTCACTTTTGTGCCTATGGAGTGACAGAACTCGCGGAACTCTTGGTTGTCAAACTGTTTTCCATTGTCCACCGTAATTTCGGCAGGTACACCGAATCTACATACTATGTTTTGCCAGAAAAATTTCTTGATTGCTGGGCCAGTGATATTGATCAATGGCTTAGCCTCTATCCATTTGGTGAAATAATCGAGAGCGACAACGGCATGCGTATAATTTCCGGCAGCCGTAGGCAGGGGGCCGACTATGTCAATTCCCCATCGCTGAAGTGGCCACACTGGCTGGATGAGCTGAGTGAGCTGAGCTGGGTTGTTGATTTTCCTTGAGAATTTCTGACATGCTTCGCATGTTTTGACAAGGTGCTGGGCGTCCTGAAGTGCGGAGGGCCAATAAAAACCTTGCCGAAAGGCTTTGCCGACTAAAGCTCTGCTGGATATGTGAGAGCCGCAGATTCCCTCGTGGATCTCGCTGAGGAGCTTTTTCCCTTCTTCTTGATCAATGCACCTCAAGAACGGAGTGGACGTGCCAAATTTGTATAGGAACTCGTCGACAAACGCATAGTTTCTTGCTCTTTGTTTCATGCGCTTGGCTTCTAATTCCGACTCTGGCTCATAAAAATCACGGAGATACGCCATGATGGGGGCGCGCCAATCTTCGCTTGAGATGGCATGTATCAATTTAGGTTCTTTCTCTGCCGCTTTTATGGAGGGCGAACTCAGTGTTTCAAAAAAGACGTCAGGTGGCAAAGGATCTTTTCTGGCTGCCGCTTTGCTAGCTGATCTGCTTCACTATTCAGGTTTCTGTCAATATATTGACAAGTGAAACCCTTGAAGTATTTTTCCAATCCTCGTACATGTTCCAGATATCTGGCCAATAGTTCATCTCTGGCTTTATAAGTTTTATCAACATGCCCGGCAATGACCTGAGAGTCCGTCTTGACAATGAAGTTTTTCACACCTAATGCTCTTAACTTTCTTATGGCTAGCAAAAGGCCCTCATACTCTGCAACATTGTTTGTGCACTTGTCAGTGTCATGATTGAACTGCAATCTGATTGCGTACCGCAATTTGATACCAGATGGTGAGGTCAAAATTGCGGCAGCTCCAGCACCGAGATGGCACCATGCGCCGTCAGAGTGTATCTCCCATGGGACTTCAAAGACTGGACCTTCGGTGTACGACGAAGGCTCTGTCCAATCTGCGATAAAATCCGCCAGCACCTGAGAATTTGCGGCACTTCTTGACTCGAAGTCAACAACGTGTTCTGATAATTCTGAAGCCCATTTGGTGATTCTTCCGGATGCTTCTCTATTTCTGAACATGTCGTTCAATGGTTGATTTGTCAGCACTCTGATGGTGTGAGCTTCAAAATAATGCCTCAGTTTTCTTGATGCCATTAAGACTGCATAGGCTATCTTTTCCAGTTCGGAATAGAATCTTTTTGATCCTGAGAGCGCTTCAGATACATAATATACCGGCACTTGAACTTTCATCACTTTGCCCTTCTTCTCAATTTGCTGCTCTTGCACAAGTGCGGCACAAACTGCTGAGTGCGACGCTGATACGTACATTAGCAGAGTTTCATTTTGTTTGGGACTCGCGAATGCCGTCATTTCCTTGAGATACTCTTTCAATTCTGCGAAGGCTTTTTTCTGCTCTTGGCCCCATTGAAAATTGTTTGCGTTTCTCAGGACTTTGAAGAAAGGGAGGCTTCTTTCGGCTGATCTGGAAATAAACCTGTTGAGTGCCGCTATTCTACCGGTGAGCTTCTGCACATCTTTGAGGCATTGTGGCTCTCGCATATTGATAAGTGCACTTATCTTGTCAGGATTGGCTTCGATGCCTTTGATTGACACAAGGCATCCCAAACCTTTCCCTTGCGAATTCCGAAGACACATTTCTCAGGGTTGAGCTTGAGGTTAGCCTTCCTGAGGTTTGCAAATGTTTCGGCCAAGTCAGAAGTATGATCTTCTTTCTTGCCGCTTTTTACCACTATGTCGTCGACATAGGCTGACAAATTCTTGCCTAACTGATTCTCAAAGGCGATAGATGTCATTCTGCAGAAAGTTGGTCCCGCATTTTTAGACCTTCCGGCATTCTGACAAAACAATAAGTTCCGAAAGGTGTGATGAAACTTGTTTTCTCTTCATCATCTTTGTACATGAAGATTTGGTGATACCCGGAGAAACAATCCAGCAGTGATAGGAGTTCTGAGCACGCTGCTGCGTCGACAATTTTGTCAATTCTGGGCAATGGGAAATCATCTTTGGGGCAGGCCTTGTTGAGATCAGTGAAATCAATGCACATCCGCCACTTTCCGTTCTTTTTCTTTACTGGCACAGTGTTAGCCAACCAGGTTGGATATTTCACCTCCCTGATAACGTTTGCGTCAAGCAACCTCTGTACCTCAGCCTTGACTGCTTCGACCCTGTCGTCGGACATTTTTCGGAGTTTCTGCTTCTTTGGTCTGATGTTTTTATCGATTCGCAACTTGTGCTCTATGATGTCTCGGCTGACGCCTTTTAGGTCACTTGCCGACCAGGCAAAAACATCCTTATTCTTACGAAGGAACTGGACGAAAGCTTTTTCCATGTCCTTCGGCATACCTGCCGCAATTATCACTTCCTGTCCTAAGACCTGCTTGTCCAATGGAACTCTCTTTGTTTCCTCGTTAGCCGCAATTGCTGGTTCTTCCTTGTCCATTTCTTTTTCCAACTGGAGGACTTCTTTCCCTGGCTTTTTTCCTGCCGGGTACAAGACGTGCACATTCGGGTGAGCATACAAAAAGTGAACATTCTTCTGGCCGGGGCTGCCGCCCTTTCAATATTTCTGGCTTCTTGCTGATCACCAAAAACTGAGATGACCTCCTTGTGTGCCGGTATTTTCATACAGAGATAAGAACTGTGCAAAACTGCTTCAAATGCATTGAGGACTCCTCGTCCGAAGATTGCATTGTATGGATAGGGCATATCGACCACGTCAAAAGTGATGTGCTCAGTTCTTGCATTGTCAAGAGTACCAAAGGATACTGGTAGGCTTATTTTGCCGAGGGCACGGACTTCTCTGCCGCCAAAACCATACAGGGATACTCGGAAGGCTGAAGTAGAGATGAATCAAGGTTTAGCTGGTCAAATGTTCTCTTGAAGAGGATGTCTGCCGAACTTCCATTGTCGACAAGTATTTTGGTGATTGACCAACCATAAGTGTTTGCCTGGATGACCATGGCATCTGTATGAGGGTAGCAGCGGAGGTTTAGATCGGCTTCAGTGAACATGATTGGGACATGCGACCACCGCGATTTTACCACGGGACCGTTACACACCGCATTGACGGCTCGGAAGTAATTTTTCTTTTGCTTCTTACTTTCAAACTCAGATGAAGATCCCCCAGTGATTGGTAGGATGACTCCATAAGTGGGAAGGCTCTGAGAGGAATTGTTTTGGTTTGACTGTTTGGAAATGGCGGTGGATGAGGTAAAGGCGGCTCCTCCGAGGCAGTGATTCTAGGAATTTGCGGCTGGGGCACGTGTGAACTTGTTTGGGAAGTCGCCAGATGCTGTATTTGCGGCGAGTGTGGTGGATGTGGTTGGTATGGGCTTTGGAAGTGGTGATGGGGGTTGTAAGAATTCTGGAAGTATTGGAATGGGTAAGAAGCACCGAAAGGTGAGTTGTTCCAAGAATTGGCGGCAGACGTGTGATTGACGCTTCTCTGTGTTTCGCTTCTTTGCTCTTTGGCTTTCATTCTTTCCATGGCATCCTTTGTTTCTGGGCACTCCTTGGAGGTGTGACCCTTGTCAAGTCCGTGAAACAGACAGTATGGCTTTTTTGGCTCTTGTTTCGCGAGTTGTGCGAATTGCCGCGACCCCTTCCTCGAGAGCGATTGTTTCTTCCTCCTCTGTGCTGAAAATTGCCGGCAGAGCTGCTTGTGTCAGCTTTTTCTTCTTGGTTGTCAATATGATTGACTAGGTTGGAGTTCTGGCTTTGATTGTTGTTGCCACCTCTCCTAGACGAATTCCAATCTTGCTGCCTCTGGCTCGATTGGTTTTCTTCGCCTGGCGCAGCGCGCTCTGCTGCTCTAATCTTCTTCTATGGTCATTGTCGGCTCTACAGAACTGGTCGACCGTTGAGAAGAGCTCTTCGAGTGTTGAGGGACGGTGCATGGAAAAATGAGTGGCACAAGGGCCGGCTCGCAACCCCCCAATTGCGGCATCAATGACAATTTGGTCTGGCATATCATCAGTTCGGGCTTTTAGCTTGACAAATCTCTGGAAATAGTCTTGCAGGGGCTCTTTTTCTTGCTGAACACATGCTCTGAGTTCATCTGCAGATATAGATGTTCTATGAAACCCTTGAAAATTTGTCGTCAATTTGTCCCTTAGGTTCTCCCATGAATATATTGATCCGGGCTTCAGCCTTGAGTACCACTCGAGAGCTTGATGCTCAATTGCGGTGACAAAGGTCTTGGCCAATACAGTATCATCTCCTCCAGCAGACGCTACAGCAGCTTCAAATGACATCAAAAATTGCCTTGGGTCGGTTGAGCCATTGTACTTTGATAAAGAGATAGGCTTGTATTTTGCTGGCCATGGGGTCAACTGGAGGCCTTCTGACAAGGGAGAGTTCTTGTCGAATTTACTGACAAAAGGTGCAAATTTGCGGTATTCATTCCGAGGCCTATGATGGTCTTCGCCGTTGTTGTTTGCTTCAAAATCGGGAGTCACCCGGTATTGCTCTCTCTTTGCTTCGCTATTTTGCCCGTGGCGCTTGTCATTTCATCGAGCTCTTTTTGGAGTTCGGCGACTGCCGCCTTTGCTTGTTCAATTTGCAGCCGGAGCCTTTCCTTCTCTCTGGCCCTCTCTTCGGAGATTATCTTCTCCTTTGTTAGCTTGAGTCTTTTTCCAAGTTGTTGCAAGTTGGAGAGCTGACGCAATTGCTTGTCAACTTCATCTTCCTCTGGATCACTTTCTTCAGGGTTGACTGTCGACGGTGGTTCCGCCCATTGCTTGCCGGCTTTTACCTGCTTCGGCTTCTCTGCTTCTTCACTGAGAGTGAA
Source organism: Eragrostis nindensis (assembly GCA_012490785.1). Lineage (NCBI taxonomy): Eukaryota > Viridiplantae > Streptophyta > Magnoliopsida > Poales > Poaceae > Eragrostis > Eragrostis nindensis. The sequence continues at coordinate 87,714 of JAAXCT010000664.1, read as the reverse complement.
GTCGATGGTGCTTTTAGCGGCGATAACCTCATCAGATGGCCGAATTCCGGCGGCCAAGCTTGCTTGCGCCGCGCCGGAAATTCGGTTGGCCTCGTCGGCCATTTGCCTTGCTTGAATGAATGCCCAACGAATTTCTTCTTCCGAGAATGCCGGGTTGGGAGGGAGAATTTCTTCCTCTAAATCCGGCGGGTGGGAGCTGATGGTGGTTTTTGGACTAGGTGCTTTTTTCTTCCTTTGTGGCATCACGGGTGGTATTTTCGAGCAACACAAACGGTGGGCGCCAATGTTGGGAATTCCTCATTATCGCAACAAAGAATCCCGACACAAACAATCAAGAGACACTCAAGAGACAACGGAACAGCATTTCATTACAGGGGTGTGATCTCTCCTCTTCCGTCCCGTTCTACGGAGCCCGGGGGCGGGTATTTATAGGGGAGGCCAAGGGTCATTTTGACATGACCAAATTACCCTTGGCCACCTACTATATCCGCGGAATATTCTGTACAACATTGTCAAAAGGGTACAAACGACATTTCCGTATAGCGACGGAAACCCTAACTAGGTGACGTCATTCGCCAGCCCGATCCTTGGACGTTGTCGTGCCGAGCTTCATCTCCTTCAGGGACTGCCGCCATTTGAGGACGCCATTCCTAGTCGCCGCCAATTCATCGCCAGCGGTCGGGTCTTGTTGAATAATGTCGGCGACCCGATATGGCGGCACCCAGGGTTGCCGCCAATTCGTCGGCGAAGCCCTTAATGTCGGCAGATAGGTTACCTGCAGCCAAAAAGCCAAAGGCAGAAAGGGGGTGTCGTTATTATAGTAAACACCGATCCCCAACACAATGTACGGTTAGTAAGTTGTGATAATTGATTGTGTAGCTTCCGAAGGGAAGATTAAGCTAGTGGTTCTCATCATAAGATATGTGCATATCAGTTGGGTTTTCAATTTACTTTTATCCTGAGTGTAGGACTGTGAGTAAAAGACCTAACTATAGCAATATTCCCTATTACCTTTGCTGTGTCTTTCGCTCTCTCCTGTGCTGACTATGCTATAGTAATTGTGAGGTGCTGTCAACTTGTCACTATACTGTCACCTTGTTCCTTTCATTATCATTCGTTTTTATCTAAGGTATTAATTTGAAAAAAAAAAAACTAAGTTTTGGAGTGGTTCCCTAATGCCAATAACTGATTTCTTTCCTACATAGAAGTCATCCTTGAGAAACTTCAGGACCTAGTTTCTTTTATATCGCAAGCAGCTACTGCACCAACTTTTATTATTATTATTTTAGGATATATCAGTAGCATCATTACCAGCTCATGTCCTTTTTATTTTGTATTGTATTCAGATGGCTTATGTTGCCAGTTGCCATAGAGAAGAAAATGTAGTCAGAGATGCTACATCTGCTAATAACATCATTCTTCAGACACAGAAGGTACTATCTCTTATTGGTATTTGCTCATTTAAGAAATCGTTGTTGTCTCAATTGACTTTCTTTTCAGTCAGATAGTAATCTGGGTGGCGGCATTCTCCAGCCAATTTAGTTGTTGTTGGGTGCAGATTCGAGTAGCTGGGCCTTTATTCTTTATCCCAGGCAATTTAGTTGTTGTTGGGTGCTTGTTATCTGCCTAGCTAGCCTTTTATTCGTTATAATGGATCCAGATACACATACACACTGGGCATGGACACTGGTCCTATGCCTTGCCTTCAATTTTGTAGAGCTAGTCTGATGTTAGCCCCTTGCTACAGTATTTGCCTATGCTCATAACACCCAAATAGTGTTTGCATTTATAATGCTGATCTTGTATTATACATCAAGGAAATTACACATTGTTTTGTTTAAATTTACTCGTACGCTTTATGGTAAAATATTAGTACACCACAAGTGTAATTTTACATTTTCTTAGTTTAACTGGATCTGACAGTTGTTTTGCTCGCTTTTTTGAGATAGCTTGTGTATCTACACCTGCTACTCCTACTGGAGCACCTTCTTCATCTTCTAAAGTGCTAAATTCAACTATTTGACTTAAGATATAATAATTGACCTTTGTGGTTTTTGTTAGTGCTGGCTTGTGTATTACCTGATCTGGAAACAAGTAATAATTACAATTAGTTCATATAAAAATTATAATCTATAAACAACTAGCAATTTATATCAATTGATTGGAAGCAAAGCTCCACGTATTGACTATTGTCACATGGTACTGCTACTTCAGGTCACAGGATGTTCTTTTCTGGAATGAAGAATTTAGATTCAGCAAACCAGGCCTCTATGTAAGTACAATGGTGGGATTGAAAAAGGATCGATTGATAAGCATAGTCAGTCTAGTCTAACTTTTTTGAGCCGAAGATCACTCACCGAGTTCCGTCGAACGAACCTGAATGTGCTAAAAAAACATGAACTGGATAGAGTTGTCCTGAATGTGCTAAAAAACATGAACTGGATAGAGTTGTTTAGTTTGGCGCAACACGCTAGGTTATGTTGGTTTTGGGTTGATTTTGGGTTCCTTTTATTTGTTTTTACATTCATTCAAGCAAAGTCCTGGATTAGCAGCCGCACAAGTTTGCAGAAAAACCCACAAGGCCCACAATCCAACAAGCCCACAATGCACAAAAACCCAGCCCGCAAATTTGCAAAAAAATTTGCCGCCTGTCTGCTATAAGATTTGGCACTCACAAATCACAATTCATTTTCTGCAGATCCGATTGATAACGGGTTCGTTTTTCAATTAGACCCGGTCCAACAAAGACTCTATGTGTCGGTCTCTACAAAATGTGACTGACCACAAGGCAAAATCTCAATCAATTCTGTTTTGTTGGTTGTTCGTTGGATGCAGATCCAACAGTCAGAAAATTTGACTGAGCCAAACGCAAAAACTCAGTCACCTGACCGTAAGACACCTCCTTCAGATAAATGTATGACTATAGATGTTTACAAACCAAACTGTTTTTTGTGTTGTGTCGAAACAATGCATGTATGACCAACAATCTGACATGTAACAAATTGAACTTTTGTGAGACACTTCTTCTTTAGATGGCGGGTTTATTTCAGAACTCATATATTGCTGAGGCCCCTAACTCATTAAACTAGATGAATTCCTCGCACATTGTTGCGAAAATTAGAGAGGTATATTTTTGGTTAACGGTGGATGAATAAATCTATCTGAATCTATCTATCTATCTATCTAATCTAAATCTATCTATCTAATCTAAACCAATAAAGAACCAGTTGCGAGGAAAATCAGTTTTACCCTGCCGTTTTACCCTGCCAGATGTTACCCACCTTTGTATCAACCAATGATTTGAAACCCACTCTCTAATCACAACCGCTAGATCAAAAATATAGGCCACTCAGTCACTGAATTGTCACTAAAATGTCACCGATGACACGATTTGCACATGTTTCAGACCCCTTTACCAGCGCTAATCCCACTCCACAAAAAATGTACCCGCCCCTGCAGCCATAGCGCCTGTCCCGAGATCTCCTCCCCAAATTCACGAGTGCCCTGATCTCTTTCCAAATCGATTTGCCGATTTCCAAACCGCACCACAGTTTGAATTGCTAGGCACGGCGGAGCCGGAATTTCCCAATTTCATTCCAAATTGAAACTGCAGCCACAACGAGGTTTTAGGGATGGAGGAGTACTCCACGTCAAGATCATCAACCTGGGCGTCAAGATCGCTCGGGTGATATACACGCTATTCTCCATCGCAAGGACGGCAAGAGGAAGCACAGGTGGGTTCTCGAGTGCCCGATCGAGCGCCACCACCACTTCGCCAGGCCTCCTCCTGCCTCGCGTTGCGTCCCGCGTCCCCGACCCGCGATCTGTCGTGGTGGACGACAACGATGGCGAGCGGCTGCGGCTGCACGGGTAGGGCAGCGACGCCGACGGCGAGCAGCTATCGTCACCGTAGGCGGCATCTTCGCCGGCGACCAGCTGGTATGCACACCGCTCTCCCCCAACCCCGTCTCCAGATCCACCCCCCCCCCCCCCCCCCCCCCCCCCCCCCCCCCCCCCCCCCCCCCCCCACCCCTGCCACGATCAATTGGAGACAAAATGAATGGTGCAGGCTGGCGTTGGACACGGTCGCCGTCAGTCTCGCCAGGGACAGCGCAGGCGTAGACACGGGCAGAACAGAATGGGCAAGCGGGTGCTTCACTGATAGTGTTGTCAGAGTGAGCGACGAGAGCGGAGGGAGGAGGAGGAGCACCTCAGTCCGGAGCAGGTGGCGGAGCCGCGGAAGCGCTGCCCTGGGAGCTTCTACACCGTCTGGCATATGCAATTATGCATCCCGCCTCCCGTCCGTCGCGCTCGAATCCCTTCATCACCCTGCTCGAGCCCGGTAGGAATAGGATGGTTCCGTGCTCCTAGCGTCGCTTTTCGTCTGATCACTTCACGTTTTTTTGTCGCCTGTGTCAGGTGCTGCTCTTCTGCTGATGACGATGCTGGGCCTGGAGGTACAGACGGCAACAAACAGGGATGAAATCATGAAACGATCAAGGTTACATATCAACTGGACAAAAAAAAATACTGTTTGTACCTCTATCACCTTATTTTACAAAATACTGTTGAGATGACATTTCCGGATAATTTGATGTCCATTTACTGTTGAGATGACATTTTTGTTTTTGGTCATGATCGAGCAGGTAAAGTCAGGAATTTCATTTACAATAGCAAGGACATATCTTCACATAAATCAAAATTATCATATCAGTGTATCAGATTTGGTTGCTATGCAAGGTGCCAGCACGTGACAGTTATAGTTTGTATGCATTTCTTTTTAACTGAACAATTTTTTTTATATTTTCATGGTGCGCTTGCCAATTATGAAAATTCACTTAAAGAGCACACATGACTGGTATTAATAGTATTTTTTTTTCACTATTACACCTCCCACAGTGTTGATGTAACAGTTGATCCATATCGCCATATCGATATCGGACCTGTTTTATCATTTAATAGTAACAAATAGTTCTTTAATGTCAACATTATCCCTTAGTGTCAGGATCTTGAGACCGCGAAGTGTCCTTTGCTCCCGAGAAACTTATGTAAGTGCTGAACCGCAAATGCATTAGTATAATAAGAACCATTTTATTTTCTATTATTTCTCTTTTGGTTATGTGCTTGCATCGCTCGTGCATTGTGTATGCATACATGTAAATTTTTCTTCTCATATTGGATCGATTACACCTTGACTACTGTGAATCTTTTATCTTTAAGGATTTGTTTCAACATTGCAAGATGGAAAAATTGATGTTTATAAGAACTATACCAGAGACTGAGGTGATCATACCTCTGTTTGCAAGAGGAGCAAGGAATTGAGCTCATCTGGTAATGAATACCTCTGTTTCCTGTTCAAGTACCGTTTTCCCTGATTTGGCACATGGTGTCAACATTGAGCAGTCGCATTCTAGCTGAGATGACATTCTCTGAAACGTGAATTCTCTATTCAGTTGCTAATAGTAAGAGCATCGTATTTAGTGATTTTCTTCATCCAATTTGAAGAGGCTCAACCAAAAGGTGAGAGTTAATTGGCTTCACCTCTATTTTCTATTCGAGTACCATTTTCCCTGATTTGGCACATGGTGTCGAAAATTTGCATTGAGCAGTCGCATGTAGCTGAGATGACATTCTCTAAAACGTCAAATACTCTATTCGATTGCTAATAGTAAGAGCATCATATTTAGTGATTTTCTTCATCCAATTTGAATAGGCTCAACCAGCAGATGAGAGTAACTTGGCTTCTTGAGCTATGTTTAGGAAACTTGGTTTGGAACGAAATACACTTAAGTGGAAATCCAGGAGTTGCTCTCTGGCCATTCAATGACCAGTCTGGTTGAGTATATTATTTTTCTTTTAAATTCATTACAAGATTTTTTTGAGTGCAGCTGAAACCTGTGAGAATGCGATGTCTTCCTTCTTCTTGCTGTGACTTTGGTTACATTCCTAATGTTGAAGGAAGGCCTGTGAGGATGCGACTGTCTTCCATGTTGTGATGCTTTGAACTTGGCATGGGTTGTTTTCTATTAGTCTCTGAACATGTATCATCTTGAACTACAGTATCACTGTTACATATACAATCTGACATTTTCTTTTACTTTTCATGCACCTGGCCACTAAATCAAGGTTCCAAATTGGCATGGAACTGAATTTTGCTACTAATTGATACCATGCGCCCCGAGGAAGAAAACATTCCCGGCCACGGTACCTTCTGGAATGCTTAAGTGTGATGTAGGCCTTCACTGTTTCTATGCTCCTGTATGTTACATTGACTGTATGACTAACAAACTGAAACTTTCTAAATCCCTTAAAATGCACTCATCGGTTCTACAATGATATTCACCTCTCAGATGGAAACCTGAAACAATTTTGTAATTTTTAATATGATAGCATAATGATATTCACCTCTCAGATGTGTATGTTTTAAGGACTGCCTGGACAAGGTTTCATGAGGGCTGATGCTTCTACAAAATCCTTTCTTTTGTTTTCAATGTTAGAAGCTCATAACTTGTTGAGAAGATTCAAGCTTCCAATGCCGTTTTTGCAGTCAACAAATTTATTCTCTTGTAGAATGAGTTATTTGAGTTCACTGACTTGGGTTATTTTTCTTACGCAGCCAAAGTAGAGAAATTAACTCTTGATTTAATTTGGGGCATACGCGTGGTATTGTCTTGCAGCAATGGGCCACTGGGGTGATGATCGCTAACTAGGACACCTGCCTCTAAGGTTTTCTGGAGAGGGATCCATGTACGAGACCAGTAATATTTCTCTTATGGTGAATGTAATGGAATACGATTCTTGTCAATGTAAACATATGTCAGCCACTCGTATATATTTACCATCTTGGAATCTTAAATCAGAAAAGTTTGTGGAAGCAATGTTCTGTGCCAGTTGTAAAACAATATATGGTCATGATTCATGCATTTGCATAGCATGTGACATGTTTTCTTTTTCTGAAAATGCTGGCAACATTATGTAGGGCTTGCAAGTTAGCATATCATTTGTCTAATATATTTTATCTCTAGGTTCAGGTTGAGGTATAAGTTATTACTTTGCAATATATTTGACTCCAATGAAATTGTTTTTCCTCGATGGTTTTACGATAATATCTTCCTGAATAAATTGAATGTAATATCAGTAGCTGGAGTTTGTATGCTGAGACATGTCTTGATTTGTTCGTTTGATCATGAAAATGCTTGGGAAAAATCTTAGTCTTCGCCATCTAGCTTCTCATCGTCTTGCTGTCAATGTGTTTGGTGAACAACAATGATGTCTGGTCATAATTCGTACATGTGCACCTTGTTCATGTATGAAATTGGAAATTCAATTTAGCTCCATGTATAAAATTAGAATTTCAATTTATGCTGTAAAAGTCCTGCCATGTGATGTATATTTCTGATCACGTGCGCGGCGCACGTGCATTGGTACTAGTAATTTATAAAACATAACGAATTATGAGCATATTGTCCTGTCACAGTTTTAGTAGGATATGTAAGTAGCAGCATGGGTACAGCAGAGAAATAAAAGAGTGAAAATAAGAAGAAAAGGTATAAAACACAACAGATAATAATTTGGATCATATCACTTGTTACATGTCTTCATTCAAATTCCCCACCACGAACAAAAGGACGGGCTAAGTTTCCTCAGATCATCACAAAAATGAAACCTGTTGTAATCTCATCCTTGCCTGTTCCTGCATCTACGACCTGCACCACATGACAGTCAAATGAGAAACAAAATGGGAGCAGGAAACTAAGGTGAAGGATAAAGTGAAAGAAAATGGAACATGCCATCATTCCTATTGTGAAGAAATGTTAAGGTAAAATGTTTTTTGAAGAGAGGTAGATATGAAGAAATTATTCAGGAGAGAGTGAACAGAATTCTTCTGTGTCGAGGGAAATTTAGGAGAAAAATATGGTTACGCATGGCAATGGTGCCGCTCACACATAAGGTGCTATTTATAATTGAGAAGAAGCTGATCCAAGAAGGAAGAAACAATTGCACTTAATGGCATGGAAGACGTCTTTGCACGGCCGTGTCAAGTGTCTATAGACATGAATTTCAGAAGTGTGTGTGTCTTGCAGATATAACGCGATTCGTAGAGACGTTAGATGCGTGCCTACATATATACTTAGACACGCTTTTATAGTTACATTTATGCAACGTGTTCATAGGAGTTAAACTCATGACCTCTTTGTCTCTTACGAACTCACTTAACCAACTCATCTCATGCGTAATCACGGTTAGAATGAAATATATTTTTATTTTAACTCATGCTTTTGACGTCTCTAACGTTGTCAATAACGTGTCATAAAATGTTTTAAATTGGATTAAGTACGGTTAAAGCATGTCTATCACTTTGATTGAAGGATGACGACAAGGGACACAAATTGATGCCATTTGACAATTTATGTGTGCAAGGTCAGAGAGTAGACGTGGGATTAAGCTCGGCTCGGTCCAGCTCGTTAAGAATGCTGGCTCGGCTCAGCTCGTTACGAGCTTGAGCTGGCTCGCGAGCCAGCTCGTTAAGCTCGCCGCCGCTCGCCTCCAGCACCTCCGCCGTGACTTGGGGAAGAAGACGACGACCACGCCGTCGGGTACATCTTCACGCCCTTGAGCACGACAGTGCGCCGGGAAGGGAGGCGATGGCTGACATCGCGGAGGTCGTCGCGGAGGGGACGGGGGCCGGTGACATGGAGGAACGACGGAGGGGGAGCCGTCGCCACCGCGTGAGGGGAGGAGGGGGAGGGGTGGCATCACCGCATGAGGTAGAGGAGGGCGGTGAGGGAGCAGGGCGACGGGCCAGCGAGGCAGGCGGCGCGGTGGGGACTGGGGAGGCGGCGAGGTGCGGTGGCGACGCGATTCATGAAATGGATAAGGTTTGGGGAGGGAGGAGGGGTGCTGGTCCTTGCTTACGTCAATGGTCTCGTTTAGCCGCGAGGGAGGAGGGATTTAGGGGTGATGGGCCTGTTAGGATGACTTGCTGGCTCGTTTGGCTCGTGAGCGGCTCGCGAGCCAGCTCGTTAAACATAACGAGCTACAAACATGGCTCGGCTCGTTAGAAAAAGTGAACGACCCGAGCCGAGCTAACGAGCCACGAGCTTTTCGTCCTGCCCTACACGTGAGGTAGGATTCTCATTCTCAGTGCAGTTGGATCCGATGCAGCTATACACGCATGAAGGGAGTCTAGGATCATAGCAAATTGACAACCAAGATATGTGTGTGTGTGTGGGGGGGGGGGGGGGGGGGGGGGGGGGGGGGGTTGTAGTTTGTGGTGATTCGATCATTGAATGGCAACCAGCACGGCATTGTCACGGGTTGCAATTTCACAAAAACTTCATTGAAATCATGAGTCAATGGCTACCAAAGTGTAAAGCCCGGGCCTGCTCCCTTGGTTTGGTAGTTCATAAACATTCTCTGAACTAGAACATGTATATCCAAGTTCATTGAACATTGTATGAATTTGGATACTAAAAACACTCCCAGGATGACAAGCAAAACTAAGAAACGAGAATGACACTTATTTTTAAAAAAAGAACTGCGAGCTTCTAGAATGACATTTATTTTGACACGGAGGAACTACATCGCATATTAAGTCATTTGAGTCGTCATTAATGTTTCATTTTGGTCAGATCAAAGGATCTCAGTAATGTTCTTAGTTTTGTTTTTTATGAGACAACCAATCTGCAGTGAACTTTCACAAGACAAGTGTGGCATTTGCCGCTCTTGGGCAACCTGTCAAACCACTGGTTGATTACTTTTCGCTACTGTAGCAAGGTATTTGAAGATCATCATCCATGTCAAGGAAAGAAGTATTATTTTTGGCAAATGGTTGATATGAGTGCGATAATGGTCTTCGTATATATGTTCCTTTCTAATTTAAATATCAGAGTTCATGGTTAGTTTAGTCCATTTCTATTTTCAAATCGGTAGTATCTTTACTCCTTGTGTACAAGGAAATTGTTGTACTGTACGGAAGATTGACTGAAATAAAACAAAATATCAGTCAATTTCTTCTTCCTCTAAAATGAAAAATGACTGAAGCACTTCTCAAAAGCACTCAATTTTTCATTTTGCTACCAAATATCGTGGGACTGCCTGATTGGTTGTAAAATTCGACTGAAACGAAGTGGAAAAAAATAACTGATTGCGGGGTAGTCATTCTGAAAAATTAAAAAAAAATAAAGAAGAACGGAGATTTATAGATGGAAGACAGCCCAACATGGATTGCATCTGTGCAGGCCGGACCAACGCAGGAGGGCCCAATTGAAAGCCTCTACTGTTAACGTATTGTTTTTATAAGTTTTACAAAACAAAAGGTCAAAGAACATCAAAAGCTAGGAGAGGAAAAAAAAAGGGGCAATATTACTAGTACAAAAATGCTGCCCATTAATTACGAATATATGTTCCAAATAATGTGACCCTAGCTAGAGAGAACAAATGAATTCTTGTGGTATTTTTATAATAAAAGTTGTGAGAAAGAAAATGCATGGTCAGAGAGGGAAGGCATGGGGGTTGGGAGCGTAGGAGGCGACAAAGGAGGAGGACGCTGATGAATTAGCCGGCACGCGGCCGACGATGGGTTGACCGTTGATGTTCATCATGGCCATGCTGCTGTCGCTGTTGATGGTCATGCTCATGGACGCGTTGGTGCTGGTGTAGGAAGCGGAGATGGAGGTGGGGTGATGATGATGATGCCGCCTGCGCGGCGCAGGCCCCTTCTCGGCCCAGATGAGCTCCTGGGCGGTGACGGCCTTGGCGTTGGGGTAGTAGCCCCAGAAGCAGAGGCAGCCGGCGGTGGTGGTGTCGCCGGCGCGATGGATGTAGCGGTGGCTGTACCGCCGGCCGAGGCAGTCGATGCACTTGCGGCCCTCCGTCATGTCGCCCATGCCGGCGCCCACGCAACGCCGGCAGTACACGCGACCGCACACCTGTATATATGTATGTATGTCGATCATGAAATTCGCGATCCTAGCTTCATATATATATATATATATATAGAGAGAGAGAGAGAGAGAGAGAGAGAGAGAGAGAGAGATTTGATTTGCAGCTAGCTCGTATACGTGCGTACGTACCAGGCAGCGATGGCGGAAGAGGTAGATGTACTTGTTGCAGAGCGCGCAAATGTTGGAGTGCGGTATGCCCGGCCGCTTGTAATTTCCACCGTTATTGTGGGCCACCACACGCACACTACGGCGCTCCCCAGCGACAGCAGGAGGAGCAGCAGGCGTCGGAGGAGACAGCTGCAGAAGGCCTCCGCCGCCGTCCATTATGTGATCTTGTTGCTGCTGATCGGCCTCCTCCAATATTGGTCTGTAGGTGAATATGTTGGTGGACGACCGGGCCAATTGCAGGCCCCCGGTCGTCGTCGTCTTCCTTTTGCCCTCCTCCTCCGCCGCCTCCTCACCATTGTCATGATGACGCGCCGCCGCCGCCGCCGGTAAGGAGGAGGAGGCGAGGTCCTTGAAGGTGAGGTCGACCGAGTCGTCCGGCACGCCCCGGTAGAGATCCTCCAGCTCCTGCTGCGCCATCCTCAACGTCGCCTTCTCCCCCATCACTTAACCACCATGCAGTAATTAGGCAGGCCCGGCCCCGGCCCTCTGCGTGTGTGCTGTATATATATATGTGTATGTATATATAGCAAGCAAACCATCGGTTTCAGTTGATATATTCCATCGCACTATTATTATTAACACAAGCAATCTCACTAGCTAGCCAGCGACCACGTATAGTAGTGCACTGCCATGCATAGCCGGCCGGCCGGCGATCCGACCTGTTCGTCGTCGCCTAATTAATATATAGTACTGTATATACTACTCTACTACGTACGTACTGGAATCCGCTTCGTGTCAAATGGAATCGTTACTTTCGAGGGACTGCATGAATAATATACTGTACGTACGTACACCGGCGGATCGGCGACTCCGCTGCCAGGAGATGACAGTTTTGCATTTGTCTTTTGCACCTGCACATTATTAACTATATAGCTAGCTAGTACAAATCATGGCCAGCCGGCGCCTTAAACTCATCGACGTGCGCCATCGATACATATGCATCTGCATCGCCCCATCGATGCCGCCATGCATTTGCAAGCATACGCCTCGTTTCTTGTCTCGATCCGTGTCTTCACCAGCCGTACGTGTGAGTTAATTAAGCACAGTCTGTCTGCTGATAATCGCTGTATAACAAGCTGTTATATATCATTTGAATTAACCTAACCAAAGAATTGCTCCTACAAAAATGTCTCTCTCAACGATCAGATAAGCTTGATATTCCCTCACAATTAAAAAAAATGCAGATTCCCTCACAATTCGGTAACAACGAAATAGTGAGGGAATATGCATTTTTTTTAATTGGTCAACCTCACACCGCCTTGGGGGCATCACATATAATCATTTGGAATAGTTTTCTTTTCCTTGAGTAAAAAAAAAGAGCTTTATTGGTAAAGCAAATGGATCATTGAAAAATAGTTCAGTGCATTTAACCACCAAACCTCACGTTGATCAAACCGTTTGCTTAAATTAGCTAATTCTGGTGCCCCCCTCTCTCTCTCTCTCTCTCTGTGTCTCCACATGATAAATTCCGAGATCACATATATGCTTCATATATATACCTCCACTTTATTTCTACACCTCTTATGTGTTTTCATTCCTCTATTTTGCCGGAGCTCTGCCACTGCATGCCGCTAAGTGTAGAGACATTTCATTCATAGATAATGCATGTTTCTACGGCTCTACTTTGTTTAATGTTTCATGTACACTTTATATGGTAACCTCATAGTCTCTCGACCAATGTTTACATTACTGTTTTGACAGGAAAAACCAGACGCCACTGAAATCTCCGGTTCTCAAAAAAACCAGACAAAATTCAAATTCTAAATTTTGAATCAAAAATTGAAAACCTATCGGTAAACCGGTCAAAATGTTGGAAAACCGGACCGAAATTTGGAAAACCGGTTTGAACAGGAAAAACGAAAAAATGCAAAAAAAAAAATTGAAACAAAAATATGCAAAAAAAACTAGATGCAATTTGCAGTGCAACGGTGCAACAAGAACACGAAAATTCAATCGTTTGCTTGGTCAAAAAAATGAAAGAATGTTGCAGATTCGAAATAGAGAAAAAAAGAAAAGAGGTTTTTCTTTTTTCCTTCCCTTTTCAACCCAGAAAACTCCCTCAATTTTTTCCACCCATCAAATGATCGAATTTTCGTGTTCTTATTCCACCATTACGCTGCAAATTTCCTCTACTTTTTTTACATATTTTTGTTTCAAATTTATTCAAATTTCATTTTTTTAAAAAAATAAAAATGGAAACCTGCTAATCGGGTAAACCGGACCGGACCGTGGTAAGGAAAACCCTGCTCTCGACGAGGTTGGCATATAATGGAGAATCTACACATTATAAACTTATCTTAGCTTCACATAAGATAAGTTTCACATCTTCATCTCAGAATGACGGGTTGTGTATCAGCTTTTTTAGCCTCTTAGGAGTGGTTTTGGCCCATGTAGTCCTGAAGTAAAGTGAAATTGTGAGATTAGTTCCACATGTTTGTTTAGGTGGGTGAGGTTAGCATGTAACCTTGTTAACTTATTCCGTGTAACACATCCGAGTTAACCTTTTTATATGAAGCGAAGATGGGCGTGCCCGTCCAATATGAGGGTTGGACCGTAAGCAGATTTTAAACATATGGTGTTACAGTTTTGCATCGTGATGTTATCAATCCTCTTGTGCTTTCACCATTTCCTACACACCACCGATTCTCTTGAGCTTCACATCCTATGTTTTGCTTAGGCAACTTAATATTCATAATCTTTAAAGGAAGCGCCACAGGCATGACTGCGCCATCTCAAATCCACGGTCATGTTTATCCATAATTAACCTGCAGTTCACGTACGACGTCCCTGAGTGCTGGACAGTAAATACATTTATTATACCAAACCCCTCGCGTGTTCCTTGAAAGACGAAGAAGAGAAAATTCCAATTTCGGGTCATTTTTCATAAACTGGTCACCAGACGATTTTGCAGGAGGCCCTGCCAGTGGCTGCTCAACCAGCTCCCATCCTTATCCTTTTCATTTATCTCTTCTACTTTCTCTTCTACGTTCCCGGCGCATTCGCCCTGCGTCGTCGCTACCGCCGCCTCTCCCACCTCCCCTACAGCAGGAAGTCCTCCATTGCAGGCCTCACGTCGCGACCCATCCTGAAACTCTAACCCTAGCCATCGAGGCAGCTACTTGGTGTTTCCTTGGTCGGTGCGTAGCAGGGTCCGAGGTGGCGACAAAGATTGAAGCAATACAAGACGTGACAGAAGTTCGGCTTGGAGGAGCAACGGACGACCAGGCGAGAATCGGAGCCACCAGATTTCCTCCATGTACCTTCTCAGTACAAAAATGTCCACTTGGGCAGGCTCATCAATGATTAAGGTCCTTTTTGACAGGGCTTGTGGAGGGGCTTTCGCATTGGCTTATCGCTTTATAAGCCATAAGCCTTGTCCAACACCCAGAATAAAAAGGCTTATAGCCTAAGGGCTTGTTTGTTTGAGTTGGAGCTTTTGAACTTTTGAAAAAGCTAGTTGTTAGATTTTTAATGTTGATTTTTCTAATATATATTAAACTTCTCATTATGTCAAAAGTTAGAAAAGCAGCAACAACTCCGTTTGCACCTGCAGCCCGTCGACTTCTACATCAAAAAAAATAAAAAAATCCCACATCAAGGTCGACTAGGCGTTGAGCATGATTTCCATGCGAGCCCCTTCATTACAGTGTTTTGCAAAAAACACTTTGAGTGTGTTTCTTTTGCGGATAAAAAATATGTTTCTTTGAAAAAATTGTCAATATCCTACCAAAGATTTAAGAAGTTTTGTGAGCGCTATAATTATTAGAGAAAAGTCCATTTTACTCCCTCGAACAATTCACTTTGTCTGTACCCCCTAAACAAAATCATGGCTCAATTTACACCCTCAAACAATTCAGGTTGGTGCAATATAACCCCTATTGCAATTTGTAGTTTTTTGTTTCTCTTTGTACAAGTTGAATTTGAAACTAAAATTTTGCATAATAATAGATAAAACATGTAAAAATAATTGTAGCATATTTTTTACATTATTTGCATTTATTTATTGTCAATTTATATTAGGCTATGTAAATAGTATCCAAAAAATATATTATAATTATTTTAACATATTGTGTTAATTGTCATCAAACAAAATTTGAGCTTCAAATTCAATTTGTACACCAATAAATAAAAAAGAAAAATCATGATAGGGGGTATATTGCACCAACATGAATTGTTTGAGGGAGTAATTTAAGCCATGATTTGTTCAAGGCGTAAATCAGACAAAGTGAATTGTTCAGAGGAGTAATGTAATAAAGATAACTATTAAGTATTAGTTATCTTTATTATATTTATCATCATTGTTTTTTAGGTTATATGGAAAAGTGAGGTACATCCATGTCAAATGACCAGAGGCATTAGGAATATTTTATACCTTCCATCCATTTTAGAAAAACAGGAAAAACCGTTTTTGGCAAATAGTTTAACATAATAAGCTGGATAAGCCGGAATGAGATAGGAAAAAATGTTTTGGCTATAGCCATTTTCAATTTTTTTGGCATGAGCCAAAATCCTGGCTTAGGCCTGTTTGGATCATGTAGTAGTTTTTCAAAATCAAAGTATTAAAAAACAATAGTTTAAAAGCAAGTGCCAAGCAAAACAATGTGTTTTCTTTTCTTAAAAGTCAGGAGTAGATCTTTTAAAACTCCAAAATGGTTGTCCTTTTAGCAATACCATGGTTTTTGAAACTTCAAAACTTGTTAGACCCAAACATCTCTATACCGCTCAAAACCAAAGTATTTTGCTCTAGCATAGTATTCTTATGAAATTTCAAAAATATTTTCTGTCCAATAGGGCCTAAGTATTTATTTAGTGACACATGTATCGACAACAAACTTGGACAATCTTATTCCAATAGTAAAGTCTCTTGTAAAAGTTTACTTTTCTTTTTTTTTAATATGTACTAATCGGCCTCATCAAAATAAGACAGAGGAGTATAAGATAAGATGCATGTTCAGTGTCGTTGTGCATGTAAAAAATTCCCTATGCTCGTTTCGAATGAAAACCCGTCTAAAATCAGGGAGCTAAAGCTACTAGAGAAATAATAAAAAACACAAAAGCCAAACAAATAAATGGGGGGACATGTGAAATTTACTCCGAGGTTGCTGAAAATGGTGCCCGTGCTCCTTGCATTTTTTTTGAAGGGACGTGCTCCTTGCATTGAGGGAGACCTCTTGTTCTTGTTGGACGCGGTCCCCTTTCCCTCTCAGGATTCACTTTACACCCAAAAATAGGAGCAAGGGCTGGAAGCGAAGGATCAAGACAGCAGCAATGGCCGAGGAATTACTCTTTTTTCCCTTCCCATCACCGTATCATGCTCATGCCCGGGCTCCTAAACTGGTGGGGGCTCAAATTTTCCTTTGGGGAAATTTTGTTCAGGGCCGCCGAGGATCAGAGGTTTCCCCCTCTTTTCCTGGAAATTTGTTTCGCAACGGACGAAGGAGTTGCAAATCCGGTTTGCTTTTGGATTTTATTCTGATCTGCGTGGCGGATTTGTCGTGGGGCATGTAAAAGACTCCAGATCCAGTGACAAGGAGCAATATCGTGTTGGAGCACTGCCTTACATCGTCAAATCTGGGCCAAACTTTTGGTCTAACGATCAACATCGAGCTGCGTTTGATCGAAGAAGGAATATTTGGTGATCCTTGAGGTACCGTGTGGTGATCCCCATCGAAGGAGCAATGGTTGTTTAATTCGATGATCACATAAGCCGAGCAAACAAGCAAATTGTTTAGGATGAGGTGGGCGAGGAGCAAATTAAGATGGCTGCTCAGCGCATGCCTCATTTCTCTGCTCCTCCTCACACCACCAGACAGCAACGGGCTGCAGCTCGTGGGCGCAATCAGGAGCAGCTTGTTGTGGCCACCACCTCCTCCTTCATCGCTTCCCATCCCGGGACAAGATGTATTGGTAAGTATCAGGTTAACTATGCTTTGTATTCATACACCACTTATGTAAACTGTTTAGTGTTTTATGTATGCCAAGTTCTGTTCTGTACTTAGTAGATTGTGTCCCTTAGATAAATTGTGGAGGGTTAAAGAAACGTAAATTTACGGTGTTCATTGAAACAAGTGCTGCGCAATCTAAATATGTCACTGAAACTAGGGTGTGATTAATGTGCCCTTTCTTTTTTTTTTTTTTTTTTTTGGTAATGAGCATACAAGTCTATAATTCTTGTCAGATTGTACTCATTTACTTTTAACTGGCTGGAGTCCAAAATTTGATGGCAATTTGTGAGCCTGCCTACTACATTTACAGATGTATCCATTCTGATTTCTATATGGTGTTTATATAGAGGAGAAGTACCTGCTGTCTAATAACTGGTGTCTATATGACCGTTCATGACATTCAGTTCTTAATTCGATATCCGCATGTTTACTAACTGTTATTTCTTATGCATTGCATTGCGCACAGGTGGAACAATTGTGGCTTATTCGTCAAGGTGTTAGAAATAAGTCCCATTGTACCCCTCTGCTGAATACCATCAGCGATTCCTATAGAACAAACAATAAGAAGTCCTCTCCTCAAAAGATCAGTTCTGAGCAAGTAATCACCACTATATTGTTATCTGCAGAAGTTTCTAGCACTTTTCTGGACTGCTTAGACAAGCATAATATCCCTGCCTCTGAACATGGGCAGAAGCCACAGCAGGAGGAGGAGGCCAGAAGTTTATTTCCCAACTTTAACAGTATCAACCCACCTTCTGTAATGAAAAGAAGATTTCTATTTGAACGAGCTTCGGTGAAACAAGCAACAAGAAGTGTTTTATCTTCCAAAGCAGAGGGTCGTCCACTAGTCACTAGTATGAAAAAGGCTGCAAAACCAGTGCCCAAAAGCAAGAGCAAGGACAGCAGTTTGGTTACTGTTGTTGCTGGTTTGTCAGTGGCTTGTATAGCATTGGTAGCTCTTATTTGTCTGTGCTGCTGTGCTTGTCGTGGAAACCATAGTTCAGAATCATCATATGATCTGCGGGATGATAAACCACTGCTGAGTTTGACTGACTTATCAGGTGCGACAAAACTAAAACACAGCTACCCTGGTTTCACTTTCCATTTTGTCCAATTCCTCTCTTGCATAGATGTTTTTTTTCTGGATGCTTCACGCACAAGGGGCGAGAAATTTTTTACTGGCGTCAACTATACATCAATTCATGCCTTATACTTCAATGCACCAGGTTCTTCGCGCAAGTCATGTGCTACCCCGATTGATGTCAACAGGTTGGGGGCATTGTCACGCAGTTCATCAGAGAGCCAGAATAATGAATCTACGTTACCTACTAAGGTGGGAGGAAGAGAACTGTCAATGAGGTCGGAGTTCGCGCGGCGCAGCAATGTGCAGGCAATGAAGCTAAGCTCTCATGAAATAACCACCATTGCTGGACATCCGGTGGCCTCTGCCAATTCTCTGGGTGGGAAAGCTAATGGTGCAGTTCCTTCTACTAATGCTAGCGACAGTGCTTGTGAACCTTCAGCTGGTCCGGCACCACCTCCACCTCCAGCTCCTCCTCTCCCAAAGGTTCCTTGTGCACCAACTGCTGCACCAGCACCCCCTCCTCAAACGAAGCCTGCTCCACCTCCACCAGGTCCACCGCCACCAGGTCCACCACCACCGCCTGCTCCCAGAGCTGCAGCCGGACCTGGACCGCCACCACCACCACCAGCAAGAGCTGGAGCTGGACCGCCACCACCAGCGATGCCTGGTCCTCCAAAAGCGCGTGGGCCACAGCCATTTAAGAAGCCAGGAAATGTTGCAGGTCCTCAAGTGGCAGACGCTAATAAAACAAAGCTGAAACCATTCTTCTGGGATAAAGTTACTGCAAATCCGGATCAAGCGATGGTGTGGGATCAAATTAAGGCGGGATCCTTCCAGTAAGCTTGCCAACCACTCTAAACATTGATTGAACTGTGAAATTATTATTGTTGCTGTTGTATTGTAGCATGCACCTCTTTCTACTGCTTGCTTACTATTACATCCAAAGTTGTGAACATCAGGTGAGAAAGTGGTATAAACTATTCGACTCACCTATTCATTGATAGGTTCAATGAGGAGATGATTGAGAGTCTTTTTGGTTGTCACTCTACTGACAAGAAAAATGCTGATGGCAAAAAGGATTTGGCAGCAAAGGATGCTGTTCAATATGTTAGGATACTCGACCCTAAAAAGGCACAGAATTTAGCAATATCACTGAAGGCACTGAGTGTTTCAGCTGAAGAAGTACGTAATGCAGTCATGGAAGGTACAACAAACCAACACAACCGCATGCACTTTCAATCAGACATGAGTGTTTTGCTTGTTTTCTTGTCACATTTTGATGACCTGTAGGACAGTAGGAGCTAGATACCTATTCATTCAGCCAGACAGAGCATAAAAAACACTGGATATAAATGACCTTTCCTTAGAGTTATGCAGCACTAGTGGGCATGATTAATTCTTGCATTCTGTTTGGGTCAATGGTCTGTTTCATATTCAAAAACGCTGTTAAGTTGAATGCCATTCCTAATGAGGATCAGCAGGAGTGGAAGCTTGGATTGTTAATTATGTTGATTCATTGTGCATTCTGTGCCTTTTTTATTTCAATTGTTTTTTCTTATGCATTCCTTTTCCGCGACAGTTCTGTCCATTTCTTGATGTCATCCCCCGCTCCATTGTCTAGGCTTCCTCTTATATATTTCGATGGGTAATTGGTTGCAGGGCTTGAACTTCCCTCTGACTTGATACAAACCTTGATAAGGTGGACCCCAACTAGTGACGAGGAGCTAAGGCTTCGGCTGTACACTGGAGAGCTCACTCAACTTGGTCCTGCTGAGCAATTTTTGAGGACCATTATCGACATTCCTTATATCTTCCAGCGCCTGGATGTATTGCTCTTCATGTCCAGTTTGCCGGAAGAAGCTGCAAACGTCAAGCAGTCATTTAAAACCCTGGAGGTATGTATCTAGATTTACCGGTACATTTGTGCTGGTTGTCATCTTGCAGACATGAGAATATACAAATATGCGACTAATTGTTTGCAAGGAAATGCTGATGAATTGAATTGCTTTTCAAAAAGGTGGCCTGCGAGGAGCTTAGGCACAACCGCCTTTTCAAGAAGCTGCTGGAGGCTGTGCTTAAGACCGGCAACCGAATGAATGACGGAACATTTCGAGGGGGTGCCCAGGCATTCAAACTGGATACCCTCCTCAAACTTGCGGATGTCAAGGGGGTTGATGGCAAGACGACACTGCTGCACTTTGTTGTCCAGGAGATCATTCGCTCGGAGGGTGTCCGCGCTGTGCGGGCTGCCAAAGAGCAGGTCAACAGCAGCATATCCAGTGTGAACTCTGAAGATCTCTCTGAGGATGTTGGCGACGACACCGAGCACTACAAGCAGCTTGGACTCAATGTCGTTTCCAGCCTAGGAGAGGACCTCCAGAACGTCCGGAAGGCGGCATGCCTCGACTCAGACGCGCTGACCATCTCGGTAGCAAGCCTGGGGCACAAGCTGGTGAAGGCGAACGAGTTCCTGAACACAAGCATGAAGAGCTTAGATGAGGACAGCGGGTTCCATCGGAAGCTGGGCCAGTTCATAGAGCAGTCCCAGGTGCATGTGACCCACCTTCTAGAGGAGGAGAAGAAGCTGCGGTCGCTGGTACGCAGCACTGTTGATTATTTTCATGGGAGCACAGGGAAGGACGAGGGCCTACGGCTGTTCGTCATCGTTCGTGACTTCCTCTCAATTCTGGACAAGGTGTGCAAAGAGGTAAAAGAGGCGGCGTCCAAAGCAGCAGCTGGGGCTAACAAGAAACCGCCTGCAGCGGCAGGATCAAAGAGCAGGCAATCATCAGATCAGTCGTCACTGTCTTTTCGTGATCCTCGACAGCATCTGATGCCTGCGATTCAAGATCGGAGAGGGGCAGCAGCACATAGCTCCAGTTCCTCTTCGGATTCTGATGACGACAGCTGACGAGCTATGTATGTATGTACCTAATTCCATGTATGCATTTATACGTAACCCTGAGCACGTACGTATATACTTGTGTGATTAATTATGATGTTAAGCTGATTATCATGTTTCCTGTATACAGGGAGGAGTGCATTGCCGGATACATGCTGGCAATGCTGATGATATTTGGGGATGGAGAGCAAAATGGCAGGGATTAATGATTACATGAAATGAGTTGACGTGTTGGGGGTCATATATAGGCGGCATGCAGGCTTAGGTAGAGTTAGTAGCTGCTCACAACAGAGGATATAGGTACATTACGTGTAGGTTAACATGTAATTGTGATGTTAATATGTTGAGTTAATTTTTTATAGCAAAGGATCGTCGTAGACATGTACATCAAGTGACGACTAATGCAGTCAAAATCATTTGCTCTGTTTTTCGACATCAATGAGGTGAGATCCCTTAGTGTCGTTTTGTTAGTACTAGGTCCAGCTCTACTCTATGAATTTCAACCGAGCTCCAAAAGTTAGCTCTTAGACTGACTCCAACGGTGGAGCTCACATAAACCTATATTTGGGTGTTAAACATGTATCTCTAACAGAAGACCCAAAAACCTATAATACTTTCTTCTTCCTCCTCTTGTGCGACGCGCCGCCCAACCCTGTGGCGTCGCCGCCCCGCCCCCGCCGGAGCCGCTGCTCGACCTCATTGCGGAGCTAGAAGAGGAGCGCCGCCTCCGCCAGAAGGCCGAGGCCTCTGTCGCCGAGTCTGACGCCAGCCTCGCTCGGCTCAAGGCGTTCGAGCAGGACGTGCTCCGCAAGCGCGATGACCTCATCGCCGAGGCCGTCGCCTCCGCGCGCTCGCTCGCCGCGCTCCATGCCGAGGCCTCCCCCTGCTCTGCGCCCGCCCCGCTCCCCATTCCGCTGTCCTCCCCGCCATCGATGGTGGCCCGCCCCGGCGTCGGCCACCTCATCCTGATGGCCGAGCTAGCGCGTCGGCTGGTGGCCTGCGCTGCGTGGAGGAGGGGGGGGGGGGGGGGGGGGGGGGGCTGGAAAGCGACGCCGCGGGGGAGGAAGGAGGGAGCGGGGAGGCCGGCGGGGAAGCACCTGCACGGGGGCCCGCCGCATCGTCGTCCGCGTCGGCGGTGATGAAGCGCGTTCAAGATGAGGAGCACCAGCGAGTAGGTGAGGTGAGGAGGAGGGATGGTGGTGGCGAGTGAAGGCGGGGCAGAGGAGGAGGGAAGGGGCAACTGCTCCAATCTCGACGCCGGCCTGGCGAGCCTCCCGCCGATGTCGATGACCGAGGAGACGGCCGCGGCGGGGAAGGGGAACTCCTGCCCTGCGCCGCCGCCGCGTCTGGCGTCGAAGGGGACGGCGGGGAGGTCAATCTCGAAGGGCATCCGCTTTGTGCGCGGCGATGGCGGTCATGGGAACTGCGGCGGCGCGTGGAGCAGGCCGGTGAAGCCCTGCGCGAGGCGGTCGGCCAGTTCCTGGCCGTGCCGCTGCACGCCCTCCCACGCCTCGAAGGAGCGGCGGCGTCACCGCGAAAGCGATTGTGGAGCCGCATTTGTGGGTCGTGAGGGGTGCGGTACGGAAAATAGGCATACCTTCTGGGTGTTCGGTTGGAGACCATTTTTCTATGTTTTAAGACTCATTTTGTGTGGGTCATGACCCTTTGGGTCATGGGACTTGAGCAGGAGCTGGAAATGACGTCATCTCTTTCGATATTACCGTTTGGTTTCTTCCCCAACCGATCCGAATCCCTCTCTCTGTCTCGGGCGTCTCGACGGCGGCGGCCTCCTCCAACACCAGCAATGGCGACAAGGCCAAGGACTCGGAGCCCTGCCCTCCTTCAAGGAGGGCGACAGGGTCCTCTCTCGCCTACCACGGCCCGCTCCTCTACGAGACCAAGGTCGGTTACCTCCCGTCCCCTTCCCATCCGGTTCCCTTCCTGACCCTAGGCCCTACACCATGCTGCGTTCCCTGGTTATCGGCTTTGTTCTCTTCCTCGATTGTGCGGCCCCTCGCTTGCTAGGGTTTGTTTCCCCATTGCTTGGCTCGCCAGGGGACGCTACCCACTGCGCACACGACACCGATTTTGACAGCCCATCAGAACCTTCCATGGCCACTATCAGGACGCCACTGTTAATTAGCCACTCAATCCGTACAAACAATTCAACTGGTTGCTTCCTAATACAAAACAATTTGTGTTCCTTTGTACTCCCTCCGTCCTCAAAAGAGTGTCGTTCTGGGCTTCCCACCCGACAGAATAGCACAAAGGTAAAAAGACCAAAATGCCCCTAGGAAAAACACTGCGGAGCTATGCTCCCGGCCGCCGCCAGGGATGCCGCCTCGCCGCTGCTCACACTGGGGATGCCGCGCCGCTGCTCCAGTCGCCCATAGCCGCCGAGGATCCTTGACGCCGCAGCCCCCGACGCCCTTAGCCGCCGGGGATGCCTCGACGCTGCTGCTCCCGTCGCCCGCCGCTGTTAGGGATGGCTCGACGCCGGGTACGCCGCCCCATCCATCGGGGCCAAGTACCGCAGATCACCGCGGCCGAGGTCCCCCCAACTCCAAATCGGCAGTCTCCATGGTCAGATCGAGCTCAGATCGAATGCGGCACCCTGCATCGAGGCGGGGATTGGTGGCCAAATCGAACACGAGGGAGGAGACCTGGCGGAGGAGGAGTGATTCGGGGAAGGAGGAACGACGGAGGAGGAGCGATTTGGGGAGGAGGACCAGGGAGAAGGACCGACGCGGGGAGGATCGATGCGAGGAGGATAGATGAGGAGCGGTACTGCGGGGAAGGACGAGTGGATAGGGTTGGGTGCGGTAGGTGGTGGGCTAGAGCGACACTCTTTCGGGGACAAACTTTTAGGCCCAGGACGACACTCTTTCGGGGACGGAGGGAGTATTCGTTAAGGTCCAAAGAATGAGACTCTGGATGATCAATGGCGCTACTTCGTTCAATTTTTTCCTCGGGAATTCTTCATAAGTGGATCGATATTGCCTCGTAGTAGGATACTAAGGGTGTGTTTGGTTAGGCTGTGGCTGTGAAAAAAGCTGCTGTGGCTATGAGCTGTGGAAAAAGCTGCTGTGGTCTGTGAGCTGTGGGAAAAGCTGAAAGCTGTTTGGTAGAAACTGCTGTGGCTGTTAAAACGCTGTGAAAATGTCTATAATGCCCCTAATGGTCCGAGACATTGTGTATATGCAAATTAATCGTAAAATAGTGCCTTGTTCAAAGATTAACATGTAAATGATTATTTTATAAAAGAAAACATTATTTCATCCACCATTAACATTTGGCCCAGAAAACATTTTTCATTAAACGTTGAAATTCTCATTAGTTCTGGGTGTTTTTGTAATAACGTCAAGACACAAGAATATTATGATTAATTACAACTTTTTATGAGGTAGTTTTTGCAAAAGCTTTTTCCAATGGCGTTGCCCTCCGTTCAGCCACCATTGGCGACCTCTGGGACCTCAAATCGGCACCGGGACAAGGGGGAATATTTCCTGGGAAGTGAGGGAATCGAATCCCAGTCTATGGCGCAACCATTTGATGCGGAATTTTGGGTCGGGGCTGCGGAGATGCGGATTATTTTGAGGAGGAATGACCAACTGACCATGGCGGCAGTTTGAACTTCCATCACTGGCCACAACGGTGAGCTTGTTCTTTCCTCTCTCCCCAATGTGTGTCTGATGCATCGATCCCCCTCCTCTCCTCTTGATTTGTTCTGATTCCTCTTTCTTCGTTAATTCCCCACCAACCAATCTATGAATCACCATCGGCTCTCCACATCGATGGAGCAGTTTGCGGCCACCGTGAATCACCATCAGGAGCGGGATGCTGCGAGCCGCGCTGGTCAAGGAAAGCGGGGAGGGATGCGGCGGCGCCCGAGCGGCGCAGGAGGCGGGTGCGCGTTGCTCGCCGACCCTATCCTCACGCTGGTCGAGGGGCGCAGAATAGAAGATCGAACCGGTATCCATCGTAACCAGTGACATGGTGGGTAAATTTCATGAAAACTCCACCCTCACAGCCGGTGAAAGCAACTTCAAGTTGCTGTGAACTATGAACTACGAAAAAGCTTCTTTTCCAAGTGCTTCCGGCCACAGCCATTGGTCTTTGGTTGGCTTTCATCTTTTCTGAGAAGCCACAGCAGGTTGAAAGCATAACCAAAGGGGGCCTAATGCTGGCATGGCGTAACTAGTGTATCTAATTGACACATCCTTATTTCCTTATGTGTCCTCTAATTCACTTTTTTTCTATCTTCCCTGTTGTAGGGTAGGAACAAGAAGTAAGTGCATAATACTAAAATTCCCAAATCTGGATTGGATGCATGCTACATAAATCTGACCTCCATAGATTTGATTTTGCATGATGTTCTTGAATCTCTGATTCTCAGTAGCAATATGCCATGAAGATTACGCCTCATAGTATGCATTTGATGTGTTCGACATATAGTTAGTTAAAACCTTCCATCTTGAAAAGAAAAAAAAAAGTTCAGCATTCTGTGAATTACTTTTTCTGTAATTATTCTATAATTAATGCATTGATATTGTTCTTGTTTCCTGCATATCACTTGAAATGTGCACCGCGCCATGGAAATAATTTTAAGCATGATTGGTTTTGTGTCCATTTTCAAAATGCATGGTAATGCTGAATTGGTTTCTCAGCGATTTGATAGTATTCAGACTCATTTCTCAGCAGTGATACGGCTAAAGCAGTTTCCATTTCGTAGTGCCATTGCATACAGTTGCACCGTGTAAAAAGCCTTGGAAGCTAGGAGTGAGTTTGATCTGCATTTTGTGCATCTAGGTTGTCATTTGACTGATGTTCGGCAACACCAACCTTGTCTTGTGTTCCTCCGTCTCTCTCTGACGGTCGTATTAGCCAAACGGAAAAAATCTCAATTTGCTGGGCGCACTTGCGTTGGGCTCCTCGGGCTGTGGAATTGGCTGTTGGCCTGGCCTCTTCACATGCCTCCTCGGTAATTAAGTCTGGAGCAGCGTTCTGTTTCGATCGGGATCTGGTGAGGCAGCCATGCAGTCATGAGCAGCTCACTCGTGGGCCCACTGAAGGGGACGTTTCCAAGCAGCCACAATGTCTGCCGCGCTAATTAATGC
Organism: Eragrostis nindensis; assembly: GCA_012490785.1. Classification (NCBI taxonomy): domain Eukaryota; kingdom Viridiplantae; phylum Streptophyta; class Magnoliopsida; order Poales; family Poaceae; genus Eragrostis; species Eragrostis nindensis. The sequence continues at coordinate 61,552 of JAAXCT010000664.1, read as the reverse complement.
AGAACAAATTGTCACCAAAGTAACTACCAGAAGAACGGTGTGCTTGCGGCAATAGTAAACGTAGGGACTTGGTCTTTGTGCCCCTCCCAAATACGCCTCTGAAAGAGAGATGGAGGGTTTTTTTGGGTATCCTTTATTTTCCCTTTGAGCTTCACTTTGAACTGTAAAAAGAAATCTTCAAGATTCGATACCCCCCCCCCCCCCCCCCCCCCATATTTTAATATTCAACATGTTAACCAACGTGTGGTTTTTTAACTGAGGCAGACCTAGATTTTTCTACCATCTTTCCATAAATAGGGCTGGGACTTCAATTGTTGTTTGTTTATTTATTTTCTTGATTCATCGATTCTCAGATTTTATACATCCTACTTTCAGTAGCTAGGGTATTTTGATGATAAAGGCAGCTTTTACATATATTTTAGGATGTTGCCATTTTTTAGCTGGCAAAGTGGTTTTATGCTCTTTGTCTGGCAAAGTGGTTCTATGGTAAGGCTAACTAGTACTTGGGGCTTGGGCTCAGGATGTGATACACTGTCTGAATGCCTTAGTAGACCAATTTCGGAAATAAGTAACTTACACTCAAGGGTTCATGGTTAGGTGCTGACTGCTGTCTAAGTGAAGTAGTGAACCATCGAATTGCAAGGTTAACCATATTTTGGTATTTCTCCATTGCTTAAAGTCGTATAAATACATATTGTATTACTATTTTCACGGGTTCCTGTCACTGTCAGTGCCTTTCTTCTTAATCCTATTAATATGATTGTCATCAGCACTTGATATGTTGTCCTTACCTGCCATTCTAATCCAACTTCCAATGGCTGTATAGCTGGGATGAATGGGTCGCAAGTGATCGCTTATTGAAGATTACGGAGGAAACTGTTCGGAAACAACAAGAGCTTGAAAAGAACCAAGTAGCTGACAAAACAGTCAAATCTGGAAGGTCAGCACAACATAAATCAAAAGCCTCCAATGGTTATCTTACCCACCAACCCAAATGTTGTTGGTTTTGCACTGGTGACATGTTGCTTGATGACTTGGTTGGTTGATTTTACTCATTTATGTCTCTTAAGTTGAAGTGATGTTTAATGCATCTGTTTGAGCAAATAGTTGCAATGGATCGATCTAGAATGTATCCAGCTAGAGTTATATTGATAGACCTATCAAATCAAATTATTCTTTTATTGCTTATTTGGCTTTGCTCTTCATGATTTCCTTTACTCTTCGTGAAGTTCATATAGTGTTCTCTTGGTTCAATATGATACTTCACTGTGCCTTTCGAGATTACTTGTTGGACTTGTGTTAATCCTTCCTGGCTCTTGCTTGTGACATGCATTTTTATTACTTCATTCTATTTTTATTATATTAATTACTATCTCGGTTATTCAGGAGAAAGAAAAAAGAACATCAGAGAGTCTCCTAATGTCACGGTTTTCTTTGACATTAAAGAAGCAACTAGTAGATGATTGGGAGTTTGTCACGCGGCTGGGTAAGGTATTGGTTCTTTTACCGTGGTCCCTTGCATGAATGTCTCTAAAAGCATCCTTTGATGTTTTCTGAACTGTATAGGGAAATACTTATTTTAAATGGTGTGCAAGTCCCATTTGTTGAGAATGGCATGTAATTCATATGGGAGCACATGAAATATATGATTAGCTATGAATATTGACTGTGGATATGATCAGAGTTGGCACTAAATATCATCTTTTCTAGAAGAAAAAAAACATTAATTCCTGTGTACCTCCAGCTTGAGTCTTAGAAAGTATTAAAGTAATACCATAATGGATAAAAACCGATGATGTATTCCAATTACTTCGATCGGTACTACAGTAATCCTTGCAGAACTTTCTGTCAATGATAAGGCCTCCAGGGCCCCTTGAATATTAAGGAAGAGTGAACTTTCTTTAAAATGCTGAAACCTGATGAAGGTTTCCTTGAAATAGAAAGTCTTCCTTTGCTCTCTGCTGTTCACCCTAACTGCATGATCTCTTAATTGGCTCGCAGGTTGTAAAACTACCTCGATCCCCTAATGTTGATGAAACTCTAAAGAAGTATTTGGAGCACCTCACACTCTAAAGAGGCATTTATTCTGAATTATCAGCAATTCTTTTTCTTGTCATGGATGCTGTCATAGAATAACTTCACCTGAACCATGAATCTTTTTTTGCGGTGCCTCGCCATTATATAAGCAAATTCACTTATTTTCAAGTTACTAGGTTTGTTTCCGTCAGAATGTTAGCAGCACTGATCAGGCATCTAACAAATTACTTTCCCATTTTGACAGATTTTGTTCTCAGATTTAGCACAATAACAAAGTAGCTTGTAGCGGCGGTTGAAAAACGGATGTAGCGGCGGGGATGGCGGCCCGCCGCTGCGGCTTCGTCGCTACGAAAAAAATGCAGTAGCGGCGGACGCACCACAACCGCCGCAACAAAAACTCTGTAGCGGCGGGCCACAACTTCACCCGCCGCTACAAAGGAATCCAGAAAATAAAAAAAAAGCTGCTCCGCCGCCGGCGTTGTCGCCGCCGTCATCCGGATCCACTCGACGCCGTGGAGAAAGACCGCGCTGCCATGTATGCTCGGCGCTCATCCACACGGAGGGAGCCGCTGCGTCGACGCGCTCGGCGCCGTCGAGGAGCCGCCGCCTCCGTCGTCGGGGAGGGAGAGGAGGGGCAGCCGTCGACGAGGAGGAGAGGACGCCTTCGACGAGGAATGGGAGGCGGCACGCCTTCGTCGGGGTTGTCGTCGGATCCAACCCGCCGCCGCCGCAACGTCGTGGTAGCCGAGGCAGTGTGTGGTTGTGGTTGAAGTCGTCGCCGCCGTCGGAAGGAGCCCAGATCTGGACCCGCGCCACCAGCACCGTCGTCGAGGACGCTGCTTGCCGTAGATCTGGACCTGCATCGAGCAACCGTCGTCGAGCCGCCGCCGCTCGCCATAGATCTGGACGTGCCTCCTCCTCATGCTCGTCGTTGAGGAGGGACTCGTCGAGCTTGTCGTCGCGGAGGCCATCATCGAGCTCGTCGTCACGAGGACGCCGGCGCCTGATCCGGTCGAGGAGGGGGCGCCGGCGCCGGATCCGGTCGAGGAGGGGGGGCGGCGGCCGGATCCGGTCGAGGAGGGGGCGCCGGCGCCGGATCCGGTCGAGGAAGGGGCGCCGGCGCCGGTCCGGTCGAGGAGGGGGCGTCGGCGCCGGGTCCGGTCGAGGAGGAGCGTCGGCGCTGGGTCCGGTCGAGGAGGGGGCTCGGCGCCGGATCCACGCCCGAGGAGGGTCGTCGCCGCCGGATCCGCGACCAAGGAGTGGCGTTGGTGCCGGAGTAGGAGGCGCCTCCGCCGCCCGGTCCGCTCGCAGCCCGGTACGCCGCCGTCGCCCGGTCTCGCCACGAACAGCCGCCGTCTCGAAGAGGACAGGACCGCCGCTGTCGCTGGTTGGAGCAGAGAGAGAGAGAGAGAGAGAGAGAGAGAGAGAGAGAGAGAGAGAGAGAGAGGGGGAGGCGGCGGCGGGACAAAGGTGTGAGGGGCGGACGAGCTAGGGTTGTGATATTTTATAACTGGAAGAGGAGGCGGCCGGGGGTTGTGGAGCTGTTGGTGTGGGCTGTGGACTCAGTAGCGGCGGGTAATATAGTGGGCCGTCGCTAGTGTGTGGGCTCAAAGCTGTAGGAGCGGCTCACATGATAGGCCGTCGCTACAGATTGACAGTAGCGGCGGCTTGCATTATGGGCCGTCGCTACTGAACTCTACGGGCCTGTAGCGACGGCTTTCTTCATGTCCGCCTCTATAAGTTTTTGGCTACCGTCGCTACAGGCCCGATTTGTGATAGTGGATTTAGCATTGTTTTACAGTTCAGCTGGATGTCTTCTTTGTCCTTGATATTGATATTTCATGCAATCAAGGCAAAAATATTATTAAATACTAGTAAGTCTTTAAGTATGTTAACAGTTTGACAGTACAGAAAGCATCACCTGGTCGACGGATCTAATCTTCTTAATCAAATCTATGTGGTGAATTTTCTGACACTATAATTTAGAACAGTTATTTTCGTTATTCATATTAATAAATATGATTGTACAAAGTCTGCTATGGTGCAACATATCTAATATTTCATTTTTGTCTGGATCCAAGTACGTTGTTATTCCTTTAAAAAAACAATAAAAGTCCATCTTTAGTCCCTAATCTCTTGCCGTGATCTAAAATTGGTCCCTCATCTCTAATACCAGTCAGGCTTAGTCCCCCCATCTCACAAACCATTTAAACTCAGTCCCTTGGTTCAGATACACCAACATGGCAGGCTCATCTCTCAGTTAGTCTCTCTCTCTCTCTCATTTCCTCTCCTCTCATTCCCAAATCCCTAGTTACCCAATGCCCATCGTCAGCGATGTCGCCCCATATCAAAATCTCTCCGTTAGCCCCGAGGGTGCCACAGGTCTCAAAGCTTGGTCCCTTGCGCTGAAGCATGCCTTGGTGCCCTGCTTCTGTTGTTGGCCAGAATTGAGTCCGTTTGGCATCTTTAGAGCACTAGCATATTGCATCGATTTGTTTGATTGAGGCGTTCATTAGTGGTAGCAACCTGACTTGTTCAATCTAGAGAGGTAGAAGAGAGTGGTACGCATGTGCGACGATGTTATTTTGTTCTTTGTACATATAGGTGCTCACAGACGACATTGCACTCCCACAGCTCGCCATGCCCGTAAGGCATGCGGGCAGTGCCGAACGACACCGGAAATGGAGAGGCGGCGGGGAATTGGAAGAGGGAAGTGCGGTGAGGGCTTGTTGGACGAGGGTGTGGCAGGTGCTTTGGGGCAGGGGTGTGCAGCTGCGGCTTTGGGACAGGAGTGCGGTGGTTTCGGGAGAGGGAAGGGACAAGGGAGGGATTGGTCGGCCACATCGTCTATGCCACACTGCATCCAACTCAGCACATGGCGCGTGCGAAACAACTCTCAACTGAGCCCAGGGATGGATTTTAAATGGTTTCATGAGATGAGGGACTAAGTTTGTCTCATATTAGAGATGAGGGCCTTATTTTAAGCTGCAGCAAGAGACTAGGGACTGAAGATGGTACTTTTTCCTAAATTGAATGCTTCAATTGTTGTTAGAGGGTGGCAGGTGGCTCGTGCTTTCTGAACTTGTTTTAAGTCTGTTGTATTCTTTGTGTGTTTGAACTGTAACTGGAGGGTATGCGACTATTCGTAAGTGTGCATGACGACCTATGACCTACAATAAGAATGAAGAGTGAGTTTGTTTCTTGTCATGTGCCAAGTACTATATGCTTGGCTACGTTAATAAGGTTTTTTATTTTTGTAGTAGAATCTTTGAAGTGCTGACTTGGGCAGCTTTTGTCAACATGGAAGAAGATGTACTCAACAAACTATTGCTGGATATTCTCAAGTAGGGAATCTTGACATTCTTCTTGCACAGTTATGCTTGATTGTTGCCAATCTGAAAACTGGATTTACTAACTAACCCATTTGATGGACACCCTGTCAGGTTTCTTCAGAAGAATCAGAGTTCCTTGTTCCCATCCGGGTACAGCGAGGTGCCGAAAACCAAATAGACTCGTATGACTTGTTCTGAATGTTGTATGTAGCATCATCTTGTTGATGGAGTGGAGTTGTAGTGCCTGGGTAATAGTTTGGCTGTGTTGGTTGATGGAGAAACAAATGATGGCCCATGTTGTTGACATGGTAGCAGCTGCAGATTCCCAGAAACATATGATGCTTCAGTTGAAAGGGTCAGTGTTTTCTGGCTGTCAGTATGCAACCCATTTTGTTTTAACAAAGCACTCGTGTTGTCCCTCTCTTGGCCTGCTATCGATCAGTTCCCTGCAATCTTTACTCTATCCTTGTGCGAGGAGAGGATTAGGTTAGGTGAGGGGGGGGATCAGTTTCTGTTTCACCAACAACACATTGCGTTGACGTGGCAGCAACCAACAAACCTCCTCGACAAGGAGGAATATGAGAATGACAGAAATGTTAAGTAGTGGTAGTATTTGATCGATAAGGGTCTTGTCTTGTGTGGATGTACACGTACGTGACGATGGATTATTACAGACGATAGAACAACTAACGGAATGGAATGCGTTGGTTGGGTTGGGTACGTAGCAGCAGGGCAGTGCCGGCTAGACGACGGCCGGGAAGGGGTTGAGGCGGGCAACGGGGCGGAGCAGAAGCGGGTTTTTGCGCGCGCACACCAGCCCGTCCGACTCCTCCATGTCGATCTTGTTATCGAGTTTCCAGTGGAAGCACTGCACCAGCGCCGCCAGCACCGCCGGCACGGACTGCATCGCCAGCCCCATGCCGGGGCACCCCCGGCGGCCGCTGCCGAAGGGCATGAAGTGGAAGTGCTGCCCCCGCGGGTCCAGGCCCTCGGCTTGGCCGCCGGGCATGAAGCGCTCCGGCCGGAACGCCTCCGGGTCCTCCCAGAATGCCGGGTCGCGGCCGATGGCCCACACGTTGACGAACACCGCGGACTGGGGCGGCACGGTGAAGCCGCCGAGCGTCATCTGTTGCGAGGACTGGCGGTGCGCGATGGGCGCGGCCGGGTGCAGGCGCAGCGTCTCCTTGTAGGCGGCCTGCAGGTAGGGCAGCCGCGGCAGGTCGGCCTCGCTGACGATGCGGTCGGCGCCGACGGCGTCGTCGATCTCGCGCCGCACCTTGCGCAGGGCCTCGGGGTGGTTGAGCAGCTCCACCAGCATCCACTCCACCATGGCGGCGGAGGTGTCGGACCCGGCGGTGACGACGTCGATGATGAACGCTTTGATGTTGTCCCGGGTGAGCTTGACCTCGGCGGACTGGTCCTCGGCCTTGTCGAGCAGGATGTCCAGCAGGTCCACCTTCTTGTGCTTGTCAGCTTGCTGCGGGATGGCCATGCCCTCCCCACCATGCCCATGACCATGACCATGACCTTCTTGTGCTTGTCTGCTCCTGTTCCTCTCCTTGTGGGTGATGATGTCCTCCAGCAGCGCGTCGAACCTGCGGTGCACGTCGGCGGCTCTCCTGCCGAGGCCCTGCACGTCCCAGCCGCGGGTGATGTAGTCGGCGGCGTTGAATGCCCCCACGAGCTCGGCCACCTCCTTGACGAGGTCCTGCGCCTCGTCGGTGACGCTGCCGGGAACCGTGCTGGCCACCATGCGGATGATGGAGGTGTTGGAGAGCCGGATGAGGTGGCGGGTCAGGTCCATCACCGATGCGGACGCCGAGGCGAGCAGCGCGTCGCGGAGCAGGGTCACGGTGCCGGCGCGGCGCACCGGGCGCAGCTGCTCCACGGTGCGCGGGCCCAGCAGCTCCGACATGCAGAGGCGCTTCATGAAGCGCCAGTGCGCGTCGTAGGGCGCGAACGCGAACCCCGACGAGCCGTAGGCGAACTGCCGGGCCACCGCCGTCACGGGGCGCTCCGAGATGGACGCCTCGTGGCCGCGGATCAGCTCCGAAGCCGCCTCCGCGGTGCTCGCCACCACACACGACGTCGAACCCAGCAGGACGTGCATCAGCGGGGCTCCAAGACTGGACGCCAGCTCCTGCAGCCTGCGGTGCACCGGCGGATGCAGGAGGTGGAGGTGACCGATCACCGGCAGCCACCCCGCCGGGCTCGGGGGCAGCACCACCTGTCCACCATGGCGCCGCCGCCGCCACCACCACCACGAGATCCCTGCTGCAACAAGAACCGCAACGACCACCTCCGCCATCGCGAGCCGAGGACCGGACCTAGCTAGCTTCTCTGACTGACTGCTTGCTTGCTTGCTTTAGTAGTTCACGCGACCACGACACACGTTCTACCTCCTCAGCTCTTCGTTTCTCCCTGCCACTGCTATTATATACTAGCTAGCAAGTATAGAGCAGCCGTGCTCAAAACTGCAAATTGATCACGATTTATGTCATCGATCATGTGGAATTCACGTGCGCTGCTGTCTCGCTAGCTTTCAATAATGTCATGACACGAATTAATGTCATTTTTCTTCTTCTCACTGCACGTTCTTCTGCCGTAGGATCAGATGACTAATTTCCTAGCTAGGATGTACCAATTCCGTAATAAAGATGCGTAAAAGTACAACTAATGACCACACAATTTGCTCGTGCAGTTTTCTCATTTTCCTCTCGGAAGGATGCTTGGTCTCCTTAGGGCCGGGGCACAAAATAAATTCTCAGCACGCGGAGTGCTCAGAAGATGATGATCAGCAGGAAGGATTCCACATCGGTTGTAGGTGCACTGACATCCGCTGCTTCAGTAGTACGTGGAGCTTCCATCACTCTTTTCTGGGAGTTGGTGGCCCGAAATCGTGGATGATTGCTGCCGACTAGTACTTCTCAACGATCCGGTATCACGTCACTTTTCACTTGGCGTCGACCATCTTTAATTTACACGCTTCAGACTCGTCGTCACTGCTCCCTAGCTAATACTATAATAACATGTTGTATGTATGGCACAATGCTAGTCCACTCTTCAAACAGCTAGTCTGTCACTAGACGCTCCGAGCTAATATAATTTGCAACAGATCCGATTTGTGAGATTTGTACTATTATACAATAATAACATGCGTATATCGTGCCGTTCTGAAAATCTCCAACGAACTGAAGCCAGAGCAACACAGAAATAAAAAGGAAAAAGGGGAAAGGACACGCGACTCGGAGGAATCCAACCATATATTTGAAATACACAGAGGCCAAAGCATGCACAACACATATATTTGAAATACACCTTTTTCATAAAAGATTTACATCAACCTCTGAAATCCAAATTTGGTGATGCAAAATTTGAAGTGGTCCAAGGTATCCATTGCATATTAACACGATTTTTTTCGGAGGGGGGGATTCTCGATTGATGCATATCTAAATTTGTATATACTCATATGTGTGTAAGTTGGTATGCTTCAAACATCTCCGTTCATGCCCGGGACTCACTGCAGGCTCATGATTGAAGCTTATTCATGTTTAGGAGATCGTGGAGTCCTTCAGAGTTTACTCATACATCAACTCTTTTGTATACACACTCCATACCAAACCCAAGAGGTGGATCATTATATATCGCAGTTTCTGGACTCTCTTGGTCTAGACAATTGAGAAAAGGTTGGTTTATTAGATGTAGGATTCACCGAATCTTTGATGCGAGATTCCTTTTCCACGAATGTGTGCCCGTTCATGTGCCTGCGTGCTCCTGCTGCGCGAGGCTACGTTGAAAACTTTTTGAAAATAGTTCTGTTGAAATTAAGTTACAGCAAAAGTTCTGTTACATCTTCCATCAAAAGTCATATGAAAAGTTAGAACAGAAGTTACAGGGAAACTTTCTGAGACAAAGTTCTAGGGAAACTTGTAGCCAAACTTTCCAAAAGTGGAAAGTTGGTGGGAGAAAAAGTTTCCAAAAAAAGAAAGTTGCGGGTGCTATCTGCTGACGCGCGACTTTGAGCTGCTTGCGCAGGCGCGCGAATTAGCAAGGCCCTCTTTGATGTCAGACGAATACCCTATTCCTACTTTTATAGTAAAATTAACCAACGGTCTATAAACTTGTTCCGGGTTCTTGTGTAGGTCCAAGAACTCGCAAATTTCAGACGTCAAATAAGCATGCATAACGGACTATCTCTGTAGGAGAACAAACAAATTTTCTTTTCAAACAGACTATTCCTGAGCTTCCAAAGGGCCCAAGCCAACCTTGTTAAATTTCTATCCTACTCAGAGGAAGTGTTTAACCCAGACATGGAATTCCCTGAAGGACTACGTCTACAATAATTGGCTCAAAAAACCAAATCAATAATACTCCAAAAATATTTAGCTGTGCACACCCAACGAATGTGTGATTGATGTCCTCATTTTCAATGCTGATGCACATTTCCGATTACCTTTTCATTTTTTCCAAATCAATATTATCTTTTGTATGAATTGCTCCTTGGCCAATTAGCCACAAAGAAGATTTTGATTTTAAGAGGGATCTTGGTTTTCTGAATGTGTTTGTTTGGATTACGTTCTTCATCTTTACTCAGGTGATTGTACATTGACTTTGCTGTAAATGGACTTGACTTGAGATCTCCATTTTGGTTTATCTTTTTGATATGACAGAAAGACTGAAGAGGGACAAATACCAACATGAATTAATAGTGATGAAAATTAGAAAAGTGCAAGCCCTGCGTACTATGACTGAGCCTTTGACATTGCATGTCGCAACTGTACACCAACCTGACCTAAAGGAAGGGGCGGGAGATGGAGTTATTATATGAATTGTCATGCTAGATAAAATAGCTCTTTCAAACTTTTCTGTCCTAGCGTTTAGTGGAGAAGCCTGCGAGTGCTTGCGCGTATATGTCAAGGTGAGAATCACAGTAGTCACGACGACGTCAACATAACATCAGCCTACGTTTTATTTTTGGGTTTTAGTTGTATTTATCAGCCTTCATTTTAGATTATTCACAGGTGGGGTGAAGCATCGCCCGCACCCAATGAGACACAAATAGCTCCGCCCCTGCGATGATCCGAGGGAAAGGCACACTCCGCCTTGGTGCCCAATGGGAATATTAGGCCTTTGTAAGGCGGCATGAGAGTCCCTGGCCTAGCAACAAACCAAAGTTCCCTCCCCTTCGTTCATATGGCTGGGCGTGAAACAATCGAATGCACGGTGTTGGCGATGCAATCGCTATCAGCTCGGCCCTTCTGGAAATATTTGTAAAATTGTGTCATTCGAAGTTCATTTACAAATTGTGAGTTCATTTATTGGTTTGTAAGTTCACCTTTAGGCACCCTGGCCTAGCCGACCGACGACGATGATGCCAGAGTCCACTCCTGCACAACAAATGCACGATGTTGGGGATGCAACCGCCATCAGTGCGTGAGGCTGTTCTTGGAATCCCACCACCTCCAGGCCCGGATCTGGGCTACCGCAAACAGAATAGGGCCCACGAGAGATATACTTCCAAGCATATATGGGTTTATGCAAAAAGCAAGGAAAATAAAGCCCAAAAGGGCAATGGGCCTTTAGATGTGCACGTACGCCTCAATGGATAAGCGTTGATGGTAGTTGGTAGAAAAGCACACGTACAGTAGAGAAGACAATATCGATCATGAGATAACTGACTCGATCTGACGGTAGTAATTAACGACATGATAATTTGAACCGATGATTCGAGGACACTGGCAGTAGGTAATTAAACTCTAAAATGAAAAAAAAAAAGATAGATAGGGACGACTTGATGCATGATGGATCGATCTATTCTAGGGATGGCCGGGCCGGCGGTGGTGGTGATGACGAAGACGAGGCCGAATCTTCCAGCAGATCATGAAGACGTGCCTTTCGAGCGACGTGTGCCAGCAGGTGCGGCCAGGCCTTCTCGGAGAGGTGGTAGAGCTCCCTCTCAGCGACATGGTCGAGGTTTCCGCCATTGGCGAACCTCGTCTTGGCCTCCGCCCTGAAGCGAGTCCTGAGCCGCTGCATCGTCCGGGTGAGATGGCGGAGGTCCATGCAACGGGTGCGGTGGATGCCGCCGGACCCGGCACGGAGCACCGCCATGACGCTCTCCGGCGACACCGCGCGGTTGTTGTCGCGGAGCAGGACGACGGCCCGGAGCACGGTGCGGTCGTCGAAGATGCCCCAGCTCCGGGAACGCTGATGCGACCTCCATGACGGGTCGCGGGTCAAGGAGGGATGATACAAGCACAAGCGCGGCGGCTCATCTGCAGGGACGGCCATGCCTTTCTTCTTCTTCTTCTAATTTATCTATTATACTGGACTACTATTTTTTTAGTACTGACTGAATGAATGTGTTTTGCGCCTCCATCGGCTTGCCTCTCCCTTATTTATAGGGGAGTAAGTACGTACGTCCGGCGCTGAGAATTAAGAGGAAAGGCGATCAATCCGCCACGCCGAATCAATTCTCAAAGGAAACACACTAATTAAATACCAGTACGTACCTAAAATAAAGCGCGCGTTGGTGCTTAATTTTGGAAAGCTAGCTAGCTAGCGCGCAATCAGTGCGATTGCCGTGCCGGACGCGCGCAATCAGCTGCTGTACATATTTCTTTCTTTTGCGAATCGCATAGGTCAATTCCTGCTGATACATGTCGATATATAAGCATGGAAAAAATATCGAGGACAAGATTTGTACCCACGGCACCTCTCTTTGCCGAGGAAGCAAATATTAGGATTCAAAATATTGAGGATGCGTACGCTAGGTTTCGTCTATATATAATTATATATGGAGTAACTTAATTTGCTCAAGCGTATCTCCAAAAAAAAAAAACTTAATTTGCTCAAGCTCGCCATGCAGTCTAATTAGTGCAGGATTATTTCGTTCCGCATAGTTCAATGCTGCGTTGTACTACGTACACCACTAGGGGTGCTGTCGATCGAGCCAGCTGAAACCGGCTCGGCTCACTCTTGCTTGTTGTTGTTAGGATAATGGGCCAGCTCAAGTCGGCTCATTCAAAATAAAACGAGCTTAAATTGTGGTTTGACTCAGCTCAGTATGCTCGTGAGCTAGCTTCGACGAGCCGTTCCAGGTGCCGATCCAACGGTAGCTCTTGAGCAAATAGCAGAGAGCTTAAAGATGAGACAATAATTAAAAAAAAATAAAATACATGGATGATCATTAAACTTGTTTGGGTATTTCAGTTTGGCTATTGTACTCATAAAAGTGCAAATCATAGCTATTAAACTTTAACTCTATGCGTCAATACGGCTATTACCACACCAAGTATTTTGATGTTGTGGAATGGATATAACCATGTTCATCCCGTATGGAACTCAATTAGAACTACTAGGATTGATGGCGCGCTTCGCTTCCCTGTATAAGATAAAAGATATGACAATATGAAAACAAAACGGGAGAGGGTCAGTTGGTCAAGGCGCTGGAACTTGTGAGGCAGGTTCCAGGTTCTCGAAGACCGTCCGCGGCGCATTATTGTTTTCCGATTTTCTCTCTGTGACAGGCCAGGCCTAGAAAGGAAACAGGCCCAAGAGATCAGCAATTGCCGCAAAGGAACAATAGGCCATGAAAATCAGGCCCGATGTTGGAAAAATGCGAAGAGGCCCAAAAGGCAACCGGCAGGCCTAGAAAGAAAACAGGCCCAAGAGATCAGCAACTGCCGCAAGGAACAATGGGCCATGAAAATCAGGCTCGACGTCTGTGAGAAGGACATCAAAACATGTTGGAAAAAAATACGAAGAGGCCCAAGGCAACCGGCAGCAGGAGGAGAACGGACGCCACAGAGGTCGTTCTCTACCACCGACAGTGTGTTACAACATAAACAACAAGCCTGTGGCATCCTCGCCAGATCTTCTCGACATCTCTTGCGGTCTCGTGTGGCTCTCTTCAAATCTCTACTTCTTTAAAAAAGGGAGTTGGTGATGATGGTGTTCCTGCCGTTGTGCAACATCAGCCGTTCGATCTTGATCCATCAGTCGAAATGAGGCAGGCGGCATGGGCTACTACTACGCCCACTAAAGTTTATAATATTTACCCGCAATGCCACTGGCTAATAGCCCGTCTCTCTCCCGACTGTTCTTTCGTCTCCGCCCCCATCCACTACACTTTATTCATAAGTTTTGCTGACAGATTTGTGTTTCGGATTATTAAATTTGCTAAGGAATTGGTTAACGAGATAGCAAATGCAGTCAAAGATGCAACAAATACTGTTGCATGCTTTCGGAGTAAAATTTCATGCCGTGCCATTTTGGAACAAGCCAATGTTGGGCATGGAATGGAACTACTTGATATTGTAATCAGTTGTCCAGTTAATTACTACATTCAATTTATATTCTTTTCCAATGCCAGCTTTTTGTTGTTAACATTTTATTACTGGGTCCGTATATAACTGTATATTAGTCTCCAACTGATTACTTAAAATGAAACGAGCAACAATATATAATATAGCTTTTGAATGATCTTAATTCCGAGTGGCAAATTTAATAGTTTTCATGAAGCGAAATGTAGTCTACTGTAATTTGACCTTACAATCCTTAGCTAATGAATTGTGATGGATAAACATATCTCATTCCGTAGCAACGCACGGGGCATCAAACTAGTGAAACACAAAAGCAATAGATGGAAAGCATTTTATAAGAAAAAGATGAAAGAATAACCAATAAACTTGTAAGGGAAATAAGATGTCACATGTGTTGTGCACACAATGGACTAGTAAAATTCCATGCGAGATGATGGATGAGTCATGGTTATATGTATGCCACATCATTAAAATACGTAGGTAATGGCCGTATTGACGCGAATAGTCAAATTTAATGCCTACGATTTACACTTTCATGAGTAAATGGCCAAATTGAAATAGCCACTGACCTTGTTTGGCAGTTTCAATTTAGCCATTGTACTCATAAAGGGCACTTGGCAAAGGCCCAAATATACTCGGCAAAAGGTTTGACTCAGCTCAGTATGCTCGTGAGCTAGCTTCGACGAGCCGTTCCAGGTGCCGATCCAACGGTAGCTCTTGAGCAAATAGCAGAGAGCTTAAAGATGAGACAATAATTAAAAAAAAAATAAAATACATGGATGATCATTAAACTTGTTTGGGTATTTCAGTTTGGCTATTGTACTCATAAAAGTGCAAATCATAGCTATTAAACTTTAACTCTATGCGTCAATACGGCTATTACCACACCAAGTATTTTGATGTTGTGGAATGGATATAACCATGTTCATCCCGTAAACTCAATTAAAACGGGGAGGGTGTCAAAAAAAAACAAAACGGGGAGAGGGTCAGTTGGTCAAGGCGCTGGAACTTGTGAGGCAGGTTCCAGGTTCTCGAAGCGCATTACTGTTTTCCGATTTTCTCTCTGTGACAGGCCAGGCCTAGAAAGGAAACAGGCCCAAGAGATCAGCAATTGCCGCAAAGGAACAATAGGCCATGAAAATCAGGCCCGATGCTGGAAAAATGTTGGAAAAATGCGAAGAGGCCCAAAAGGCAACCGGCAGAGGAGGAGAACGGACGCCACAGAGGTCGTTCTCTACCACCGACAGTGTGTTACAACATAGGAGTAAACAACAAGCCTCGGACATGTTGTGTCCATCTTGCTGGCAGGCAGGACTCGCCGTATATAGGATCGGCGCCGAACCTCGATGCTCGCGCCATCCTCGCTTCTACTTAGTTCTGCTTCTGTCGTTGCGCGTTGCCTGTGGCATCGTCGCCAGATCTTCTCGACATCTCTTGCGGTCTCGTGTGGCTCTCTTCAAATGAAACACAAAAGCAATAGATGGAAGCATTTTATAAGAAAAAGATGAAAGAATAACCAATAAACTTGTAAGGGAAATAAGATGTCACATGTGTTGTGCACACAATGGACTAGTAAAATTCCATGCGAGATGATGGATGAGTCATGGTTATATGTATGCCACATCATTAAAATACGTAGGTAATGGCCGTATTGACGCGAATAGTCAAATTTTAATGCCTACGATTTACACTTTCATGAGTAAATGGCCAAATTGAAATAGCCACTGACCTTGTTTGGCAGTTTCAATTTAGCCATTGTACTCATAAAGGGCACTTGGCAAAGGCCCAAATATACTCGGCAAAAGGTTTGCCGAGTGTAACACTCGGCAAATAACATTTGGCAAAAAAGTCAGCAAAGAGCCTTTGCTCAGTGTTTTTTTAAGGACACTCGGCAAACACTTTGCCAAGTACCAAACCGACACTCGGTAAACTTTTTTTGGAAATAATTAAAAAAAACACCCGCCGCCCCTCGCCGCCCAGTCCGGGCCGTCGCGGCACACACGCCCACCACACCGCCGCCAGCCCGCCCAGGCCGGGGTCGCCGCCGCGCAGTCGCGCCCGCCCACCACAGCACCACAGGCTGACGCCGTCGCCGTCGCCGCCCTGGCGCTGGCAGGGTCGCGCTCTGCTGCGCCGCTGGCCCGCCCCACCGCCGTCGCCCCTCTCCAGTCTGGAGATCGAGAGAGTTTTTTTTGTACACGGGAGATCGAGGGATGAGAGAGAGATGAGAGTGAGGTGGGAGGCCGGTGGAGTTTATTTGCATTGTGAGAGGGAGGGATTCGGGTGGTCACGTTTGGACCAATGGGAGGCCACGATTTTGAAGGGTGGATCGCTGACATGGCTATACAATGGAAGGCCACTTGTTATGAAATTTTGGATGGCTAAATAATTTCAAATGAATCAGTTGTCAACTACAAAGTTTCATAACTTCTCGATATCTACAACTTTCATTTTTACTGTTTCTCCATCCGAGGTCGGATGAAAAATTCAAATTTTCAAATTTGAGAAATTCAAGCGTACTTTTCTTGACAAAATTAATTCAATTTAAAAAGTGTTTAACTCAAAAGTTGTATAACTTTTGAAGATCTAAAAATTTTATTTTGGTCATTTGTTGAAGAAATGACCAAAATAAAAGTTGTACAAGTATGTAGTTGAAATTTTTTTTAATTTGAATTAATTATGTCAACGAAAAGTAGGTTTGAATTTCTCACATTTGAAACTTTGCTGAGTATTTTTCTAGAGCACTCGGCAAAGAGCTTGTTTGGCGAGTGCCGGGAAAAACACTCGGCAAAAACTCATTTTTGCCAACTGTTTTTTTTTTTTACACTCGGCAAAGAGCTCTTTGCCGAGTGTATTTATTTTGCCGAGTGTTTTTCGTTTGGCACTCGACAAAATCCTTGTTTGCCAAATGCCCAAACAAATACACTCGGCAAAAATCTCGACACTCGGCAACGTCGGGTTTCCGGTAATGATTAAGCTTGACCGTGCGCGTCGATACGGCCATTGTCATCACAATCCTACGTATTTTAGGAAAAGGATTGTATACCTTGCCAGGAACCCAGGCCTTGCAATAGGTATGACGCTAGATTCCGGGGTGCATAATAAAAACTCAGAATTGAATTTGCACGTACACATGCATGGAGAACTAGTGGTAACAGAACAATAGCTAATCACTGAACACTGATAACAAAGTTGTGCAGTGAGTCCTGAACTGCTACTACTACTATTAGTGGTAACACAAACGCACGAGTAAACAGTCTTGTGCTAGCTATGCATAGCAGCAAAGTATCTGCCTAGTGAGTGATTCATCAGGTGAGGACGATCGAGGACGCTGACAAAAATGAGAGAGGATGTGGATGCAACGCAGTGCGTGGTGAGATCGCAGGAAGGAGGAGTCTAATTAAGATGTGAGAGATTGCCGGAGGACTGATCAGGTGGTCGCGCGCGTCACGGACGAAAATGCGATCGATGCCAGAGTGACGAACATATGCATGCAGTGGAGGGAATAAAACTCGAGTCCAAAGCCAAAAAAAAAAATCCTCCTGAATTCAGTATTATTATTCCAGCTTCAAATTTTTACATGCGCGGGCTGCTCTCCATGGCGCGAAATTAAGCATGGCAAGAGTTTTGGTTGGGGGAGCAAGAAATCAGCAGAAAAAGAGAAAGTCGGAATAATTGTACCAAAACAATCCCTTTGATTTTTCCTTGCATGCGTAGCGATACCGTATGGCACGATTTACTTTCCTAACAATGTAGTATGGGCTTGCTCGCATGAATGATCCTCTCTCTATAAAAGGGAAGGAACCCCATCGTCCAAATTAACCCATTCGATCATTTCTTTGCTCCATCGATCCATCATCGCCTAGCTATCAGCCGAGCCATTTGAGCCATGGCGCCCTTCCTTCCACGCCCTGCCCCTGCTGTCTCCTCCGGCGACTCCAACTCCACCGTCCTTGGCAGCGCTAGCAAGAGGAGGCTGCCACGCTCCTTGTCCTTCTCCTCCTCCGACGACGACGGCGGCAAGAAGAAGAAGAAGATGCCACACCCATACGTGGCAAAAAATGACTCATGGACCTTCGCCGACGAGGTGATGCTCCTCGAGGCGCTCGTCGACATGAGCGACTCGGCGGGGAATCATCCTGGACCGTCCGAGCTCCATGACGCGCTGCAGGGCAGCCTGATGCGGGAGAAGCTCGACCCTAAAGATTTTTCCAAGAAAAAGCATAACCTAATGCTTAAGTTCAAGAAGACCCTGAGTGAAGGGGGACCACGGGGCGACGAAAGAAACCGCAAAGTATTTGAGCTGTCCAAAAAGGTGTGGCCGCACCTAATGCCATGAACCTCCATGGACATTGCTTTCATCTGTTCCTAGAATTGGCTGTAACGTAAATCAGTCCTTACGACCAATAAAGAATTAAGAAGTTCTCTGGTTTGTTTCTTTGTGGTGGCGACTGTTGTTCTTGGTGGTTGTGTATTCGCGGGTGAGATTTAAGTTTATTGCTTTGCCTGTCACCTCGGTTCTTGACTCAGGTTCGGTCGATCGTTCTCTCTCGCGGATTAGCGACTTCATCAGAGCTGGACCGGACCTAGGAGTATATATCTTCCACCTTGGAAATCATGTCCAATATCTTAAAGAAGAAAGGGCCTGCTCCATATTTGTTTGACGCATTCGATGTCTACTTGCAGCCAACAAAGGGCCCGGCTTGTGTATAATTCTCGCGGGCCGAATGGCCCATCAATGACAAAATAATGATATCGGTTAATTGCACTTGCATTGTACTTCCTACTCATGCATGCATGCAGCCAGAGGCATAGCAAACCGCGGTTGAGAGAAGAAGGTTCAGGGCCTGTTTGGATGTTATAGTTTTTAAAAACCTAAGTTTCTTAAAACCACAGTTTTCTTGGTCATAAGTCGAGCTCGGTTTTAGAAAAAAAAAGGTGGGGACTGGATTTTTTAAAACTCCAGAAATACCATGATTTTGGGAAAACTATGTTTTACAAAACAATGGTTTTTGTTGCCCCCAAACACCTCAAAGTATTAAATACTATGGTATTTTTTAGATACCATGGTATTCTTTCAAAACCACAAAAATACTTTGTATCCAAACAGGGTCTCAGTGCACATGGAACTCGCAGGGCGTGATAGCACGCTCCCATGAGCTCATGACAGATGGAGAGTTGGTTCAAGCCAGGAGAGGTCGTGGCATGCGATTTGCCCTTGTGTTTGCTTCTAGATAAGGAAACAGGCACTCTTAGAGGTTAGGTAAAATATATTTTAATTTTCTATTTTAACTGGCCTTTAAAATAAAACACATCTAAAAATAAATGTACTAAAAATAAATGTGGATGAGGCTTTTCACGAGCACACGGGAGCTACTTCAGTGGGGGTGATTATTAGAGAGGGGCCGCCTGTGCTTTCAGCCTGGCGCTTGCTTTTTAGGTGGTTTTTGGATCCCTTATAGCTTCTAAGAATCTGGATTCTAAATGTAGTTTCTATAATCTGGCTTTTTAAAAAAATCGAGTCAGGGTGTTTGGATCCTGGATTCTTAAAATCTAGAATCCAGTTTCTGAGGTGATTAATGACCAGCTTGCCCTTTCTATATATTCAGCGGAGGCACAAGCTGTAATTATCCAAAAGCATTCAAGGGCAGTGGGTCTTTTGACAAATAAAATCACCTAAAAGCTGGTTTAGGCCAGATTATGGTATTCTTAAAATCTTATAATCTGGATTCTAAAATCTGATGCATAATCTGGCTTGCTTGGATTCTCTATAGCTTTTTAAAATATGGAAATCAAGGTGGAACCAAAAGGACCCTTAACTGTCATGATACGGAGGAAGCAAAAGTGTTGGGGTGCCTGGAAGGTATCCAGCTTGCTACAAAATGGTCGGAGGTGGAGTTCACTCTGGAATCGGATTGGCAACGGTGCTGGAGAAGCTTAGCAAAAGTGGCCAAGATCGATCCATGGTTTCAGAGCGAGAGGGGGTTGCTGAGAGCATTGAGTGTTCTTAATTTTTTTTTTAAATGTACGGAGCACGTATTTCATTAAGAAGATGGAGAATTACAAGTTGTCACAACAGACCTGAGGCCAACAACAAGAAGAAAAAGAAGGAACAATAAAACATGCCAATAGCTCTACAATCTATGCTTGATACAGAGCTTAAACCTCCCCGATGTGCCTCGACGCGACGATCCTCCGCAACTGTGCAATCAATTGGAGCACTAGGAAGTCGAACACCTTGTTCTGCTCCTTCAAAGCCTCCATGTGACCAATGAAGAAGAGGCAAAAAGCGACCATTGACATCCCATCGTGGATACGTGTAGGCATAAGACCACGACTGCGAAGATGCACCAAACAAAGACCAAGAACCTGGGTGTGCTCCATCGCACGGTAACTCACCACGCGAAGACGACCTAAAGCACCACCTAGCAAGCACGACCAAAGCGACCCGCGATCAGTGTGAAGGTCTCGACCATCCGCAAAATGACACAATCAATGACCTCACAAAGTGTCTTATCCGCAAGGCCAAAAAAAAATATGCAAACACAACCTGGAACATTTCCAAGCACAACATGAAAAATAACCTACAACAAAGCGTCGAGGAGCTATAACTGCTGTCAAGACGCGGATCAGCACGCCTCAGTGCCCGAGCTTGGCCATCGACCCAAGAACCCCACCAATCTAGCATCTGACGAGAAGATGCACATCATCACATCGGTCACCACTGCACTTGCGGGGCTGCCCTACACCCACATGAACTGGCGCGGTGTGTGATCAAGTCAATCAAGTCACGTAGTACTTCCTCCGTCCCATAAAGATTGATGTTTTTCGCTTTGCACTTTTGGGACCAGCTCCCATCTTATCCCCCGCAGGCGGTAGCAGACAGAGCATCGTCAGCGTTGAAAAGAAAAGGAAAAAAAATCCCATGCTCTCTCCTCTGCTCCACAGCTGCAACCAAATATATCCCTCTCTCACAAGCGATTCCTCTCCACCAGCATGTGGTGGGCATCTGGCCGGCGGCGACCAGAAGGACAGCGGCCGAGCGGAGACGCGCGGTGACGACGGCTGCCCCGGCATCCTGGGCGGAGGAGCAGACAATGTGGTGCGGTAGCTCAACGACGAGGAGGAGCGTGGCTTGGACGACAAGCAGCAGCGACGCAGTTGAACGCGGCAAGCTCGAGGTGCTGGCGGCGGAGGCAAACGGCTTCACAGTGACCGCGACCTTGATAACAACCCCTCCTTCCAAATCCGGGCAGGCAGGGTCGAGCGGCGTGACGGTGGCGAGCTCGAGGCGGTGGTGGAGTGGGCCTGGGGAGGGGAGGCGGCTCGACGCGACCTCTCCTTCCAGATTCGGGCGAGGTTGAAGGATGCGACACCGAGGACGGTGTTGGCGGTCGTTAAACCATGATTTGACCGCCAACCTACCGGTAAATAAATGCATAACACCAAGATTTTGTGCATAGTAGTTAGGAATAACACTACTCCACAAGTTTTGGTGAATATTTGGATGCAGGAGTGAATAATGGAGAAAAGAGGGCCCAGCCAGGGAAAATCCCTGGCCGGCCGGCCCCACCCTAGGCCGGCCGGCCCCACCTGGTGGCCACAGGCCTCAGGCTCTCTCCAGTGGGCTGCAAATTAATCCTCAACACGTGATTGAAGGCCAGCCCAACATAATTCCACCGTCATTCTAGAAGGTGGGCCATTTGGGCCTTAACTTGGCCCTTACTTCAATCCTGCCGACCCCACGGACAAACCGACCTTCAGACCGCCTTCAGGAGTGCATCTGAAGCGTTGAGGCAGAAGGCGGTGGCCAACCGCCACAGTGGACGGCCGGCCGGCCACCCCCCTAGGCCGGCCGGCCGGCTTTGGCGGCGCCGCCTCTCCAAAGTCGGCAGAGGAGCTTCAACCGCCTTGGAGACCTATAAAATGGACCCCTCGGCCTCCGAAGCAACGTGCACCATCACACTTCATCCAAGTGTTCATTAGTTTAGTTGAGTAGTAGCTTTGGGAGTTAGAGTAGAGTAGAGTAGAGTGAGAGCTCTCTCGGGCTTCCGGAGTCTTCTCGGAGTTCGGTATAGTTCTTTGTATCTTACTCTTGAGATATTATTTTATTTAATATAATATTTAGTTTTATCTTTATTTATTTCTTTTAGTAGTTCTTTTCTATTTAGTTTATTTATTCTGCCGAGTAAGTGCTCGTAGAAGTCTTGTTGTGGGATTCGTGATTGTTGGAATAGCGAGTACGAGAGAGTGCCGTCGTCGGGGATGACGTCGTGTGAAATCTGTGCTTGTTCATTCTTAGATAGGACTGCTCCGTTGATCAAGAGTAGCTCCTCTAGGCGGGTTGTAAGCGTGGCGCTTAGATCTTTGCCTATGCACGTTTGGCACCCAACCCCACGGAGGATGGTAGCCGCGAGTGTATGTGACAGCTGCACCGGTCTCTGTAATCCACCACGTCCGGGTTGGACTCAGCAGGGTCTTAATTATAGCGGATGGATCCCCAGGGTGAACTAGCATCATCGGTTGCCCTGGCACTTCCGTGCCCCGAAACGACATGACTTGTATGTGTATGAGCTTAGCTAGAGTAAATAACCTTTGTAGAATGGATTACTAGGAAGAGTAAATAATAGATAAACATACAGGTAGCCTTAACTCTATCTCGTTGCTCTCCCAAATGTATACTACGTTTTTATTTCATTACCTTGGATTTGAGGATGTGTGTGCCACCCATATTATCATGCCTATCTTACCCCCGTCTCAAGTATAGTTGATACATTATTTCTTTCTCCAAATTATCCAATGCATAGCTATTATTCAGCTTTCTTTTGCTCTACTTCCCTGCGGAAATATAAATACGATAACCCTGGAATACTCCAAGGTGAAATGCTACAATGGTGATCCGTGCGCTTGCGGAATTAATGAATTTAATTTTATCGCATAAGAACCGCCAACAAGCATTTCTGGCGCCGTTGCCGGGGAAGTAGCAGCTAGAAACTGAATAAATGCATTGAAGTTTGTGAGAAGAATAATTATCACTTACTTTTGCGGGCTTACCCTTGTCCTGTCTTTCTTTGTTGTGGAAATTTGAAACAGGACTGTGCATGACTGGTTTCGACCTACCAGAAAACTTCCACTCAGATCCAGAGCAGTTCTTGAGGAAAGTTCGAGCAAGAATCACCAAACAGATCCACAAGAACGCTCTGGCTCTCGAATCGTCTCCTCCATCGGTTGTCAGGGCCTCCTCAACGAACAACACCATGGCCGACCCCGTTGTTGAGAAGACGATCAATGACTTCTCCGCGCCAACTACGGAGAACATTCGTGTGGGTCCCAACCCGCGCCTCACCAACAAGGACTACGAGCTCAAGCCAGCCTTGATCAACATGATCTTGGCTAGTCCTTTCTGTGGGAAGCCGTCGGAGGATGCAAACGCTCACCTCCAAAGGTTCCTGATGACGTGCAACACTTTCGTCATAAAGGATGCACCTCAGGACGCCATCCGACTACAGCTTTTCCCATTCTCTCTGTTGGGGAAGGCTCTTCAGTGGTTCTACGCGAACCAAGAGTCCCTCGACACGTGGACGGCATGCTCCAATGCCTTCCTCGCCAAGTTCTTCCCGCCGGGCAAGACGACTGCCCTGCGAAACAAGATATCGGGCTTCCAACAGCTCGCAGATGAGTCGACCGCAGAAGCCTGGGACAGGATGCAGGAGTACGTTCTCTCATGCCCACACCATGGCATGGAGGAATGGCTCCTTATACAGAGTTTCTACCACGGTTTGAGACCGTCCGCTCGAGAGCATCTCGACGCCGCAGCAGGCGGCTCCTTCTTCTCCCTTAGCGTGAAGAACGCTAAGAAGTTGATTGAGAAGGTGGCGGCCAACCAGACTCATGGTGAACGCCAAGCGGCGAGCACCAAGACCCGTGGAGTGCACCAAGTGGAGACGATGGACATGCTCGCCATCAAGCTCGATCAGCTACTCCGCAAGGTGGAATCTCCACAGGACCTGCAGGTTGCGGATTCCCGCATGACTTGCGAGGAATGCGGCAACGTTGGGCATATGGGCATCAATTGCCCAAATGTGAGAGAGGAATGCAATTTCCTCAACAATGGCAATGGGTTCCGCTCCCAGAACAACTACGGCTGGAATTCCAGGCCCGACCTCTCCTTCAACAAAAATCAGGGAGGTAACAATGGTAGTCTTTCCCGTTATGAGCCCTCTATCAAGGATCTAGTTCTCGGCCAGGTCAAGATCAATGACAGTATTAGTAAGAAATTTCTTACTACGGACAAAGCCTTGGAGAGCATAGATGCCAAGTTAGAGTCGTTCAGCACTGCTCTGCAGAATCAGCTAAGCCATAACAAGATGCTAGAAACACAAATAGCGCAAATAGCTTCAGCTGTGCAGTCTCCTCGTGCGGGTAAACTTCCTGGGCAACCGGAAGTTAATCCCAAGGAGAGTGTGAATGCAATAACCATCAGGTGTGAAGAAAGCGACTTGGATGCCGCACTCCCCAGGGATGTGATCAGAAAAGATCCCGGATGGCCAACCATTCCGTGCTTGGTCAACGACCGTTGTTTCGCTCGGGCACTATGTGACTTAGGGGCGAGCGTAAGCATCATGCCGAAGGCGATGTACGATGGGTTAAACCATCCCTTATCTCCAACGGCCATGAAGCTTCAGCTTGCGGATGGGTCACTACGCCTGCCCTTGGGGATTGTCGAAGAAGTTCCCGTACAGATCAGAAACCTCTTCGTCCCCGTCGACTTTGTTGTGCTTGACATGGAGGTAGATGTCAAGACCCCTCTCATCCTTGGGAGGCCGTTCTTGAGCACCACCAACGCCAACATTGACGTGGGGGCAGGAGAGATCCACTTGGACTTCAACGGCAGGGAAGAGACGTTCAGCTTCAAGCCTAAGGTTGAGCAATGCAAGCAAGTACGAGTCATATATGGAAAGAACCCAAGGAGAGTGGAGAAGATTGAAATTACTCCACCCATGCCACAGCCAGACAAGCTCATCGCACATATGAGAGACTATCTGGAAAGAGAGAATGCAAGAAGGCTAGCAAAATATTGGAGGACTCCAAGGAGGATGCCTCAGCCGCCAAACACACCTCAAGCCCCTCTTGCTCCTCCACCGCAAGAAGGAGTGGGCGAATCACAATCGCCTAAGAAGAGGAGAGCGAGGCGCTCAAGAAAGAAGAAGGCAGCTACGGCATCGACCGAGGAGAGTACAACAAAGGCGCCTAATGAAGAAAAGGTCGCCGCCACCAACACAAAGAAGACAACCAAGGTGTGGCGGAAGAAAGAAGGAACCTCTACCTCGCCAGATTCTCCAGCGAGCGAGGTCCAAACAAGTTGAAGATTTGGAGAACGTCTAGCTCAAAGACGTAAAAATGAGAGCCCTCCGATTGGGGAGGCCATCCCAATCGTTATCCTAGCTAGGCCTAGCGCTCGTTTTTCTTTCCATAAATCATAAAAACAAAATAAAAAAAAAAAATATATATATATAGAAAATTTAAAATAACAAAAATAATAGGATTCCCGGCGATGCTCGTTAGGAGCCAGCCGTTTGTATCATCCTCACTCTTTTTTGCAGATCAAGAAGGAGGAGGAAGAGCCTGAATCAAGCTTAAGTCTTACAAAGACTCAAGCTTGGGGAGGGCACCCCCAGGTAAGAAGGAGTTCAATACAAGCTCGAGTCTTGCAAAGACTCAAGCTTGGGGAGGACCCCCAGGTAAGTATTCCTAACTTTCTCAATAAATAAATAAACTCCCTGTTTCGAATAAATGCTAGAATCTTGGTGTTATGCTGCACTTAAAGGAAATGATGATCGAGTTACAAATTAGCTTCCCATGTGTCGCATAGATGCAACCTCTACTCCTGACATACGTGTTATTTTTATTTGAGCATGATCACACCATGAGTCTTGCTTATTTCCGTGGGTTGCATTTGTTACACCAAGTCTGAGCATTGTGGATTGTGATATGGCATGATTAGGACTTGTTGCAATTTCTTAGTATGGTTTCATTCAGAGATGTTTTTCTAGAATTGCTGCAAGTACCTAAAACCCTTCTGTTTTGGCACACTTCTCTTAGTGTGAGGATTTATTTACCTACCAGAGCCATATCATAATATTCGAAACAGCCCCACTCATAGCCATTTGTTTATGCATTGAGTTTCGTTAAGGTTTGATGTACTCTTGAAACTAAGCACTCCTAATTTTGGTCATAATTCCTTCGCGTGTGTTTTCGAAAATTTCTCTCCACCAAATAAAAAGGGGAATGTTTGGATAAATCAACCAAACATTTTTCAGAGTTTGCAAAACTTTTGGTCCATCAAAAATGCTCAAGAATATTTAAAAATGTTTCATTGAACCATTCAAAATTTATGGCCCCTTGCACCATGGAATAGTAAAAAAAAAAAAAAAAAAAAAAAAAAAAAAAAAAAACTCTATGGTTGCATGACAAAAGCATGGCCATATGGTTCCTATCATAAACATCTTGAGCAAAATAAAAGGACCAATGTTTTCAAAACCCCCTTCCATAAGTGTGAGTTCATTTTCTCCCCCTTCATCACATCATTTCCTATGACCAAAATAAATGGAGTTGCTATGTTGATTGAGACTCATTCTTTAGCTTTACAATATATGCATGACATTTGTGCATTCCTTACCAAGCTCCACAAACAAAGCCTCATTTGGTAGAAGGTAGGATGAGTGAAGCTTGTAGGAATAGAACTCACATTGTAGGTAAGAGAAGTGCCTACCAAAACAAAGGAGAATTTTTGCACCTTACCTTGCAGCACATAAAAACTCTGGATACATACCTGCTAGAATTGTGTACTTGTCCGAAAATGCCGTTCTAGTCTCCAATGCTGCATGACAAGGTGTGACATATAAGCCCCACGATTTTTGCAACACTCATGAATATTTTGTGCTCTCGTAAACTTACCACTGTTTAGGGAGTATGTTGTTGCATCTTTATTACCCATGGGGCGCTTCTTTGTAACTCCTGATCCGCCGGTACCCTGAGTTGAGTTTGCTCGGGACGAGCAAAGTTTAAGCTTGGGGAGGTTGTTGGCGGTCGTTAAACCATGATTTGACCGCCAACCTACCGGTAAATAAATGCATAACACCAAGATTTTGTGCATAGTAGTTAGGAATAACACTACTCCACAAGTTTTGGTGAATATTTGGATGCAGGAGTGAATAATGGAGAAAAGAGGGCCCAGCCAGGGAAAATCCCTGGCCGGCCGGCCCCACCCTAGGCCGGCCGGCCCCACCTGGTGGCCACAGGCCTCAGGCTCTCTCCAGTGGGCTGCAAATTAATCCTCAACACGTGATTGAAGGCCAGCCCAACATAATTCCACCGTCATTCTAGAAGGTGGGCCATTTGGGCCTTAACTTGGCCCTTACTTCAATCCTGCCGACCCCACGGACAAACCGACCTTCAGACCGCCTTCAGGAGTGCATCTGAAGCGTTGAGGCAGAAGGCGGTGGCCAACCGCCACAGGGGACGGCCGGCCGGCCACCCCCCTAGGCCGGCCGGCCGGCTTTGGCGGCGCCGCCTCTCCAAAGTCGGCAGAGGAGCTTCAACCGCCTTGGAGACCTATAAAATGGACCCCTCGGCCTCCGAAGCAACGTGCACCATCACACTTCATCCAAGTGTTCATTAGTTTAGTTGAGTAGTAGCTTTGGGAGTTAGAGTAGAGTAGAGTAGAGTGAGAGCTCTCTCGGGCTTCCGGAGTCTTCTCGGAGTTCGGTATAGTTCTTTGTATCTTACTCTTGAGATATTATTTTATTTAATATAATATTTAGTTTTATCTTTATTTATTTCTTTTAGTAGTTCTTTTCTATTTAGTTTATTTATTCTGCCGAGTAAGTGCTCGTAGAAGTCTTGTTGTGGGATTCGTGATTGTTGGAATAGCGAGTACGAGAGAGTGCCGTCGTCGGGGATGACGTCGTGTGAAATCTGTGCTTGTTCATTCTTAGATAGGACTGCTCCGTTGATCAAGAGTAGCTCCTCTAGGCGGGTTGTAAGCGTGGCGCTTAGATCTTTGCCTATGCACGTTTGGCACCCAACCCCACGGAGGATGGTAGCCGCGAGTGTATGTGACAGCTGCACCGGTCTCTGTAATCCACCACGTCCGGGTTGGACTCAGCAGGGTCTTAATTATAGCGGATGGATCCCCAGGGTGAACTAGCATCATCGGTTGCCCTGGCACTTCCGTGCCCCGAAACGACATGACTTGTATGTGTATGAGCTTAGCTAGAGTAAATAACCTTTGTAGAATGGATTACTAGGAAGAGTAAATAATAGATAAACATACAGGTAGCCTTAACTCTATCTCGTTGCTCTCCCAAATGTATACTACGTTTTTATTTCATTACCTTGGATTTGAGGATGTGTGTGCCACCTATATCTATCATGCCTATCTTACCCCCGTCTCAAGTATAGTTGATACATTATTTCTTTCTCCAAATTATCCAATGCATAGCTATTATTCAGCTTTCTTTTGCTCTACTTCCCTGCGGAAATATAAATACGATAACCCTGGAATACTCCAAGGTGAAATGCTACAATGGTGATCCGTGCGCTTGCGGAATTAATGAATTTAATTTTATCGCATAAGAACCGCCAACAGACGGCTCCTGCGACATCGATGGCGACGACAGTCGTGATGATGTCCCTCCCCACCGCGAATTCATCTTCCTCCTCGCCTTGCAGATCCGGGGGCTAGAAGGGCGCAGAGCGATGCAGACCGACGAGACGGCAACGGGATCTGCACGGTGATGTCCGGCGCCTGCACGTGGCGACTTGGAGCTGCTCGGCCACAACGAGGACCTGCACTTGGCCACAATGACGACCTGTGAGCGTAGGGGAAGGCGGTGTTGCTTTGCTTTGAGCAGGAGAACGGAAGGAGACGAGTTGCTGCTAGTACTCGGTTTCATCGGAGAGAGGAACCTGCCTCGCGATTAATGAGGGCAGCAGAGTCATTTCGCCCACCTCTTGGTTTCTACGATTTTGGCCAGAACGCCAATCTTTGTGGGACGGAGGTAGTAGTCAGGTTTTTTTTTGTTTGTTTTCCTGAGTGTGTTAGTTCTTTTATTAGTTCCAAGTATGTGGGCGATTCAAACAGTAATGGTGTTACTTGATCTGTAATAAGGCTCCTTTGATCGAAAAAAAAAAGTTCAAAATTCATCACACTCTACCGATATTTTTGGTTAGCCGAAACATTGAGCATGCATTTTGAAAAATTCTTAGGGCAATTTTTTTATTTAGGAAAGGTGTATTTTAAATTGTTCGAGATGCTCTCCTCATCGGAGAACGGTGGAGGATCCCGGAGCACACCCCCCCCCCCCCCCCCCCCCCCTCTCTCCCAAGAGGGTTTTACCTGTATGCCATTAAAAAAGATGGTCGTGACCTACATGCCATTGAAAAGTTCGTTCGCACCTGTATGCCATCCATCTAAACTTTGTTGTCCCAAAAGCCATTCCGTTCGCAAACAGGTAATTTTCCACCGTTAAGGTGCACTGACAGGTAGGACCGGCATAAGAAAAGTCCATTTTACCCCTGTGCATTCATGCTCTATTTTGCAGAGACGTTCTGTGCATGCATGGAACACTACCACAAATTTGACATCTAAAAAAATAATCAATAGATATTTTCAACATGTTCACGGAGACCACAAATTCATCATCTAAAAAAAATCAATACAGGTATAATGGAGGCCACAATTTTCATCTAAAAAAAATAATCAACAATGAGCTGACAATGAAAATTTTGTCAACATTGAGAATATGAGCTGACAACCATTTATATACAGCTGGTAATATGATTTGTAACCACAATGAAAATAGCAGATCAACACTGAGAATATGAGCTGACAACCACAAATTCATCTCACAAAAAGTTAACCAACAGACAACACAATAGAGAGAACACAACAGTTAGTTTCCAAATTTTGTTCACATAACAGATACCTCACTTGTTTGCCAATTCATCACATAATAGCTTAGCTGCTAGTTTTCATTACATCACATAGCAAAAGACATTAAAACAACAAAAGAACATGGATGCAAGCACATGTCACTGCATATTCAGTTTCTTCTTGCTTCTTGTATTGGAAGCCGGGCTGGTTGGACTAGCAGCTTGAATAAGCTTTTGTGGTGTAAGTTTCTTCTTCATCCCTATCTTAAACCTTGGTGAAGGCGGGGCCGTACCATCTCCATTGGCCCTATATGAACCGGTCCGGTGGCTGTAATAGCTGCCTCTTCATGAATAGATGCCGGTTGCAAAACTTGGAGTGGAACAGGGTCATTAGAACCAGTTGCAGATCTGTACATTAATGTTATTAGTCATGACATACATGTATGTATGTAAACAAATAGACAACTGGTTACCTGTTAGATGTACTACCAGGAGTACAACTTGATGTAGTGGTAGAAGATGATTTCCTTGCTGACCTCTTGCTGTTCTTGGCACTTGAACTAGAAGATGATTTCCTAACCCTTTTCTTGTGTGTAGCATGGAGCACTGCTTCATTGTGTGGGAATACCATCTGGGATGGAGTAGGATTCACCAGTGGCACAATGCTAGTACAGCTTGCTGCTTTTTTCTGCCTTTTCTTTGGAGGACCCCTGCATGTAAATTAAAGTAGGTTAGTTAGAGAAGTTAACAAAATTGTAACATGTAAATTAAATTACTTATCATTACCTGTCAGCCTCCATGGCAGCTATATCTTCTGGATTTCCATCTTTACAAGTGTACCAGTGATGCCCTAACTGATGGCATATGGGGCACTCATGTTTCTTTGACTTCTTGCTGCCTCCCTCAGCAGCTGATTTCATTCTATTCTTCCTCCTACCTCCTGTGGACTTGAGCAAAGGAGGGTGCATAAAGAAGCCAAGATTTACTTTGGGCCACATGCTCTTGTCAGGAATAGAAGGGATAGAACCTTCATATGCAGATCTGAATTTATTGACAGAGAAGTACTCATCCACATGGTCTTCCAGTTTTGCACCAGGCATTGAAGTGATGTATGCAATTGCATGTTTACACGGGATTCCTGACCCTTGCCAAACCCTACAGGAACAGGTTCGGTCAGGTAAACTAACCACAAACCTGTAGCCAGAGCCACCCTTAGCACAAACTTCTGCTACACCTTCAGGGAGCTTGTAATCACTTCAATGTCAAGGTTGTAACTATCTTCCCTCAACTTCTGCAGAATATGAGGTAGAATCTTTCCTTCAAACTTCATAGCTACCTTCTTTCTATTATTCCACTTGATCAAGATCTTCTGTCTTATGGTGTCCATCAGGTCATCCAGGTTCTTTGCCTTGTCACCCTTTATCCAATTATTGAATGACTCAGCCAAATTATTAGTCACATAATCCACCTTTGATAATGTCCCAAACTGGCTCCTAGTCCAAAGTTTTGTGTGTGTTATTTGCAGATATTTCATTGCCTCTGGTTTGGCTTCAGCCATTGCTTGATAATGCTTCTCAAACATATATGGGCTCCATGAATATGCAGAAGCCCACAAGTGATCTTCAAAAACCTTCCCATTGTACCTCTTTTTGAAATTCTGTACTAGATGCCACATACACTCTCTATGTTCAGCATATGGAAAAACTGTACTAACCCCATGCATCACTGCCTGGCCACAATCTGTGCAGATTGTCAACCCCTCTGGGGTGCCTATTGCTTCCTTCAATCTCTCCATGAACCACACCCAATTCTCATTGGTTTCTGAGTCAATTACACCTACAGCTACTGGATACATCCAGTTGTGCCCATCTACAGCACAAGCAATGCACAACTGTCCCCTGAACCTTCCAGTTAAAAATGTACTATCCACTGCAAGATATGGTCTGCAACCTCTGAGGAAACCATCAACACATGGTTTCAATGCAAAGAATAACCTATTGAACCTTATCTTTTTGTTGATGGTATGGTGATCAATGACAAGAAATGATCCTGGACTAGTTTCCTCTAACTGGGCCTTCAACCTATACAAGTTATGAAAACTTTCGTTCCAGGGCCCATAAAGCTGATCCATGGCAAGATTTTTACCTTTGTACACTCTTCTGTAGGGAACTAGGATTTTGTGTTCGTCCTTCAACCTCCTTTGCAATTCTGTGGCTCGCAGAGTACCATCTTCCTTAAGCCAATCAACCACCTGTTGGCACACCCAAAACTGTGTTACCCCTACACAGATTCCAGCCCTCCTAGTGCTCTGACAATCATGAGGGTATGGGTTTCTCTTCACCTGCAAAACAATAAAAAATATACTTATTAAAAGACAACAGATTTCATAATGCATAGGCAATGGATTGTACTAACAGATTACCTTAACTGTGACATCATCCTTCAAAGTTGAGACATGAATCCTCCAAGGGCAGCCCTCACTTTTGAATGCACAGTTCACCCTATACCTCCCTGTATCACTCTTTTCAATGTTATAATTGAACTCATGTTTGACAGAATGAGAAGCTAAAGCAATCTTAAAAGCATCCACATTTAAATATACAGTCCCAACTGTCATAGGAGGGTCCTTCTTGTCATAATCAGCATCAGGCATTCGTTCAGGCTCTCTATCTTTAACCATGTCATCTATGTCCCTAACTTCTGTTTCATCATCAGACAAGGATTCAGATTCATCATCTGTTTCAGAGCATGTACCAGCACCAGATCCCTCATCATGCATTTGGTTGTTGCCACCTTGACAATGAGGAATGGGAGTGGTGGACAGTGGATGTTGGGGACCAAGCTCAATATACAACCCTTCCTCATCAACACCCACATACTCATTCATTGGGTTTGGGTTAACCAGGCAATCAGTTTCATCAGGTTGAGTGTGTGTGGCATGGCTAGGTTCTGCTAAGCTTGGACAAGCAACTGAAGGGGTCACTGGGGGTTCAACAGAAGGGACAGCAGTACCAAAGTCCCAATCAGGAATTGCAGGAGGCTCAATACTAGGGCTATGATAAGCAAATGTCAAGAAACAACACTTGGTAGCCTTATGTTTTTCAAACATTTCAACCAAATCTTGGTCGGAGCAGACTTGGATGTTCACCTTACTATCCATGCAGAAGTAAAAGAGTCTCACTATGTCACCGTAATCACAGGGATACTTGTCAACAATACCATCAACCAAGTCTCTGAAATTAGTTACATCCGCATCCACAACTTTGTCCAACGAATACCACCGACCACGACAATTGGGAGCAACAATCCGAATTTCTAAGTTGAAGCTAGTGTCTGCGTCCATCCTACAGATGAACAAGGAGCAGAATCGCAGCGAACTAAGTACCAATAAATCAATCCAATTTTTTGTGACCTAACACCAAGCAATGAAAGGGAAAGTGCATCGCTCACCCGTCTGGAAGCCAATCCGGTCGATCCCCTGCCATGCCGCCCGAGCTCGCAGGGGCTCAGCGCCTCAGGCGCTCCCGGCTGCCCGCCTGCAGCCGCTCCAAGCCGCCAGCCCGCAGCTCCCGGCTGCCCGCCTGCAGCCGCTCCTGGCCGCCCGCCCGCCCGCTCCCGCCCGCCCGCAGCTCCCGCGCGCGGCGCGCCTGCCTGCAGCTCCCGCGCGGCCCCGCCGCCCGCTCCGCTGCTCCCGCCCCCCCCGCTCCCGCCTGCTCCCGCCGCCCAGCAGCTTCCAGCCAGAAGCTCCCGGCTGCAGCTCCCGCGCGCCAGCTGCAGCTCCCGCGCGCCCGCAGCTCCCGCGCGCGGCGCGCCGCCTGCAGCTCCCGCGCGCCGCCGCCCGCTCCCGCCTGCTCCGCCGCCCGATCCGCCTGCTCCGGCTCGCCGCAGCTTCCGCCCGCAGCTCCCGCCCAAGCCGCTCCCGCCCGCACCCCCAGAAGCCACGCCGCCGCACCAGCTAGGGTTTCGGAGACTGACCGTCGAGAGAGCTCCCAAGAGACCGTCGCCACTCGCCAGGGGATAAGGGACGGTTGGTTCTGTTGGGCATTTAGGTCATTTTCTTAGGCGGACCCACCTGTAAGTAGGCTTAAACGGTGAAAAGTAGACGGAAGTGAGACGGAATGGCTTGTGGGACAACAAAGTTTAGATGGATGGCATACAGGTGCGAACGAACTTTTCAATGGCATGTAGGTCACGACCATCTTTTTTAATGGCATACAGGTAAAACCCTCCTCTCCCAACCACACCACTCCCTAGTCCCTTTCTGTGTGTGGCATCAAGATTACAAGAGCCTAGGCAAAAATTAGCCGCCTAAACATTTGTCAGCTAAGTTTAGGAGATACCTGTTTGGATCCTGAAATTGTCCTAGCTAACAAAAATTTAACACCATTGCCCCTGCTCCCGGCCCACCACGCGCATGAGAGAAAACGAATGAGAAAAAAAAAACAGATGGCTGCGGGAGGGCACTTTCGTCTTTCCTCCTTTCCTCTCTATGTTAGTTATTTTTAGGAGGGTTGGAGTGACGCTAAAAGTTTAAGAGGTGGGCTGACTAAAAGTTTAGTCACTTTTAGTCGGTATGTTTAAATCCAAATGGACTAAAATTAGTTTATACTAGGTAAAAAGAAAGAAAGAGAGGGCGCATGGAATGGAATTTTAATGGAATGGTAGGGCGGCATGAGCGGTGGTGAGGGTAAGGCACTAACAAGGCCCCCGTAGAGAGAGAGAGAGAGAGAGAAATAGCGAAACAAGAGGGAGAAAATATGGAGGAGAGAGAAGGGCGAGAGGGACGAGAAATAGCACTGCCGCACCGTCGAGGTGTGCGTGCAATTTGGTGTTGCTGATCGATCGAGGAGAGAGGAGTGGCAGGGGAGGACGGACGGAAGGAAGGAGGAGGGTTGGGAAAACATTGGAATTCCCATATACCTTCCCAATTTCTTCATCCTCCCTCCTCCAATCTTCTCTCCTTGAGCACATCCATTAGATCCATCGTGGACCTGAGGCCGTGCATCATCGAACGAGTCCAAAGAAACAAGGACGCTGTGCGCATGCATGTTGATGGTTGGGATCCCTGCCATCTTCATGCTTCACTAATCCATCGATCGATCAATTACGCTTGGGAAGAACGCCAACAAAGAGATAGAGATCGAGCAGAGGTCACAGGGATCAGCAGCAGCTCCTTCCCTCCAACCTTCCGTCTTTGATGGGCATTATTCCATTTCAGTTTCAACTCCAACACCAGCAGGTACAACTTATTAATTTGTAGCCTCAGGATGCAACTGCACGCAACTGTTATATTTGATTCTCAATAGATGTTCAAACCGCAACTGTATGCCATTTTATCATCATCTAGCATGGAAGTTATTTATTTATTTATTTTTGACGAAAAGAGAATTTTATTAATATAAAATATTACATCTGTTGATTACAGAAGCAACCCAAACGACTAGCATGGAAGTTTACATATATAAGCAGGCAGTGTTGGCACGACAAATGAATGAACCTGCATAAAGTAGAGTACAAATTTTTTGCCACCGATTGTGCCACATCTTTTAATTTAAAAATAAATATATTGGATTATATTTACCTTTCTTGAATCTGAATACTATATTCACTCGCCACCTGTTTATAGAAATCTTGTTTGCATTTCAGAGGGATTCCTCCGTAGCTTTTTGTCTGCATATTAGCCCAGTCACCAGTACATAATGAATACTTAGGATTTATTGCTTCAGCATGAATCTTGTCTGCAATTCAAATTTAAAAGATATATGTTACTGTGATATCTTTTTGTTTTGTAATCGCCCAGAGTCTGATATCCAAAAGCGTACATACTATACACATTGTATTCTCTGGTGGCATCTTTAGTTGCCTATTGATTCGGAAACTTAGCATTATAAACGCCATGGATACTTGCTGGAAAGCAGAAGATCCTCATCCCTTGCGGCTTCCTGCTTTGCAACTTTTTACAATACTATCTTCTCAGTTCTAGATATTTGCATCTGTAGCTTTTATAGTTTGATTCTTACGATTGTTCAGTAAATTATCTGATTGCAGTTGAGGATATGGTTGGAAACAGGGCATGGTTGGGAGGGCTTTTCAACAGCTCAGGCAAAAGGCGCCAAGTCAGTGCAGAGAAGTTATTTGAACTTACGTCTCTTCAGGTAAAGATCACTAACATGCGTGTTTACAGAACATTTAATCTTTTTGTTCCTGTTATTACAATCTTGATTCAAGTTTTCTGTGTAAATGAATACACATTAATTCAGTAATTTTTGCACGATAATAATAAGTTGCCGAAGAGTAAGAACAGAGATGACTCCTCGGCTTTTTAATTTCATATGCCTTTATTCTGATTGTCAAATTCCTGTATGAAGGTTGTGAGATAACTTCGTTGGGTTCCTTACACAATTGCATAATCATTATCGACTAAAGTACTTATTTTACCATTTTCAGCAGACCTACTTATTTCCTCACTAATGCAACAAATGGATAAAATTTCACATATCTCAAAAACCAATAGATAAAAGTCACTTGTGTTGTGATTATTATGGCTCAGATTCATTCTCAAGATTCATGATATGCTAATATTACGATAGAAGAGAACTAGAGAATTAATGGAAGTAACTGATAATATCTCGGCTCGCGTTCATTCTTAATTCATCCGGAGTTTTACCGGCGTTGACAAACAATTTGATAAACCATAATATGCTGACATTGCAATAGAAGAGAAGTAGAGAATGGAAGTAACTGACAATATCTCGGCTCGGATCCATTCTAAAGCTTCATCTGCAGTTTTCGCTGTGATGACAAACAATTTAATAAACCCTGATATGCGGATATAACAATAGAAGAAAACTAGAGAATGAACGGAAGTAACTGACAATATCTCTTTTGTTTTGTTTTGTCAATTTTTATGGGCTAGGAAAGGATGTACAGTGTCTCTTAGCTTCTTGCAGCTGAACTAACCTATTTCTTTAAATATTCAGGAACAGAGGTTGCAAAAGTTGAAGGAAAGGCTAAATGTACCTTACGATGAAACTCGGACAGATCACCAGGTTAGAAACTGTATATTTGCATCAGTGAATATTTGGCGGCACCATGAATATGGAAATGAAATGAAGATGGAAAGTTTAGTTTAAACCCTGAATATCAGAGGTTCATGTGTGCCTCACTTTATCTTTCTCGTACTTCACGGATTCAGACTCAATTCATTTGTTGGACTTGGCTGTAGGAATCACTTAGGGCTCTTTGGAATGCTTCGTTTCCTGATACAGAGCTTACTAGCTTAGTTTCAGAGCAGTGGAAAGATATGGGGTGGCAGGGCGTGAACCCGACGACTGATTTCAGGTTACTGTTAGTTTTTACGCTACTTTTAGGGTGTCTGTTTGTGAAGAAATGTTGCTCTTTAGTCTCTTTGGAAACAAAATGCTTCTTGTTTAGAGGAAATGATCCATCTTCAGTTTCCCTGACAGACGAGAGATTTGACAATGTATCATCTGGCTTTGTTTCAGGGGCTGTGGATATGTTTCACTTGAGAACCTTTTGTTTTTTGCAAGAACATATCCGGTATGTCTTTATTCCTTGTACTGGTGACCGGCCAAACAAAATAGTTTCATCTTGTAAAATTAAACTCCTTATGAATTGAGCAAAGTGGTGCTGCTTCTCATGGTTGACTCGACAAGCAGGCTTCATTCAAGAGGTTGTTGCTGAAGCAGCAGGGAATACGAGTCACATGGGAGTACCCCTTCGCCGTTGCAGGCATAAACATCTCATATATGTTGATTCAGCTGCTGGAGCTCAACTCAGGTATGCATCTCAATATAACCACAGGTATAAATTAAAAAGGTGCTTGGTTCCTCTCTGATGTACTTTAGAGGAGGTCTCTCAGGCCCTTCCTTTCTTGTAGAAGGCATCTAGCTTTCCATGTGAAACTGTCTTATTTGAATTAACAACTGCACAGACTATGTGCATTGCATCAGTTTGTCAAAGCATTAAAACTAGTAATCAAAGTACATCTACCATGTGCACTGCATTCGTACGAGTCAAACAACTCGATCACCATACAACCGTATAACATATTTGTATGGTGTCAGCCTTTGTTTCTTTCTCAAGATGATCATCAAGGAATCTTTCGATTTGATTACGACTGTTTCATGATGAGCAATTAGAATACACAGATGCATACAGCTGGTGCTAACTGCTAACCGATGCGCAACCGTCTCGTCTCACTGTGTTGTGGTTACAACGGCCCTGCGTGCCATCAACATGATTGGCAGCCTGATCATGTGAATTGAAACAAAAAAGAATAAGGGGCTTGATTTGTTTGGTTGTTCATGTGCTCCCTCAGAAAGCAATAACTGAATGGTTGTTGGTTCTACAACTGCTAGTTGTTCAGAGCTTTGCTTCATACATACAGATATCATATAAAAAACAACGCCTGAGACTAAAGCTCGCCCACGGTATTTGATTGGTTTCCTTCCTCTGTTTCCATTTTCAGCGCGACCGAAATCTTTGCCAGGGATTAACTTTATCAAAGTGTTGACAGGTATATTACCAGAGCAGAAACTCCTTTTTTTTTTTTAGTTACACACATTGATGTTGGATTAATTCATTGTGGTCATTCAGATAGACATACAATCTTAAGTTTTATGTTCATCATGTCAGAACATGAGGACGCATTTGATGTGCTATACTGCATAGCGTTTGAGATGATGGATGCCCAATGGCTGGCAATGCGTGCCTCCTATATGCAGTTCAAAGTAAGGCAATACTTTCCTTTTACACGTTATGGATTCGAACTAATCATTTCCATGGACTAATGATGTACACTTCTGCTCCTCCTCCTGAATCGGATTGGAAATTGCAGGACGTGCTTGAAGCAACGAAGCAGCAGCTGGAGAGGGAGCTCTCCCTGGAGGATCTCCATGACATTCAGGACCTCCCTGCTTACAACCTCCTGTACAAATAATACATACATATAGATCTGATCCAGTCAACTTAGTGCAAAGGCGACGAATCGTTGATGAGCCTGTAAAAAACTGCATCCAGTTGTTCCTCACCTCCTCTGTAAAAAAAAAATACGTCATGTTGATGGAAACACGGTCATGTAGCCCAAGGATCCTCGGGATATACAAGTATAAAAATACAGTACATCAAGTTGCACGTCCTTGAGCTGAGAAGCGCTTTCATTCAAAGGGGAAAAGAAAAACAAGAGTTTTTGTTACATTTGCATGTGACGAGAAGCAGCCACTTGCTCTGCTTTGACTGGTCCAGGCGATCTATTGATCCCATGTGTTGGTATATACTGTATGTGCAGAGATTACACATCTGGAGTAGTAGGCATGTGCTTTTTTTTTTTTTTTTTCTAGCTCTGCTCATGGATGGATGTAGCGCGCGCTACAGGAACGGTATATGCAAACGAGGGAGGATACGTGGGCGCTCCGTGATCCATCCCCTGCAACAGTGCTGCAGATAGGGGCCGGGGCGCCATACCACTGTTTTCTGTCAGAGAAATTGGCACAAGCGAAGGCTACAAACTTTTAAATTAAAAAGAGATACAGGAAGCAACCAAAACAGGGGAAGCCTTTCTTTTCCTACTACTCCAGTAGGAGTACTCATCAGATAATAGTAGATCACCTCACCTGCTGGCCAAATGATTAGAGATGGTGCATCTTCAACAGTACAGAAACCTGTTGTGCGCGCCTTGATGATCAGATCAGATGAGCTCAGAACATGCAGATGTTAAGAATGATGGAGATGGTTGGTGTGCGCACCAGCACTGCCACGTCTCTGCTTTGCACACAGGAAGGAAGGAAAGGTGAGGGTCAGAGCATAGCACCATACTTAAACCCATGCTCGCTCGCAATGGCGTTCAATCAAGAAGGTCCCTTGTTCCCTTCCATCAGGACTCGAGGAGGAGACTGGCTGGCTGGTCCGTCAACACAAGACAGCAGCCCAACCTTTGTGCAAGTGCCTAGTGTGCAGCATTGAGAGAGTGAAGAACGAGCAGAGAGCATCAGGCAGCAGTGCTTGCTAGCGTGGCAATGGCATAGCATCCTCAGATTCCTCCTCTCCAGTGCAGGTGTCAAGCAGAGTGCAGGAGATGGATCGTCTGTTTCCTTGAGTTCCTTGCCTTGAAAGCAAGTGAAACAGCAGCGCCTACAGTAATCAGATCATCTTGTATGGCGTCTTCGGTAGCGTTCGGATGAGGGCTCTAAAGAGCCTCTAAAGTTCTACCCTCTAAAGTAAAAGAATCTTGCTATTAGAGGTACTAAATAAATTTATTTGCAAAACCTTTTTGCAGACGGGCGTTATTTTTCGAGACGAATCTAACGAGCCTAATTAATCAATGTTTTGACACAGTGATGCTACAGTAACCATCGTCTAATCGCCGCTTAATTACCCTCATTGCGTTCGTCTCGCGAAATAGAGGGGGGGTCCTGGACTTAGTTTTGTGATTTGACTTTGTTTAGTACACATAAATCGTGCCGGAAGTATTGATGTGAATGCTACAGTGCATAATAGCCCATTATTCCTATCCGAACGCTACCTTCATCAGTCTTGTTGCTACTAGCATACACAGAAGCAAGTGCAGTGCTTGCCAAACCAACAAATAGATTCTCTTCTGTTGCAACAAACAGGAAAGGATCCTTTAAAAAAAAAACCTTTGGCTGCTGGACTCGGTAATGAAGAAGATGATCATAGTAAGAATCCATCATATTACTTAGTAAGTGGGAGTAAATAATAGTAACAGGGACAATGATTGACACTTGTACTAGGGACTACTAGCCGCACTCCGGCGGTGGCGGGGCGGGGGCTCTCTTCTTCCTCCTCTGTTTCACTCATGTTTCCATTTCACAAGGCAAAAAAAAAAAAAAAGTCCAAAACAAAACCAAGAATTACAGAGAGACGGTGGATCTCATCAGAAGCGGGCGTTCTCGAAGCCGTGCAGATCGCTGACCCGGTTCATGGACTTTCTCATGATGGCCACCTTGGCCAGCTGCTCCGCGGCGCGCCACGCCGATGTCGGCGTCAACGGCTCGCCGGCACCTGACCCCACGGCTCGCGGCGTCCCCACGGGCGTGGTGGACTCGGACGTCGTCGTCCTCCTGCCACCGCTTCTGGACGTCGGCGTGAGCGGCTGCTGGGTGCGGCGCCAGCGCATGTCGCTGAGCTCCGTGTCCAGGCTGCCGACCAGGTCCTGCTGCTGCTGCGACGGCGGCGACTGCAGCACGAGCGCCCGCGCCGACGACAGCAGGTGGATGGCCGTGGCCAGGTCGTGCAGCTCCGCGAGGCGGCGCGCCTCCGCCACGGCGCGCGTCGCCACGAAGAGGTCGTGCAGGCGGCGCGAAGAGGCCTCGGCGCGGAGCGGCGGCGGCAGCAGCAGCGGCGGCTGCTCGGCGGGGCGCACCGTGTCCTGCGACGCCGGGTCGCGGTAGCTGCAGCGCACGGACAGCGAGTGCTGCTGCTGGGATCCCGGCGGAAGCAGCGGCGCGCGCAGCTCGACGAGCAGCTCGCGCTCCTCCTCGGCGTACATCTCGCCCAGGCGCACGCTCACCGCCGCGCCATTGCCGCCGGTCACTGAGCACACGCCCTGCTGGCCGGTGGAGTAGACGGCGGTGATGTCCCCCGCGGGGAACAGCAGCTCCAGATGCACCTCCTGCATCACCACGCTGACGAGGCCGCCGAGGCACTTGGCGAACGCGTGCTCCACCGGCGGCGGCTGCTCTTGCTTGTCTTCCTCTTTCGGCGGCGCAGGCGCATCGATGGGGATCTCCACGTGCGTGAACCGGGTGGCCGGAGCCACGGCAGGCCGCCGGACAGGTGCTTGTTGCTGCTGCTGCTGCTGTTGTTGTGTGTCGGAGAGAAGCATGACGGTGGCGACGGGGTTGCGGTCTCGGCGGTCCTCGAGGACCTTGGTGGCCTTGCGCAGCGCGTCGCCGACGCAGGCGCTCTGTCCCTGCTCGGAGGATTGGTCTGATGCTGCTGCTGATGCACAGACGACGAGTCGGTCGACGATCTGTCGCGCCGAGCGCTGTCCCTGCCTGGTCATCCGGCGCAGCGGCAGCAGGCGCTTGGCGGCGCCGGAGAAGGCGACGATGGAGAGGCGGTCGGCGGGGCCCAGGGAGGCGACCACCAGGCGCATCCCGCGCTTGAGCATCTGCAGCTTCTCCCCCATCATGCCCTGGCTCACGTCCAGCACCGTCACCAGGTCGATGGCGGCGCGACGCCTGTGCTGCAGCTGCAGCCCGGGCGCCTTCACCTTCACGGCCACCACGTACTTGCCGTGCCTCCGCCCGGACGACACCAGCGCCGCCTCGGGCGCCACGCTCACCGCCAGCCCCGAGCTCCTCATCCTCCTCATGGGGCCAGGGAAGAAGCCCCCGAACTCCTCTTCCTCGCCGTCGTCCTCCGGGATCGGGTTGAAGCCCGCCGCGGCCTTGGGCGCCAGCAGCGGCTCGTCGTCGTCGTACAGCTTGGAAGACGACGTCGTCTTGCGGGAGGCCAGCTGGAACGGGGCCTGGCGCCACGGCGACGCGCACACGGGGCAGCAGAGGACGCCGCCGGCGGAGGACCGCGCGTGGGCGGCGATGCAGGGGAAGTGGAAGCTGTGCGAGCACTCCGCCGTGAACACCGCAGAGCTGCCGCTGCTCTTCACGCCGCGACAGCACACGCCGCACCGAGCCTGCACCCAGACATTAATCATCAGCCATTAATTGTCATTTCATTTGTTCATCATCACAACACGTTTGAATCCGGAGAAAGAAAGCCGCGTTGGGATGAGGAAAAGATAGATGGTCCTTTTCTTTTTGGGCACTACTCCTTCTAGTAGTATCATTTGGATGGGATGAAAATCATGGTACAAAAGCTGATCCATCTTTTCCCCCTGGGCTGTATCTACGCTAGGCCAGCTTTTCCTCATTTCTTCATCAAACAGAGATTTGACATCACATTCAGATGCCGCTACCACTAGTGTACTATCTTGGATGGAGAGATCTAATACTACTCCTAAGAGTCATTTTGACATCACATTCAGATGCCAGGAGAAGAGACAGACAATCATCAGGGAGGGGAGGGAAGGGGAAGGGGGAAGAAAACAAAAGTCTGTGATTGGAAAAGCTGCTGTGAATGATATAATAATAATTACTCAATCATCATCACAAGGTGGAGGAGCAAGAGCAGAAGAATCTCAAGGAAAGGATTAGGACAAAACAGAGAGGGTGGTGGTAATGATTGGTGGTTTGGTTTCTAGAGATGGGGATCTTGGCCAATCACCGGCCAAAAGGCAAACAAACAAACAAAAACTCCTCTCTCTCTTAGTGCATTGATGAATTCATTTCATCTCGCTTTATCAGCTTGCTTGCTTGCACTCGACTCACAACAAACAAGAAAATGGATTAATTTTTTGCTTGCACTCAGAAACTAGTGGAGGGAGGAGGTGGAGGGAGCATTGGATCAAGAGAATGGAGCCCGAAGAAAGATTGAAATGCAGGAGCCTGACCTTGGACGGCAGGAGTGATGCCTTGAGGAGCGCGAATCTGGATGGGGATCTGGGCGACGCCGGCGCCGACAGCGCCTGCAGCAGCGGCATCCTGGGCTTCCTCATGGGCGCCGGCGCCGACGGCGGCGTCACCGGCGCGGGGTCCGCCGGCTCCTGCAGCGGCTTGGTGCGGCAGCGCAGCGTGGGCGTGGCCGGGTTGCTGCCGGACTTGGAGAAGAAGCCGCCGGCTCGGGGGCTGGCATCGCGGGGGCGGCGCTTCTTGGCCTTGGCGGCGTCGTCGTCGTCGTGGTCGTCGCGCTGGACGGACGTGCACAGCGCCCTCCGCCACCCCGTCCCCATCTTCTTCTCCTTCTTCTCGTCCAGTACCCGAGAAAAGAAATGGAGGCTGCAAGAGGGAGCTCCTCTTTAACAATTGCTCAACTCAGGCTCTGGTTGCTTCTAGTCTAGTAATAATACGGTGGTGATGCGCTAGCACCACATGGCAATGGCAAGGGAATCCCGGGGAAGAAGCTCTCTTCTCTCAGCCAGTAGTCTAATGAGGGAGGGAGGAGACTAGTTAATAAATACTGGTGCGACGACGAATCCACCATAATTTATCCTCCTCATCACTCGACCTCATCAAGGCAACAAGAGAGAGAGAGAGAGAAAAAAAAAAGAGAGATCGCAATTATTATAGATAGGCCGCGCGCGCAGCGCTGCAGCTCGCAACCTACTCACAGTCGCATCCCAGGCTCCTTGTAGTACAGTGTTTTTATTATTCAGAAATGAAATGCCACTTCTCGACTCCCGATATCACCCTCCGGGTTGTATGTATTGTCATCGGTAACTGATCAGCCCAAATTTTTGCAACCTCAAGAATCAAGATTCCCTCCCGCCTTTTCCATCATTTTTCCGACTCTTGATTTAGGATCATCGTACTGTACTACTAGTGTCATCAACAGTTAGATTAGCAAACAAACTATAATAATAAGCATTTGATTTCAAGCTGCTGGTCATGATCAGAATCCGAGCAGCAGGGGCAGGCGAAGGCAAGAGCAGAGCTCTCCTACTAGGGCGCGGCGCCACGTTGGTCGGCACCTCCCCCTCGCCTCTCGCAACTGTTCACACATGTGCCCTGCCCCGTCCGGGAATCTGCATCCCAATCACCGTCCATCGTCTATCTATGATCCTGCGTGAGAGGCAATTTAGTACTAGTACGTTTGATCAAAATAATTCGATATCTTCCATTTCCCTCCATGGTTACTGTTTGAGTTTCATTACGCCATTCCGTTACAAACACCATGGTAATTGTAAGAGTCCATGTTAGAGGTGATTGTCACTCGCGAAGCTACGTTAAGCTTCCCTGATGCACTGGCATCGGGGTAAATCAAAATTTCACCACTAATAAGTTTAATTCTGACCAGTTGTGAACTCATTTTAGACCCTAATTTGTGCATTTGGCATCACCATGCTGTTGATTCTAGCTTCGTCCGTGGTGCTTGTTTATGTGGATGTCATTTGAC
Organism: Eragrostis nindensis; assembly: GCA_012490785.1. Lineage (NCBI taxonomy): Eukaryota > Viridiplantae > Streptophyta > Magnoliopsida > Poales > Poaceae > Eragrostis > Eragrostis nindensis. The sequence continues at coordinate 16,926 of JAAXCT010000664.1, read as the reverse complement.
TTAGGGAGGTCAAGGGATATGGGAAGCGGTGAGCGACTAAACTATTTTTGATTTAGAAAAGTTTATTTTAAGATGGAGGAAGGGCTTATTTCAAGATAATTAATTATTTCATTTTTGTACCCTAAATCTAGCTAACAGAAACAGAGAAAAAAAAAAAGAAACAAAGAGTAAAGTGTATGGCCGGTCTTCAAACTAGATCGGTTGTGTCACTTCTCTAATTGTAGTTTTGACTCTCTTAACTTAGCTTCAGACGTCATTTAGGTCTCCATTGTCAAAATGAAAATCTAGCTCCACAAACTTGACTTCGGGTGTCATATAAGTCCTATACTTTCAAAATACATCATTATCCCAATCAAATTGATTAAGTTTATGCTTTATAAATATAACTTGATTATATTTTAATGGACAGGGGTTAGGTAATGCCTCTGCGATTGGGGATTGAAAGCATGTTTAATTTTGCCTTATTGGCTAATGCCTTGATGTTCTAGTTCATTCAAGTGAGCATGAACCAACATTACTCTTGCTCCACTTCTGCTTTAACTATTTTTATTTCAAAAATGAAACAACATATTTCGTTAAGCATTGTTGCGTCAATTTTTCTTTTAAAAAAGTACAAACTATAGTGATAAATAATAAAACTATAAAATAATACAAACTCTGTGAATAATAAACAATACATATTCACTAGCCAATTTTGCCGGAGAGTAGCCTTCTTTAGGATGTTCAGATCTGCATTAACACAACCAATTTAATCATATTTAATTGGGGCAACACTTTATTTGAGAGTATATGACCTAGATGGCATCTGAAGCCAAGTTTAGAGCGTTCGTTAGAATACATTCTGAGAGTATAGATACCTAAATGACATCCGAACCTATGTTTAAGGAGTCATAACTATAATTTGAGAGTATGTAGATCTAAATGACATAACCAGACAGGTTTAAGGATCGCTATGCACTTCACTCAAGGAAAAAAAGAAAACTAAAACCAGTAGCACAAAACGAAGGAATCTAAAACCATCCACGCAACAACATAGAAAAACTTGTTGACGCGACATAAATTGTACATAATTGTGTCGTTTGATTTCAGAACTACTGAACAAACGGCGACTATAATAGAATGAATTGGCTAACGCTACCAATACCTGAACCAAACACTGTCGAAATGTAAATAATGTTTGCAAAGATGTTTGTGCACATGGATTCGTCCTTAATCTGGGAGTTGTTACTTGTTATCCCTCAACCCACTTGCAGCGCACCATGGAAACCGTACGTCCTTGTATAAGGTGTCTACTGTTGGTGTGCAGAGAGCACTTGCGCGCGGACGATGATGGATCGATCCATCGAACTGATGATTTTGCCGATAGCTCGCTCGATCTTCGTTTTTCTTTTGGGAAATGCATACAGTTGTGGTAATCCGTCCACCACATGTTCAGCTTGGCTCGGCGTTGGTGTTTGGAAGGATTCTTGCCGGTTTGGATGGGTCGATCCGTCCACCACATGTTAGAGTATGTGTGTTGAATGATTGGCAAGTTAGGCACGCACCACGCATCGTGACAAGAGAGCACAAAAAGTGAACCTTTCTTCCACATTCCCTAGTGGAACTTCACCGGCCCAACTTTGAATTTAGAGCAACAAGGAGGTAAAAAGAGTAGACCCAATCTGCAACATGTACCACCAACGACTAATTGCGGTATTAGTTGACTACTAGATAGAACATCCCTAATGGTATTTTTTTTCTAAATATTAAACCTGGCAATAATTTACAAACTTTCAACATCTATTTCTTCCTACAGTAATAAATTTGCTTTTACGAATGGTTACTGTTTAAATACCATTTGAATTTGAGCATTTAATTAGTCAGGAAATAACGATATATTTTTTTAATCATTTCTCTTTACAAAGATAAAAAGAATTGTACTCCTATATAAGATCATTTTAAAAAGAAACGTGAAGGATCTACTTCTGGCAATATTTATGGTACAAATTAATTAGAGGGGATCAAACGCTCTTTTCCTAACATAAGCCCAAACTTAAACAATGTTTGATACCATAGGTTTTCCCACAACTTAATGGTCTTTTTTGTTGAAAAAAATGTGTATATTTTACTCTCTGGAAGAATTCATTTTGTTTCTTTTGACTTTGCATAAACAATTATATATGGCCCAATTTACTACCCTGATCTATTCATGCTTGGTCATGTTACTTATAATGTACTAAACTGTTTCATATATGGGGTCAACTAACAAAATAGAGTATTACTTTTTTCCGCTATTTAGTTTGGTGCTGCAGAGTTCGACATGTGTATGTAGTGGTAGAATAGCAGGAGTGATTGGCAAAAGGAGTTGAGATGAAGTCATGAGTGATGTACTAGTACCATGCATGGCTCCTGCATATTTACTGCAAGTCAACAAGAAGAAGAGTCACCGGCTTGAGCCTCTCTACTTCTTAGTAGTCGGAAGAGAAGTATTTGACCTTGTTGGGCCTATATTACTAGTTTATATTACTTATAAACTAGTAATATAAGTAAATACTTCTATTACTAGAGAGTTTAGATCATGGATCGCAGATGACGATACATGACGAGAGAGTTGAGGAAAAGGGTGGGAAAGCGGTGAAGGTGAGAACTTGAGCTACGGCGTTGCGTGAGAGTTGAGATGAAGGCAGGACTCTGTCCCTGCACAACAAATACAGCAAGTCGCCTCGCGTTGGCGTGTTTTGGGGGTGGTGTCCTAGAAGTAGTAGTAAAATACTCGTCTTGCTGCATGCATGTGAGGGGCGGGGAGGGGATCGAGATGTGTGAAAGAAAAAAAAAAAAGAAGAGAGAAGAAAGGTCGTTGATGGTTTGGTTCATCTTTTTGCTGGCTCGATCATCAGGTCAAGTCTCCGTGCAGTGCACACCAACAACGCAATGCAAGCATTACCACTCACGCGTGTGCTTTCACAACTTGTTTCAATCAACTAGTACTCCTACAGAAAAGGGTGGCGCGCGTTGACCACCATCTGTACATGCAGCGGAATTCAGCTCCTCGATCCACGTTTCCATCCGTGTATGTACGACTGTGCCCTCTTTAGCTATCCGTGACCAATTCATGATCTATCCAGAGGCCGTCGTCCGTACTACCCCCAAATGGCAAAAGAAAAAAACGTCAACGCTACCTACAAGCAACAATCGATGGGACGGACACACAATCGATCGTCGGTCAAACACGCACTCTACGAAGAGTGCTTTAGGTGTAATATACTCCTACTGGTTACTTATGCCCACACACACGCTCTCGCTTTTCCAATTACCAAATCGATCATCTTTCCTTTCTTCCTTTCCACCGCATAATCGGCCTGTTTGGCAGGCTGTTTTGCAGCTGTTTTACTGTAGCGGCTTCTGAAAAAATAACTACGAATCCTATAGCGGCTGCTGAAGAATAACTACGAACACTGTAGCTGCTGATAAGCTGCAGGCACGGCGAACAAGCTGATTAATTGCCCCACAGCAAGCCAGGCAACTTAACATTCCAGATCGAATATGCCCCTGTTTGGTTCTACGGGCACAGTTTGTCATACTAAGTTTAGGCACACACGTTTCTCTTGCTATCTGCTTCGTTCTATACATATGCGGTAACCTTGTTGACCTCCCTTCGCTGCTGCTACATTTCGGCAACTTGATCGGTGCCTCCGTTATATTGTACCAGGCCAGACTGTTTCCTTTTTCTCCGCTTAATTACATTCAGAAATTTCAAAAACCTTGACGGCTTGGTTTCTTTTTCTTTTACATGCCACAACAAGAGTTACTCCTTCCTTCTCGAATATTTGACACCATTGATTCTTATCCAGTTTGACCATTCATTTTTTTTAAAAATATTTATACAAATAGATAAATATATATATAAGTTAAACTTAGAGTATTTGATGATACATCTAATGATGTTTGTTTCATTTTGGATAACTAATTATCTAAATATATATTGCTGATAAAACTAAAAAAAAATAACGGTGTCAACTATTTAAAAAAGGGAAGAAGTGCGTGATAGTGAATTTAACCTTACAAGTTATTAGGCAATTTTGCGCAAAGTCATATACTACACCGATTCTCAATCTTGAGTAAATGCTATACGCCGATACTCTCTTGTGAATCCACAGTGGTGTCTGCAAATCCTACGTCGATGAACAAAAGTCTGTAATCCACAGTGAGTACGTAGTATATGTAATCAGCACCATTAATTGCCAATTAGGAGCAACATGGCATGATGCATAACATAACACATACTACTACCAACAAGCTAGTCGTGGTGCATGTTCAGGTTGGTCGGCGTTCTTGGTTGCTTTGGGCCATTGGCACCTGCCCTTTTCCGCCTCTTTGGCATCTTGTTCAGTCCTTCCCGTTGGAACGAACCAAAGCATTCCCCATGCAACTGCTACTTGTCCACATCTGCTTGCTTGCTGACTGCCTCATCCTGTTACTATTTCTCTTTTCCCTTCGCTTTTTGCAGCACTTTGATGCCAGATTTAAGGAAGGGATGGATCCCAACCGAAGCCGCATATGATTGCCTTGCATCTACACAATTGCAGGTGCTCCATCTCGCAAGCAGTATAGACGATCACACCTGCTTAATAAATATAATGGGCCCGCAGGGGATACACTAGCTAGCTTCTTTCTGATTTGATTTAATAGAAGCAACTTGCACATTGGGCCTACGTAAAATATTACCGATGCGATTTCGATCATGTGGACTAGTGTGGACGATCATTATAGGGTAACCAACCACTTATTAGGCATACAGTACTAGCGTGGATGATTGAGATTCTCCAACCAAGTCAACTATCAACAGAGTACTGTAGTAAATAATGGAAGCCTTCACTGCTTCTGATGGCTCGAGGAGACGTGAAGAGTGGCTTGATTACTTGATCTCTAATTCTGCTGCTGTCAACAACACGTACTACTGCTTACTGGGATGGTTCCTCATCCATCCAACTAAGCTTTGTGCTTATAATTTATAATCTCCATCGATCAAACAAAGTAACACACTGAAACGTAGTATGATCCTTCTGTTTTCAATCGGTGTCCGGGCGCATGGGCCAAGCAAATTAAGCAGGCCAGGTGCATGGGTCGGCCTTCTTGCACCATCAAACTCTGTCTTGATAAACCGAAATGATAGTGTAGAGACACACTGGAATTATAAGATGAAGAAAATGCTACAGGTAGTAGTCTCAATCTGGTGCAGCCCACTCAATCAGAGCAGTTAATGAAGAAGATGAAGGGAGGGAGGAAGGGCTACTTGATCGATGATACAGTACGATTTGGATCTGCCTTCAGCATTGGTCATCATCAGTCATTCCATCAAGTAATGAAGCTATATGGAGTATATGCAGTAATCCATCTCTAAGTCGTCAAATCAAACGTCACATCTTGATCTACTCGGTTCTGCGTTACTAGTCGTCTCCTACGGGTAGCTAGCGATCACTTTAAGCTTTCCTTGTTCGAGCTAGCCAGTACGTACAGCCATTATTTGTCAATGGGGCATCGACGACTGACAGATTATTATTACCACTAACGTGCATCTAATAGCGAATTGCTAAGTCTCGACCTAACACGCCATGAATAAAGTAATTGACCATCAGGCGTTTCTTCAAGTTCGTCTGCGACAAGCAACTAGCTCTGATTATTTTTAGGGACCTACGTTTTCCAGTTTTACATTCCAAAAAGAGAAGCATCTTGATGAACACTGCACGCATTCTGGTTCTACTTGGATCACACAAGTCAAATTCCCTCTCAGCCGAACCTCGAAGCTTTGACTAGCTATTCCATTTCAGGATCCTGAATTCTATGGCTTCATCTCTAAAGCCCGGCTTTAGGGAGGGTAGTGAGCACGTTCGGCCGCCTGCCTCCATCTTTGCCCCCAAACCTTTGCTATCTTTTCTGACAAAATATACCGCAATGATTATCGACAAAATATAGCACAATCATACTCCCAAGAAATAGTATCATTGAGAAACAAGAATATGCTGGATCCTGGGCAACACACACTTTGCTCATAACTCATCTTTTTTCTGATCACAACACCATACAAGAATGCTGGAACTCACCATGATTGATAGATTACAAGCACTAACAAAACGTAATGAGATTATATCACCGTTTAGTCTTACTATCCTCGCAAAAGACAAAAAGCATGTCGACTAACCGGTACTAGCACCGTTGTAACTACGCTACGTATGAACCAATGCAAGGTGAGGACAGGAAAGCAGGGCAGCCAGTGTAATACTATTGCTCAGAACCCAATAAATGGTCCATCATTGACATTACAGAAAATTAGTCAATACGATATATACATATTTGTGCATTACCCACAACTGCTTTCTAAAAAAGGTACCAAATCATCTCTATATAAATTACAAACTTAACTACTCCACTTTCATTACCGGAGATTTGGCCAAAAAACCCCTCTATACATTTTCTCTATTACCCATGCATCCGGCCCCGGGAGGCGCAATGCCGACCCAAGGGTCACACATTCGGCCCAGGACACAAACCACCCAAGCATCAGGCCGTTGCCTTGTGGGAATTGGGATCGATGGAAGGCACCGACCACGTCAGGGCAAGGCTGCCGTATGTAGCTCTGAGCCGAGCTCTCTCCTGCCTGGCGCTCCATGGCTCTGAACCCAGAAGGAAGAGAGCTGGCATACTACAGTACACGCATCGATCGGCTATCGCAGGCAGTTTGGATGAGGATCGTCCCGTATTTCCATGGATCTCCGATCCCTCGAGTCAGCTCCTCGATCCTCTCGACTATTATGCATTTGACTAGCAAAAATGTCAACGCAACAGCAGGGAGCAGGCTACAGTAGTAGGAGACCTTTTTGCCGTTCCCGGCATAGTACGAGTCATTTGGATCACACAGCCCCATCTGTCAAATTAAACACGTTGAGTGAAACTTCAACGCAGGCTCGCTCGCTTGCTCTACCACCAAATTATTCTTCGTGCGCTTTCCTTATTTCTGCTGCCCCAGGGCAGGCCAGGCAACATTCCAGAATATACGCAACTAAACATGTTTGGTTTATCCTACTCCATCCGTCCCAAATTACTTGTCGTTTTAGTTCTAGACATAGAAATTTAGAAGAAGTAAAAAAGATAAATGCACAGAAAAGGAGTAGAGTAGAGGACAGAGATAGAGGTGTATTGAAAATAAAAAGTTGCATTGGGATGCGAGGAGACAAGTACTACAGCAAGTTTTCAGGCAATTAATGATATAAAGAACAGACAAGTTTTCAGGCAATTAATATGAAACGGGGGAGTACTATATGTATGAAGACGCAGTTTTCTCTTTTTGCCTTAACAAGGCACATTTGACCGCCGCGCTGTGGTTAGTATTTGTTTTGTCTCAACAGCCAATCTGTCAAACTGAACCGTTTTGCAGTCTCGTGTGTACCCGACGATATGAATCCCCAGTTGTGCATGTTCGGGTTTGGTTTGGTTGGCCCATAGTTCATAGGCAACTGCTGCACCTTTCCCCGGCCCGTCTTTGGACTCCTGACCATTTTTCAGTCCTTTATTTTCATTGGAAGCCATTCTATGCAAATGCTGGTGGTGTTGTCTAATCTGACTGATCTCACTGCTTCATCCTCTTCTTTCCTTTGCTCGTCGTTTAAGCATTCATAGGGATAACACAAATCTCATGGATTGGTGGGTGGGTGAGGAGATGGTGAGGACGTTTTGCTGAACTTTGACGCCAGATTAGTTTAGGAATGGATGGATCCCAACCGAAACCACACATACGACCGCATCGATCTGCAGCAGGCACAATTGCATGCAGGTCCTCCTTCTACCTGAAGCACATAAATAAATAAAAAATGTTTAATCGTTAATAATTACTTCCTACGTTTCATTAATAATCATTTAAAGAGTTCAAAACGTGTTCCATAATGCAAGCATCATTACGGATAACACAACATCTAGTGGATTGGGTGGGTGGGTGAGGAGACGGATGAGTTAAGGTTAAATGAGCTAGATGTTTCTGAGAACAAGCTGCACGTTGGATATATCATTCATGTGCTTCCAATGGGGTCCGGTCGGATGAAAAGGATTATCAAGGGATTTTTCCGTCTTATACTATTTTTGCCTTGGGATTTTAGGAATGCTTACGTTGGAACGGATGGAGTAGAAACCCAAATGGGCATAGCATATATATACAAATACTAGCTATTGGACCTGTCAATATGAAAATAATTCACTGTGATGCTTGCTTTAAGAAACCATAACCTATATACTGTGCCATTCACCTTCTTATAAAGATGAGATAGCTTATATATGAGAAAAGGCATACTACGATCAACTATCATACGTTGGGCTGGGCCGGGGCGAAGCCTTTTGTTCTCTCGAGCATCTGTAACAACAGTGGCCCACTCTGTGTTCAGTGGAAAAGAACAGAAAACATGACGCGTCAGGTGCTTCCCTGCTTGGGGCTTCAGTTTTCAGGCAAGCAAAAGGCTTTCAGGCATCGAGATATAAAGAACAGACAAGTTTTCAGGCAAGCAAGCATATCAGAGCATGAGACAACCTTGCGCTTCACTACTTACTGTACTAGTACGATACGATCTTGAACCTTTAATCATAACCAAATTACCTTTACAAAACCATGGACCGGCTAGCTGGCAGCTACAAGCAAAGAATGACAGTACCTACATGTATGGCAAAAAGTATCATATACTGGATGACTATTTGCCAAAAAAAAAATACAGAGAGTAAAGTTTATATGGACCACCGGCCGTTTTGTTTGTTTCCATTTGCATCCTCTTTCAGGCATCTCTCTCTCTCATTCACCAATCTTTATTTGGTCATTCTATTTGGCATCTATCTCTCTAAGTAAGTGATTATAGGCGGGGCATCAGTTGTAAAAACAAACAGGGGAGTCAGGACTGGTCTTGTGCCAATTCAACTGAACTGAGGTATGTAAATTAACCCTATTCTTCCTTCCATTGCAAACATAGGGTCCATTACCTGTAGTGATCTATATAAATTCATATATAGCATGTTCACCAACGTAAGGAGCTTAAATTAAAATTTCTCTTTTGTGAATGTTGTGACCAAACCAGCTAAGGGCGATCTTAGCTTGGTTTAGATCCATAATCGGATATGGGTCACAACAATCAGAATGGACCTGATGGAGCCGTCTCAGCGGCCCTCTCTTCCGCTTGACATGGAGGTTGCAGTTTTATTTCTGAAGATCTAGCTAGTATTTACGCGGCAGGTGTCAACTGGACCTGGGGTACCGACTACATGATGAGACGACAACGACTACGAAAAATAAAACTAAATGATGGTCAATTTAATTTTTTTTGACTTTTTGAACCCTAATAAACCCTATTTGAATGGTGAGAGCATTGGGAGTTTTGTATGAAGTGATGATATGATTTATCTCTTACTGAACCTTGTAGCAAAGAGTGAGAGGAAAAAACTTTCTCACTACTCCGGTTGGGAATCTTATTATGTTTCATTTTCTCTAACTGAATGATCATTGTTATTGTATGATTACAGACATAAATAAAAAATGATGATGGCTTTTTTTGTGTGTAATTGGTTCCCAGCAGGTATCGCTCTCTTTCTTTCTTTCTTTCATTTTCTTTTTTTTTTTTTTTTTTTTTTTGCTGTGAATGGTATCGCTATCTCCGACATGCATGCATATGAATGATCCAATGCTCTAGTAAAATTATTGAACAGGAGGGGCGGATATTCGAATCCGGAGGAAGATTGATGCTCATGGGCAGCCAAATAAGGGCACTGGGCAGAGCGAAAGGGCAGAAAGGAGAATAGAAGAAGGGCACTGGGCAGAGCGAAAAGGGCGGAAAGGAGAATAGAAGAAGGGGATGAGAAGGACGGTTGACTGATTGATTAACCTCCGTGTCTGTTTTCAGCACGTAGAGAGAGATACTCCCTCCGTCTCTAAATATAGGCCGTCTTCAGGTTTGGTCAAAGTCAATGGTTGCTAGTTTTGACTAACAATATTTATAAAAATAAAATATTTAAATAAAAGAGTTACATATTATAATAATTGTTTTCATAATGTATCAAAAAATATAAATTAGACTTTGTAAAAGTTTTAATATTTTGTTATTTGCATCAAGTTTACAAAGTTTGACTTTAACCAGAACCCTATATTTAGAGACGGAGGGAGTATAGTAAGTACTATGCTAAAAATACGAGTATATATAATAAGATAATAAAAGAAAGTAAATTTGGCCTAATGACTGTGATCTACGGCATCTTCTTCTCCACTAGTACGCCATCTGCTGCAGCGGCTTGCGGTTCCTATCCTCCCTCGTCACTAGGCTCCGACGGCTTCCCATATCCGAGCTGTTCCTCCTCCTCCTCTTCGCTGCGCATCCTCAGGTAGGTACGCCTCCTGTCCTCCTCCTCTTCTCCTTTCGATGATGATAATGAACGAACAAGAATTTAGTGGCATATGTAGCTCCTCCAATTAACGGACATGGATGGAATGCTTCGTTCAGAGGGCCATGGACAGGGACTCCCATGTCCACTGACCAGGGGATCAATGGATCCGATCTCCACTCATCCTCCCCTCTTTCCGTAATAGCAGATGCCGTGAATCAATTCAGTTCTCCCCCTTTTCGATCCGCACTTTTAACAACGCCATCCAGATCTCAATCATCCCCTCCACATGTCATTAATTCACTGTTCGATTCAGTTGATCGCTCGGACCAGTCGCCTGCAATCCTTTGTTTTTTTTTTTTTTTGCCAGGCCCTCCTTTTCCTTTTTTATATCCACCCTATAATATAGATAAAGTTTACAATACAGTGAAACTGAGACAACCTGCAATACAGTGAAACTGAGACAACCGCTCGTCCTCTGGTGCTTCCTCTTCTGTTTTGTGAACGCAATGGTTACCGTCGTCTTCTCTTTTGTTAGTGCAGTGGTTAGGTTACCAACAAACATCTCTGCCCTATTGACGGGGACAAAACAGTAGAAACAAATTCGTATTCCTTTCGGAATAAGGGGTACATGCCATGAACTCTCTCTGTTTCATAGATGAAAAGATAGATGATCATCTACGTTATGGTTTGATTTGTCACGCAAAAGTCAAAGTGTAAGCAGAAAAAGAAGCAAAATGGTGATAAATAGGTGACAAGTGGAAGCTGTAAAATGAACGAAAGAAGACACTGGGAACAACAAAATAACCTTTCACAGTCTAACTAAACTTGGTGCTGACGCTCCAATGAAATTTGAACTCCAATCTAGCCCTTCAACCCAATGTGACCATTCTGTCGTTCATTCCAACTCTGAGATCAATGGCAAGACACAATATACCTTCTCAAAGATTCCAAATGCCCTGACGCTCACACCTACCATAACCAATCTTGGTTCAGTTTTGTTATCCTTTTCGATTTCTTAACAACAGGGCTTCTGTGGATGATGATTTTACTTGATCAGGCATGGAGGCCGCTGGCACTGCCATGTACCCTCTGCACCGCTGCAAAACCATATACCTGGTAATGTGCTTTCTCGATATTGGATAACTAAAATGCAAGGAATAACCAAAGAGAGAACGTTCAACAATGGTAGGTGCTAACATCATGATGCATGCAGGTGAGGCATGCCCAGGGTATCCACAATGTGGAAGGTGAAAAGGATCCCAGCGCATACATGTCACCAGCATTGTTTGATTCACCTAACTCCTTTGGGTGGAAGCAAGTAAGTTATACTGTTTCTTCTTTCCCAGAAATCAATTCTCAAGTATTGAAATAACTTGTCTTAGGGTTATCTGTTCTACTAACGACCATTGTCTCACAACATAACTAAAGTTGTGCTTTAGTCGAACCAAGAAAAATGGACCCAAAACACTCTTTTCTTAACATAAGCAATGATGATTTGCTAAAAGATACAAGCCAAAGACAATTGCTCGCTTAGTAGTCTGCGCTGAACTAACCTCTTTTCATTTTATATTATTTAACCTGTTCCAGTTAACAGATCGAAAAATTACCGACTGAAATAATTGAAGTGGACGAATGTGAATATCATATCATATCATTAATGCTTTACTGATAACTAAAAAAAAAATAATCCTTTTTAAGGTTGTAAAATGCATAGTTATGAATCACTTTTTAATCTGACAGATTTTTTGCTTTATATATGATATATAATCATTTAACCTGCAGTCGGTTTTTATGAAAGGCTCCTATTTTGTTGTTACCACCCCCCCCCCCCCCCCCCCCCCCCCCCCCCCCAAAAAAAAAAAGAAAAATAGCTCTGTTACGGCATGGCGCCAGGGGCAGGGCCACGGCACAAGAAGAAAACATTTTTTTTTTCTTTCTTGCCTACCCTTTCAATGGTGCCTCTGTAGTCATAGGTGAGCTGCCTCAAATTGTAACACCAACATTCTTTTCTCCCTCCCAAGGGCAAGTTTTTTTCCCTCGAATGTGAAGGAGAGCTTTTGTATCATTTCATCAAGAAGATATGGTATAAAAGGAGTGTACCTCCTCCATCCAGCCCAACAGCCACCCTAACAAACCATTATGTACATGAACACATGTGACGCTTACACAGTTTGACGACCAACTAGCATTCACTAGAGAAACTAGTCATCGAAGGGCAAGTTTGTAAGCTCAATGAATTGTGTTGCTCTTAGTGAGTTCTGTATCTAGGACACTTGTTGTTCTTTTTATGGTTCAGCCAGTTTGATGTTATATTCAAAGTCTTCTTGAATACTTTGTGTACGACGAGTTTCCTTCTGGGCATGTATTTGGTAAAAAAAAAAATCAATTGTTTCCATATGACATTTCAAGTTCATAAATAGATGATTTAATTGCATTTTGTAGGTTGATGGTCTGCGAGAACATGTGAAGAAATGTGGACTTGCAAAAAAGGTTGAGCTCGTTATTTCCTCCCCTTACTAAGGTATAGTATTCCCTTAACAATTTGTGTGCTTTTGATGATATCGATCCTCTTATGGACTTCATCTGTTTGAGAAGTGGTGTTCTTTACTGTTGGCATCACTTTTTTAATATATTATCTCGACTAAGAAGTTGTTGCTCCGCTTAAAGTAGGACATTGACTGTGCTGTTCCTGTAGGGCTCCTGCCCGTGCAGGATTATGACGATGATAGCGTGCGCCACCTGCCCATTGCGGCATGTCCCGTCCCGACCGACTGTAGCAACATGTCGGCTACGGTCAGAGCCGGTCATTTGACCAGCCGTGCCCTTGAGTGACCGGCGATTGATGTGCAGATCATCATTGTTACTATTTTGCAAGTGGACGAGTTGCAGTGAGTGCAACCTTTACCGTGTCAGGGGCGTGGGTGGCGCCAAACCAGCCCACGTGCTCCGTAGTAAATGGGGACAACCACTCCCCTTGGGCCGCAACCGCGGGGCCCTTAAGGAGCGCGCCCAAGTGAATTCCGACACTCTCGGGCATGTCGCGCCTACCGCACGGGGGTCGGGCAAGGCGAGAGTGCGTCTGCTCGCTCCCGACCCCCACCTCGGAGGTCGGGCGAGGCGTCGTGGCATCTAGCGGGGTTGGGCGAGGCGTTACTGCCCGTCGTGGGGTCGGATGACAGATCTTTAATGCTCAAGCGTCTCTTCTCAGTCTGGACCATAAAGGCTAGTTCTTAGAAATCCATATATGGTCTGGCTTCGATTAATCACTAATCACCGGATACCTAAAATAGGTATCCGGCAAGATTCATGTCAATCTCTATGTAAATCTACTTTTTGGTACTGTATATTATGTTGTTATGATAACCCTGATTCTTAGCACAATATATTACGAGGCTTAATTGTTTCTCTGTCTTAATGTCTAAAAAAAAGGCAGCCCGGTGCACATAGCTCCCGCTTGCGCAGGGTCTGGGAAGGGGGGGCTCGACCACTTCGGGTCTGTCTTAATGTCTAAATGAGCCTAATTATATTTTTCTGAATCTCACAGGACTATGCAAACTGCAGTTGGGTCTTTGGTGGTGCAACTATACTGATGGTTGTAAGTGCGCCACCCCTAATGGTGATGAAAATGCTGGACACAGTGGACGTCCGGCAGTTTCAAGTCAGAACTGCCCACCATTCTTGCAGTTGAGACCTGCAGAGAGCACTTGGTACTACTTTTCCTGAAGAGCATATACGTAAATTTTAGTACTTCTTTTCATGAAAATCATTCTCAATAATTGCTTGGCCGTTCCTGATTCCATACTTACTTTGCTATGGCTTTTCAGTTAGATATCCTTGTCTGAGAAATAAGATGCATCGATCATTGCATTCTAAATGAATTCGTCAATACATTTCTTAATTTTGAGTTCTGTTTTGTTTCTGTTGAATGCAGGGTGTCCATCCCTGTGACAGAGGAGGAGCATAACTGAATACCGGACACTCTTTCCTTCCATTGATTTTTCATTGGCAAGTATCTCTTGTCGTTAATACATTCATTAGCCATTCTGTGGACATCTAATTACCATGGTTTTGCAAAGCAACATCACGTAAGTATGATATGTGTACCTCCTTTATCCACAGATAGAAAATGACGAAGATGTTCTCTGGGAGCCAGATGTTAGAGAAGCAAATGAGGCCGTCGCAACGAGGTTGGGTATGAAGTTCATTGACTGGTAATTTTCTTTCTGAGATGATATACCTTAAGTTGTTCTCAACAATCTATGACCGTGAAACGCTGTTAAACATCTTAGATTACTGATGTTTGTGATGGACCTGTGAATGTATCACTAAGGAATCATTAGAAAACATTTTGCACACTTCCGACGGCATTCACTAATTGCATGTCAAACACTTATGTCAATGTTTTTGTTGCCCGTAATCAAATAATTTTCATGAAAAACTCTTTTTGTTCATCTTCACATTGTATGAGGGACTGAATTGGACCATTCTTTCATCTAAGTTCAAATTTTATTCTTTATTTGAATGGTAATTGATTAATATGTGAAACTAAGACTTTTGTGGTTGATGCCAAAAGGGAATTTCTGCGGGGGGAAATACCATTGCTTCTACACTTTTACTTGCTTATTTACCTATATATACCGGTGTAGATTGCCACAGGGTTTATTACCTAATTTGAAAGGCGCTAATGCAGGAACACCAGACCTTGTTATCTATTTACTATGCTTATAAAGAGGTCATAATTCAATGATTTCTAGTTAACCCATTACTTCATTTGTATAGCTGGACTCATTTCCCCACTTCCTTGAACATATTTTCAGGTTATGGACTAGAGAAGAGAAAGAGATAGCTATTGTGAGTCATAGTGGTTTCTTATATCATACCTTACGCATGTACAGCAAAGAATGCCATCCTACATTCAACAGGAGGAAGTGAGCAAGCAGTAAGTTTCTTGACATTGGCATTCCTTTTCTGCTCGATACTTGTCTACATCAACCCAGCAGTATTATTCACCTTGTGCAGATGTATCAGTATTACTGCACATCAGATTGCTAAAACTCACAGATTATTGTTGTTGAATCCATTATGGATGACATAATCATGTTTGATGACTTTTTAGAGTTATATGTTATTTCTTTCATCGTAATCTTTTTGAATAGGGCCACCATTTGAGTCCACGTTTCTTGCACTGTATCAATTTATACCATATGCCTCAGAAGAGAGTGTTGCTAACTTTCACTTCATTTTTATGAAGCTTTGCAAATTGTGGCTCCGGTCCATGGTTGGTTGTAGAAGGTCAGCTTTGCCTCTTTGTCTGTGAATGGCGTGCTCTGTTTTCATTTCGTGATTGTTCTGCAAAATATTTTGTTTTTTAATTGTACCTTCCATGCTGCTGCAGCATGCTTGGGTCTGATTCCCCTAGTTTCAACTACCCTGGAAAGATTCCACTGGACTTGATCTGCCCAGTGATGTCGCGGATAAGAAACTCTTTGAGGAAGCTCCCAAGAACTGAGCCTGTCTGGATGTTTAGCATTGATGCCTTGATTATTTAGTCAGTACGTTTTGTTCAGATTTGCATTAGAGATGAGAAGCTAAAGGACATCTGCATATCGGACTTGCAGTTTGTCATTCAAGGATGAGTTATATCTGCTCTCAGCGTATCTCAAAATTCAGGACATCAGGGAGGAATTATCTATTTGTAGTGATAATAGTAATAATAGGATACTGATATTCACCAAGTGATTTTGGCACAAATCTGCTTGGTTATGTAGTTCTTGGATACAGTCGAGTCACATCGTGCATCTCACATTTCTTTCCAACGGACTGAGTTATCTGGTTTTCTGATACATACGATTTCTCGCAGTCTTAAGGCTCTCTTCTCTATGTTTTGTTCCTAGTGATAGTACGAATAGCAGAAGTGGTGAGATTGGGAGAATGCGTGTTCATAAAGGAGAAGAATGAAGTGGTGAGACATAAGGGGATTATACTTTTGTATATTGAAAAAAGAACTTTGGATTAGTAGCAAAAGGGTTGCATTGAGACCCGACAACAGTTGCAATGGCACTTGATCTCTTGTCAAGGATGGCACACCATTCTGTTATGTGACAAGATTGGTAGAGGGAATAATTTAAGAATAGATAAAAGTTTATCGGTGCGGTGGCTGCAGTGATACTTGATTATTATATGTGGCTGCAAAATTCCTAGAGATACTGAGTAAGAGTCAGTGAGCGTTTCACCGGAGTTGAGGATCGAAATGCGCACTGAGTCAAAGTCGTGAGGATGAGTCTGTATGCGATAATATATGGCGCTCTCTATCTTTGAGTTGCAACATGCCAATATAGACTAATATTGTTAATTACTAGTTCAATGCAGTGCTCTGCCAAGGACAATCACTATTCCAATTTTTTTTTTTTTTGCGAAATGGACACAATCACTATTCAATTGAAGTATATCATCACAATGGCGAAAAAATGGTCTGAGTCTACAGGAATGACAATTTCGAACCAAGTGCGTTGAAAACTTGAAATCAAGTCGAAGCAACTCACA